>JAHMML010000005.1:3103549-3463347 GCA_020341155.1 Eciton burchellii
ATATATATATATATATGTGTGTGTGTGTGTGTGTGTGTGTGTGTTGCATTTTTATATATATATATATATATATATATATATATATATATATATGATACAGCGAAAACTCCGTACACGCAAGATACGAAGTCTAGCCGTACTCTACAAGCATAAACTCCACTTATCTCACATTATCCGTGCTTATCGGGGCGGATCCTAAGATTACAAGTGCTCCATATGCAATATGGATACGTAAACCGAGCAGCTCCTACGCGTACAAGCTTGCTTTAAATAAAATGTACATACAATTATCCTTGTAATAAATTTGTACCCGCAGTAACAAGATTTGATCGATACACGCTACACAGTAGGTACTATGGAATAATAAGGGGCGGAAGAGAGGCGGAATGGAGACAAAGAGAGAAACAAAGAGGGCCAAAGGAACGAGGGAAGGAGGAGAGGAGATGGAAGAGAGAGAGGGGGAAGGGGACGAGGGGGAATCAGTAGTTGCCGTATTGTTCGCTTCCGCATATCGCGTATAAATTTCAAATAAATCTCGGTAAGGCAGTGCCAGCATGATGATACACATACGGTGGTGGCGGCGGGCCGGAAAAGTGTCTCTGATGCTGATGGGGAAGCGACGAGCGGTGGGCCGTCTCGATGGTACCTCCGCTCGATGGGGAGACGTGCGGCAGTTGGTGCGACGCCCCGTCACCGAGATCTAATTCCAGTTCCTGCTCCTCGATTAAATGCAAAGCGCCGAAGGAGGCCGTCGCCATCGCTACGTCCGGCATTATGCCCGACAATTGTCCATCGCTGCAGGAATTGCCGCCGTCTTGTTGCTACGAGGAGACAGAGAAGAACAGAGGGAATAAAACATAAAACGCTCTTTCTTTTTCTTTCTCTTCAATAGTGCGTGTGGTATGCATCGAGGGTGGTTTGCATGAACGCGCGCCCCGAAGGATGGAAAAACTCGGCGCTACCAAGGAAAACGTTGATTTGCGGATTGTGCCAACGGATTACTGTTGCGCTGAACAGATCTTATCTCTCCGGGGACTTTGTTTCTCGTCGCTCTTCAAGTCACAGCCGGGAAATTTCATCGCGGAAACCGTGGGACCACCAGGAAGGGGGCCACCCTCGTCTGTGCCTTCCCTTCTCCCCGATGCGACGAGCGATGCGTGATCGTTCCCTTACCTCGGAAAGAAGTCTGCAGCTCTCTCCCTCGGTCACTATAGCTGGAAGTTCGTGTCTATGCGCGTAAGACGAAGTCGGCCGAGGAAATGTCATGTTCCTCCCGTAGCAGACCGGGGCGGTAGTTCTCACACGAATACCCATGCCCGGCGAGTCAATGTCCTCTATATCTGTCATCCTCTGCTCGTTTTGCTCTTTCATGCTGTAAGACGCCGTGTTCTGAAATCGATATGCGGGCAATTTATTATCGCGCACTCTGTTTGGAACCGAAGAGGCGCATTAAATGCATGCATGACGCGATGGTACGCGAGCGAAGTGCGGAAGATGAGGAGGAAAAAAAAGGGCAAGGATGAGATGATCTACGATTAGAGCAATGCTCACGCAGCGGATATTAATCAAGGATCGCCGCGGATGAAACGAAATTAATGACATAAATAGGCGAGATGTGTGGCGAGAATTAGAGTCGATTGCTTCTATGAACCAACGCGGTGTCGAGCACATGCGAAGAAACCTAGCTAGGAATAAATCTCCGTCTCGCTGGAACGGAGGGATTCCTTTCCTGGTCTCTCCCTTTCGAAATAGAACGAGCCCATGACCCAATTGATATGTGCCATATGTGAAGAGCTGCTCGTTCATTTACATTATACACGTGTAGTCAGTGATGAGCGGCGTGTTGCATACGTTATGTCGCAAATTAGCAAGCGCATGAACGTACCGCGACAATAGCACCACGCGCATATAATTATTTTCGATCATTATTGCCATATGTTCTTGCATTGGCTTCTCTTTTAATTAGGATTCCTTCCGTTTGACCAGCTTTAAAAAATATGTGTACATAAATTTTCCTCTCGCTCATTCTCGGATGCATCCTTCAACACATTCGTGTGATAGCATATCGCGACATCCACTGAAATATCCTCGATTACGTATACGTCCTCTAATATCCTTTGCTGATCTTCACGCGCTCTCTTATCACTTTTCCAATTAGCTATGTCTATGCTGTATTTTTGAGCGTATGTCATCTTAATGTGACTCATACCGCTTGCATGCATTAGGATGCAAATGAACAATGATGTCAACAATCGTATTGTATCGCAAGAAATACTTATAGTAATATTTAAATGGTAATGATAAAGTAACGACTTTATTGCAGGGATAAAATTCCAACTGATAGATGATTGAATAAACCAAGGATAAATGACGACAAGAACAGAAAATGTGGAATTCGCAAGAATAAAGCGCGCGTCATCAATCAATTAATCCTGATAATTCTGTGACATAAACCACTTGAACCAGAACGACGTTTAACATGAGAAGCAAGAATACATGGAACTGTTTCGTAACATTGAAACTAACATCTTTCGTGATGAAATTCCGCGAAAACTGAATATGCGTTTCATCTAACTTGGCTGCATCTGCGAACACGTGCATGTACGTAAGACCTTGCGCTAATTTGACGTCATCATCTGTCAATGATTGATATCCCATGAGTATTCCATGATTAAAGATATAGTCCCAAAATTTCTAGGGAAATTTTTCTACAAGCGGAGAGGGAGAAAGTAAGGCGAATAACGAGAAACTTCAATGAAAAAAAATCGAATCTCTCTAAAGCTTGTTTGTCGAAACGGTTTGCTAGCGAAATGATCGTCGATCTTCTATGCGGCAATCATTCAAAAAAAATTGTAAATAGTGCAACGCGCGATAAAACGCCGCGATGATGAGATTCATAAAAATTTCGCATCATCTGCGTATTATCAATGATATGCAAGAAGTGTTTGGCGAGCGACCGCCAAAGTTCCTTCCTGTTGCACAATTTGCTGTTTTGACATGCCAACAGCGTGTTATATCATCATGTGCGGAATATGATAATATGCCATATAAATGTGCGCGCGGAATCGTGTCAAGATAAGCGTGCGATTTTAAACCGCATAATAGTGCTTTAAGTGCTTATGAAAGAACATAAAGGAATTCGTTAACGAAAGCATCCGATATTGTTTATTTGGCCGAAATGAAATTTTGCGATCGGATGCATCGCGTTTTACATGCCCGCGACGATAAATCTCTTACATTAACGTTTATATTATATAAACAATCTTCCCTTAATACGGGTAAAGGGATCGATTATCGCGAGAATAAATCTATAATTTTCGCGATATCGCACGGCGAAAATGCTTTCGGATTTCGTATGTTTTGTATGCGTTGCGCGCATCCACAGAGTGATGCAATGTAACCGTGCGCATTTAATAATACATATCTACATTTGTTCATGCATAATACTGCATAGTATATGCTACGGATTGCACGCATTTTAGCCGATTGACAGTATCATTTCTTGAGTCACTACTTGCCACCCTAACGTGATATCGCGTACTGGTATCGCTGTAAACGTCATTCAATGCGAAGCGATATTATGGAAGATTATACCTCCTTCCAAAGCAGTAATAAATGCGATATTAAATCAATATGATATCGGTAACGCTATTGCATTAAATCAGAGCGAAATACGGCAATAAATATCGCGTGCTACGGACGCTCTACAACAGTATTATCAATTCTGTCGGTTCTGTCGGTTAATTTCCGAAACTAGGAGAATTCAGTTTACGAGAATTCAACGAAAATTCCAACGGATCAGTCGATTCGAACGAAGCAAAGTGACGTTAAAGAAATCGTGGAAAGAAAGGAAAAAAAAGAAAAGAAAAGAAAATGGGAGTGAAGAGTTCAATTACTGAATATAATTTGTGTCACAGTTTTCCTACTTTTCTATATTTTTGTAGCGCAACGATAACGTGATCTTATTGACATCGAAATATCTAAAAATAGAAAAGAATTAGAAGACGCTAATATTAGAAACGAGAAGATCAAAGGAAGATAGAGAAGAGATCAGACGATCAATAAGCGAAAATAAATGCATTCACAAGTTGACGATTTCATTCCGTGATCCACTGATTTTCCCAAATATTTTTTCAAGTAATCTTCTTCTTTTTTTTTCTTCTCAACAGATTAAGCGTCACGCGGGAAGAGAGCAACAGATCAAGACAAGAAATCTCGACTACTCAAAAATTTTACGGACAGGAACATCATATCCCATTGCATCGCATTGAGAGGGCAAAGTGCATGTCCACGCAGCATTCGTCATTAATTCGTTATTTCATCAACTCATCCACTTCGCTCTATCTTTCTCTCGTGCGCTCATATCTAATTCGATAGCGCATTAGAAGTTGCAGATAACACGGGCAGTCGAGAAAAGAGGGAGAATAGCACAAAGTTAAATCAGCAACGGGTTCGCCTCGCAGCGAACATCAGTCGCGAATTATATCAAGGCGTGCGACAGCACGCGCAACAACGCAACACGGTGCACGGACGTTTGATGTTGTCGTTTATCTTCTTCGAGTCACGTACGAAACCACATCATCTACGTGTCACGTCGATCGTCGACGAGTGCGTTTCCGATTACCTCTGAACTGTTCAAGGTATATTAAGGTAATGAATCTTTTTCCTCTAACGTATACGGGACACAATTTTGGTTAATAGAAATCCGAGAGTATTATGTAATCGCGATACCATGCATATTTCCGAGATTTTCGCTCTGAAAGTTCAACTTTCGCCTGAATAAGGAAAAACCATTGAAGGAAAAGCATTCTCGTGTTTGCTCTGCTCAAGGAAATTGAAGATTTAAGGTGAGAAAAGTTGTCCGCAATCGAATTGCTCAAATGAATTCTCGGCCAACGCGGATGTGATCTTATCCGCTGTCCCGATTCACCGATAAAGAGAAGGTAAAACTACGAACCGGAATATTAAAATTGCGATATTGAATGTACAAATTATTCTTGTACGTATAAATTATTGATATATATGCCGATAACGATAACGATATGCATGTAAATCGTTTAAAGCTATTTGCGAGTAGAAGCAGCTGTAAAACCGTTCCCAAAAGAGACGACCTCGATTACAGATTTTGACCCAGATTCTTCTTAATATCTGCGTTGACATATGCGTAGAGTTATACAATCCTTTTTCAAGAAGATCACATCATGCATAAACCTAAGACGAAAAGACGCGCATCTGTTTCTTACAACCGAACACACCGAACATATTAGAGATTATGCTGTTCCGTTAACTACCGAGCATCGAGTCGGAGCGCAAAATGTCCTCAGTTACCTTAATTAAGCACGAACGAATCCCATCATGCGGCATTTAAACGATTCTGTGACAAAATGCTAGATTACCTGCCATTCGAAATAATGCCAGCATGCAGTTGACAGTCCAGTCATTCGAGGCAACAAGTTGCATAACGTGCGAAAATGTCTTTGTTGTCGCCATTACTTCGCGGTGTTAACGTAGACTAAATCCACGAATTGTCGTCATAATGTTGCTATTTATGTGCGTGCATTTACACAATACATTATACAATACAGACTGCATAATAATGTATCGATATCAGGCAGTAGCAAGAGCGGAAACACGTTCGGAAACGAGAATCGCGCGACGTGCGTTTTAATCTGCACGAATCGAGAACGATGATCTCAACTGGCATTTTAACGTCTTCGACCGACATCCGTGAACGCATTTGATGAAAAAGCAGAACGCGATCGTTGTATCGTCCGATCGCTACTCGGTTTGGATTGCTCGACTAACTTCGAAGCTGATAACGTTAACTTTATTTATTACAATAATATATGTTGAGTAAAACGTTTCGCGAATAATTAATAAAGCTGTCTGTACTTATTCATGCGGAGGTTGATGCGTTACCCACATTCGGATTATGGAGCAATCTAAGTGTCAAACAAAATCAGAACGTTGTTATAACTTCCTTGCTTTAAGAGTAGTAACTTAATAAGCGCAGCATCCGCGTGATCTATAACGAGTTATGGCACTGGAACTGATATTTTCCACTTTAAAGAATCTCGAGTGCTCGAGTAATCCTCTCGTCTGCATAAGCGATTTAACTTAATGGACGCCACGTATGAGCGTGGGAAGTTCCTAATAGTTCCTTAATAAGCAGGCATTCTTGAAATCATCGGGTATGTATTGATGCGGTTAATTTACATTTATTCCCCGAGATTATGATTTCAAGTTCGCGAATTATCGAGTTTCGAGCTACCTGTCGCGTCTGTATGCAGCCGCAGAGGTCGTCGTGTCTCGCATGCGAGTCTTTCATTCAGGACGCACGATTTGAATTAATTAACGATTGTTACGAGTGCGATTGTGTTACTTTGTGATCGCGTGGTCATTTACGTGTCGCATGATGATGATGACGCAACAATAAAATCGATTAGCAATAAACGTTGGAAGGTAAGTGATCGCGGAAAAACACTGATTGCCAGGTATTGTTTTCTTTCCTTTTTTCCTTTGTTTCCAATAAGCAGATAGGATCTCGATAAATAATATAATGGAAGCGCAAACAAGCAAAAGTCACCATCAAGTCATTCTTTTTTTCGCCTCGCGTGAATCCTAGCCGCGGCTGAGGACTCCACTCCGACGTGCTTGGAAACGAAAGTGGATTACGCGAGCAATCTTTTTTTCTTCACTGGGAACAGATCGTGATCTATAAGCGATCGGTAAGCGGGGATGAGTAAGCGGGAATGAGTAAGTGGGGAACAAGAAACGTGAGAAAGCGCGTAAATTGAACGATGCAAGAATGACGCTCTGCACGGATGAGAACGCGGTAACGCTTCTTCAAAAAAGTGGGATAACTTCCGCGTAGAGCGCATTTGCATACGTAAAAGCGGAATTGAATCTGTTATTGAATCATCGTAAATCGTGGTACATGGATACATAATTGTTGACCGATCGTAATGCTTAATACGGAAAGAGAAACAAAGAGGCATGTTGCTGTTTCGAAGATTTCGTTTATTTTTTTGCTCGCTTCATTCAATTTCTTCGTAGATTATAATTACTTTCTGGTAACTTTTAGCTTCCAATTATTATTAAATCAATCAATTAATGTCAGAACGAAATATTACTTTAATAGCTATTTCTTTAAATTGAACTTACTTTGGTACTTTTTTTCTTTATTTTCTTTATCTTCGTGACACTTATGTCATAAATAGCGACGTTCCAGACAAGGATATACGCGTGCGCGTTTATGCGCCTTTATAATATATATGCATGTATATATAATAAGAAAATATAATATACTCTTAATGTGTACTTAATATGTGCTGCTGAAAAGGAAGCGAGGATGTAATGTTACAATGAAAGGTTTTTATTCCCGATAATTTCCAAGAAGAATAAATTTGTGCCGAAGAATACATTTATATCAAAAATAAAATATTACTTATTCGTTAACATCAGTTGGGCAATTATGCAAAGGTACCGCGATAATGAAGCGCCTTCGATGCGCGATAAGTTATAAGATTCTGAAAAACCACTATATTTGATGATAACGTATGTACCGTGACTAGCTGGTTTATTCAAAAAATTAAAAAAAGATAAATAAAATAAAATAGAATAGAACGTATTATTGATGTATATATATATGCAATATGATAATCGCATTATATTATGATACATGATATTGATGATATATGCAAACAAAGAAAAGCTGAAATAAATATTTAACATATTAGAAAAAACATGAATATTATAATAGAACCGCAGCCATAGATATTAACTATGATAATAATGTTAATTAATGAAATTTCTATAAGTTTGTAGCAATTATGTACATGGACGGATATCATTCCTACAATGTTTAATTTTAATCCTCAAAGTATCGCGCATGCATTTCAAAAAGATTGTGCATCCTTTGGCGACGATATTCGCGATTCATCAGTAGAGAGGCTCAGCTGCATTTTTAATGACTCGCATCCATGCAAGTGCAGCGGATAGTGACATTTACGTCCTGCTTGACGCGTTCTTCGACGCTGAACAGAAATCAAGTCCCGCGTCAAGTCAGATGGTACTCGTCCCATAAAAATCAAGTCGCCGTAATCCGTTTTCTTACGATAATTCTTTTCTTGTTGGTTTCGTTTAATTACATTTTCTGTTATTCTATTTTATGCACGGCTGTTGAGCAATGATAAGGAAAAGATCAGCTTATCTACTCATTTAGATTTATATAAACGTCCGGACGAGTATATCGGCAATTTACTCGATGTCCTCTCTCTCTCTCTCTCTCTCTCTCTCTCTCTCTCTCTCTCTCTCTCTCTCTCTCTCTCTCTCTCTCTCTCTCCTCCCTCCCCCTCCTCTTCTCTCTCTTCCTCCCCTACTATCATATATAATAGAGACACTTCACATCGTAATAACAGTTGATGCTGAATGTGATACGCGAATGAATGTTAATTCGAAAACGAGAAATATATATATATATATAAATATTTATTGTAGCGCAAATAGTTAAAATCGTTTAATCGCAGAATATATGATAAGGTAAGCTTTTTTTTCATAAATTGATATTGGGAAGATATTTTCGCAGACGTATCTGAGAATAGTAAATTCATAAATAAACTTACAGTTTAATTTAAGACATATTTACTTGAGCGAAGCCATTTTATTATAAAAATTTGTATATATATACGTCTAGAATATTATTTTTAGAGATATTTTATATTTTAGTAGAGAAATAATAAATGGCATTTATATAATGCTATACATTTTTCGCAAGAATTTTTTGTTATAATAAAGTCAATTCGCTCAACTGAAATTGTTCAAGTTTATATTAGTCTCCTATATGCTCACTAAACAAATTATATACTTATTATTTTCTCAACTAAAACAGTCGACGACAGAAAGAGAAATACTAGAAAACATAAAATACAGAATTTCTAAGAAAAATTTATCCGTAGTTTTTTAAGTTACAATCGAGAAAATGAATTGAAATAATCCATAATCCATAACAATCATAACGATTCATAACACTACATATTTATATTGAGAAATTATCTGTTAATAATTGGCTTTTAATAATTTGTTAAACCTTACTGATATCGATTAATTTATGGTACATTTAATAATATATAAAATTTTCAATTTATAAATGGAAATATTCTATTTTTATACGGTTTCCACAAAAAAAAATTTTATTAATTACGCAATATGAAGATTGATCTAAAGATTGAATTATCAATAAATGTATCTTCAAGTGATCTCATCTCAAGCAATTCTTAGTTTTAAAAAAAATACTTATTTTTTAGCATTTTATACATAACAGTGGCTATTAAGAAACAACCAATATATGCCAAGGAATAGTTCGATTCCAATCTGTAAAAAGTTCCATAATTTGTACGTATAAAATACGTTTTCATTTAATAATTTATATGATAACAGCATTTTTTAAGAAGTAATAACTAATTTCAAAATTATTTATTTTTTAAGACGAAAATGCGATCGTCGCTCGATATGCTCCCTGTTAAAAATCTGGAAACATTGTTAGCACAAACATACGGTTCTGATTTTCAAATATACGATCTGGAATGGAAGCCATTAACCGATCCGGGTGAGAACTTCGGCAGCTTGATATTCGCCATCAACATCAATGCTGAGCAAAATAACAAAGAAAAAACGTTACATCTGGTCGTTAAACTGCCACCTAAAACGGAATACCTGTTGGATCTGTTCGACAGCCCGATAACTTTTAAGAAAGAATTGGAATTCTACAGCATCATCGCACCTGAGTTTCTGAAGCTGCAAACCGAAAATGGAATCTCACAAGAAGATTTAAGCATCATCGTGCCAAACTTCTTGGGCGGCAGACTGGGCCTGAAAAATCGGCAACGTTTTGACGATCAAGCCGCTATTGCCTTAGAGAATCTGAAGTATCTTGATTATACGACGAAAGATCGTATAATCGGTTTAGACAGGATACATATGTACTTCGCGATCGGCCATCTAGCTAAACTGCATGCTATGACGATCGCCCTGAAGTTACAGAAGCCAGAATTCTTCAAGAAAAATGTTTTGCCTAGTATCCAATATGTGATGAACAGATCTACAAAGGATTGTGTATTGCGCATGATAAAGAAGTCGCACGAGGACTATAAGGGAATAAAAGAAGCGGAACCTTATCTAGACAAGATCGAGAAAACGATAGAATATGGATTGCATAATATCGTAACACCTCAGGAGCCATGGATGACATATGTGCACAATGACTTTTGGGTGAATAATATGCTTTTCAAGTATGACAAGTCGGACAAACTAATTAATATGAAAATAGTGGATTTTCAATTGTCGATTTATGACTATGGGGTAAATGATCTCATATTCTTCCTCATATCAAGCTCTCACAAGGATGTGCTCGACAATCATCTTGATGACATGATCGACCTATATTACGATTCTTTCATTCAGTGCTTAAAATCGCTAAATGTAGACACGAATGCATTTCCAAAAAGCCAATTTCTTGAACAAGTAGAACAGTGCGCACCCATGAAATTCAACCAATGCATGATGATGACACAAGTAATACAAGCGGCGCGTGGCACCGTTGCCGAAATGAGTCAAATAACGAACGGAGATAGCCTCTTCACCGATAACATAAATGACGATAATTATATACAGAAGATGTTGCATACATTGTTTATATTTGATCGGAAAGGTTGGTTGGTGAATTAAACGACGGTGATTAACAAGTCAATATTTCGCAAGAAATTACATTTCCCAAAATAACGCAAGCGACAATACGAAAGTAGCTTTACATTTAAAATCGTATATGGATATGATATAAATTTCTTAATACAAGAAGCTAATAAAAGACAATCTAAAAATATTGGTATCATAGACTAATACTCTGCTAAAATTAAATCTTGATAGAATTATTATTAATATATAGAATATATTTTATGCGGTACATTGAAAATGAAATCGATGTTTACTGTTTCTATAAAATATTTTATCGCGAAAGAATTAAAAATTTTTGATGTATATAGTATAATATAGCGTATCAGCATGCATGTATTTTAAAAGTTTAGTTCAAAGTTTTTAAAACAAAAATATCTTTCATATTTATATTTACGATCTTTGTATCAAATATATTTACATCTAAAAATGTATTTTATATAAAATATTTTCAAAATAAAGTATGAATCTTCCAATATTTTGATTGCTGTCAATATATTTTAATATTTTAATATTTTATGCATATATATTATTCAAATTTTATTATTATAATTATTAAAATTAGAAGCAAACAAAAAATAGCAACTTAAAAAGAACTCACTTCTAGAAGATCAGCTACAGTGTCGGGCAAGTTGAATTCCCTAACAACGCGCAGTCGCACTTGCCGATTAATTTCATGTCGCGAGGAAAGCGGTAAGCTTATGGCTCGTTGACAACTGGGTGACTGTCTCAGTTTCTGCTCCCGTTTTAATATCGCGGCCATCGTTGCGGAATCTGGTACTGCAACAGTCATATTCATTAAAAATCTTGTTTTATATCGATAACTGTCAATCTATTTTTTTTCTCATTCAACTTTTATTCGCGGCTAAATATTTCAAAGCATGTTTAGGAAATCGCAATACCTGGGAATACCGCGGCAAGAACGTCAACGCCAGCGGTGCCCATGATTCTTGGTTTTTCCTCAACCATGTACAGCGCATCTGGTATATCAGCTACGTACCGCGGCCTTCGCAGCCTTACCAAATCGGCTTCTGGAACCATCTGTTCTTCCACCAAGGACTGACAACGAATAAATATAATTCGTCAGCACATGCTAACAATAAACATATCCCACAATTCTCGAAAGTATCATCGTTACCTTGATCTCTTCGTAATATGGCATGAATAACCTTGGCCTCACAAAAAAACCATTCTTCTTGCCACCTCTTATCCAGGCATTCACTCGCAAATTATCTCTTTCGTCTCCTATCATGTGGCTCGGCGGTGTAGAAACTAGTCCTCTTCTGATAGCCTGAATTATCGACGCAATGTAAACCGCGTTACAAAAACAATCTTAGATGGCTGGAAGTGAGAATATCATGAGAATAACATGTACCTGAATTAATGCCTCGCTGTTTGGCGGTAGTATGTGATCTATTCGGACGAGTGGCAATAGCTCGCTCAGTATCTCCCGTAATTCGATGTCGCTGAGATCACGTTTCTTGATGCCCTTCCTCGTCACAGAATGCACTGTGTGACTGAGTAGATTAGGCTCCCGGTCCTCCATTCTACGCACCAACTCGTGCTCGCCCCACTTGAGCACTGCCTGCAGCACTTCAAGTTCGCTCGCTTGTAAAAAATGGCTTTGCAAAACGTTCGCCAAATGAGCATGATCCAACTGATGCAGGATCGATGACGACGCGATCGGCTGAAATTCTTCCCTCAGATAATGTAACGCTTGTCTGTGCACCCATGCCGATCCGTGAGGCTGACTGCCCCATCTATCACAACAAATGATTTTTTTTTAGTAATCAATTGTTTTAGTAATCAATTTAGTAATCAATATCTTTTTTTTTATGGAAGAAGTAAAAATTTACTTGAGGACAGTTGGCAGCGATTCCAAGGTGAGGTACTCTAAAATAAGATCTTCGCATCCTTGCGATAATATGTCGAGTTCGAGAAATCGACCAATTTGGTACAGTTCCATCGCTTCCTCTAAAGGACTCGGCCGCATTCGACCTGTATGTGTCAGAGCTTGAACCTGCAGATTAAAACAAAAGAATTAGCGCATAATGATAACAAGGCACCAAATATATCAAACGCATTGATAATATCAAACTTTTACCTCTCCAAGACTGCCGGCACTATTTCCACAACCACTTCCTCGTAATATTAATGATAAATCAACGGTATCTAGGTACACAGCATGTAATAATACTCTGGCGTATCGTTTGGGTATTACACTTTCATCCAGTACTATTCTAGTAGGTATATGAAGCGCTCTTTCTGTATGATCTTCGCCGGATCTAGTACGCCTCTGTATAAGATTTCTGAAGAAGGGAGATCTTGCGGAAAGTATCGCTTTGTGACATGGCAACTCTAATTTCGGACGAAATCCATACTCCGAACTTCCGCTGTCCGGCCTCTGATAATCGCTGTCCGAGGTGAATACGAGTGCGGCGTCCGCATAATCACCAGTGTCCAGTAAATATCTAAGATCGTGTTCCAATGGATTTGGCATTCCGAACTCTTCACCGAGTCGTCGCAATAGATTCGCTTCTAACGTGGCATCGTGTGGGCAAATGTCGCCGGTATATAGGTATCGCAATAATGCCGAAAACATCTGCACCTCGAGATGCGGCGTCCTTAGCTCCAAACATATTCTAGCACCGTATCCTGCGATTTTTCACACATGTATTATATACGAGTGACGCAATAATCTTATTTGATATTGATTTCTGGATATGGAGAATATTATTGTAAGGAGCTTTTTGCTATTCAGGAAGACCTTTTTATATTATAACGAATTATAAATTATAACGAATAAATGAATACGTACCAGGACAGCCAGCTAATAGATCCCTGAAGTAGGGACATCTGGCAGAAAGCACAGCTCTATGAACAGGGAAACATGCCCCTCTATATACAAGATCCACGTCGGAGCAGTGTTTGTAATCGTATAACATCGACAGGTCTTGCTTGAAGGTAGCGGCTGGCGGTCTAGCTAATTCTGCCTGAACATGAAGATCTTTCAGCGCGGCTAACGCCTCGTACTCCTCGAGCAGAGCCATTGCTTCCAGATGACTCCATGTTGATACTAGATCTCTAATGATTCTACCATGATCACATGCTTTGGAGGAGCGACGTCTCCTAATAAATTTCTTGCGTAACGTTGCGAATCCTGTCATCTTCTTCTTCTTCTCTCTATGCACAAATAAATAACTATGGAAAGTTCGATGTGTGATTCTTATCTCTGCAGCTCGATTTCTCTATTTATACATACTTCAAAATAAATTTGTCTATCGTATATATCAAATTATATGTATTAAATTGTATTCTTTTATATATGTTCATTATTTTTTCGTGATTCTTATTTCAAGAAATTTATTCAATCTTTTTAATCAAAACGCTATACTTACAGAATTGGATAAATCAAATATTACTTTTGTCTAAAAAATTATTTAAAAATCAAATAATGATAGATGACATCATATTGTATAAAATGACGATAGTATACCTAACTGTAATGCCATGTTGTTCTGGACTACTTGATGCTGAAAGTCTGGCTGCTTGGACTGAATCTCCACCCACGTTGGTGATGCTTGATGATGCAGAAGCACCCATTCTATGTGTTATGTGAGAGGCATCTCCAAGCTGTCTTCTTATAAACCAGGAATCCCTTGTATCAGCAGTATCTATACTTCTTATGCGTCTGCGTTGTAACACACACGGTGTCAAAATACGAAGTACATTCATTGCTTACTCAGACAACACCCTAAAATAAATCAATATGTATATATAAAATACATGTTAGTAAGAAATTGAACAATAGTTCAAATTATGTTAGAGTCTGATACTTTTTATTAGATTTATCTCAAATTTAATGCAAGAAGAAGTTAAAACCAGATGATGTCAAGTAATAATTTCTATTTGCATGTAAATTTTTCCTGATATGCACCTTATTTACATAATTATTTGTACATCCTTATCTTTTGTCAATATTTAATAATATTTATATTAAATTTTTTCTGATATATACAAACTTATTAACATAATTATCTATATATCCTTGCCTTCCTTCGATGTTTAACAAGCATTTATATTTAATTATAATAAAATCTCTTTATGTATCATTATATTATTTACATTTTTATTTTCATTCTAAAATCAAGTCTCAGCAATAGAACAGACTGACATATTGACAATATGTCACATGGCAACAGATCTCCATGATTTCTTCATGAGCTATCATCACTCTAGTTAGAGCAAGACGGATAAAAATCCGCAAAAATTTTAGCGGATCGCGAAGTCGATGTTGCTTACGTCTAGATACTTAGCCCTCTTTGTGGACACGCACATCAAAGGGGGGGGGATAGGAGTTATAAGCGGGTGGCAACGCGAGTACGCGTGACACAGACACGCTGCATAATCGACGATCATACATGATGCACGAATGGCAGTTCACTCACCTTCGTGCTCGCGGGGAGAGAAATAACCAGAAAAGGCTTGCAATATAAACGGAAGCGCGTGAACGAGTTGCAATAATAAGAGAGATACACACACGGACGCCGCCATCGCCGCGTCTGGCAGAATCCACTCGACAGCGGAGGACGACGGCTGATTGACGGCTCGATGGCGATTACCTGGGTGTCCGAGACTGATGCTCCTCGTCCATGTTACGCGCGATCACTCACGACATTCCGTTGTACGAAACCAACACGGTTAATCATCACAAAGCACGACAGCCATGTTTATACACGGACGAAAGGGAACGTATCCCCGCTCCGCGCGACTATATAACGTGGTAAATAAAAGCGACGAGATCACAGTCGTTGTGCCTAACGGTGCCGCCGAGTGCGCTTCGAGAAATCGAATCGTATCTCGAATCGATCACGCGACTTGCATCAAATGCATCGTCGAAAACATGCGCTTCTATGATTCAAACGATTCGAACAATTAAATTATAAATAAAAATGTATCTAGTTCATTATTAAATTTTAATATTTGAAAATAGAAGATCTATTTCGCTCGTCTTTATTATCCTAAAACAGAATTTTCTTGCTTTAAGTTATTATTTGAGAATATAAGCACTGTGTGCTTGCTGATGTTGAACTATACTATCTACTATAATCCTGATCAATGACAGTGGAAGCTCATAGCGAAGTTTTTGGGAATTAAAAAATAACATTGGTCTCCACTGATTGGACCATAAAGTATAAAGCTTGCGTTATCGATCAATCGCTATATGTGAGATTGCTTTGTTACAAGTGCATGTCTATTATACGGATTTTTACTTTCAATAAGCTAAAAAATTGTTTAGTTAACATATTTTAATAGTACTTAATCATACTTAAGAAATAATATAATGATAGTTTAACAACTTTCCTTATAGAAATAAATCTCTGTAATGAAATTAATTATTGTTATATATCGTAGATATATTTTAGTCCACATTTTTTTTCTATAATATAAAATACATATACAAAGTTTTAAAGCACATGAAATTTAAATAAATCATCATTTCAAAAATATAGAATTATGAAACATTGTACAGTTAATTTACAATTTTGATTTCATTCCACCAGCTGCTACTATAGTTTCACCAGTAATGTAAGAAGCATCATCACTCGCTAAAAATGCAGCTACACTTGCAATTTCATCTGCTTCTCCAAGTCTTTTCATGATAATAGCTTGCATTGCAGTCTCGTATGCTTCTTCTGTATCATATAGCTAGAAATAATTTATACATAATTGTTTTTTAATAAGACATGAGATATAGATTATATAATAATAGAAAAATAACAAAGCATACCGCTGCAGAAAACTTGGTCCTTATTATTCCTGGAGCAACACAATTTACACGAATACCTTCACACGCAAGTTCATTTGAACAAACTTTGGTCAATCCCAATAAAGCAGTCTTACTGATTGAGTACATACCTAAGTGCTAGAAAAGGAAATAAGGATTAATATTTATATTTTAATAATTAATATTTTCCTATTATATTATTGTTATTATATAATATTATATATTTATTATATAGTATTATATAGTATTATATAGTATTATATAGTTATTATATATTATATAGTATTATATATTTATATAATATATGCAAATTTATATAATATGCGAAATTTCCAAAAGCAGAAAACAAAATATTCAAAAGCAATTTGAATATTTAAAACTCACATCCATAGGCTGATAACCAACAATTGAAGATATAAAGATAACAGAAGGTGCTTTACTGCATCTGAGAAGGGACATATATTCTTTCAATAGCAGATATGCTACTTTGACATTAGTTATCATAACTTTGTCCCATACTGATTCAGGAACATCTATTATATGATCCATTACTGGACTAATACCTACATTAGATACTAAAACATCTAAAGTTCCAAATTCATTCTTTACCTGGAATTATATATAGTTTTATATTCTATTTATATATTTATATTTTATTTTCACATATCAAACACTATTGAAACATTGACATTTCATACATATATAGTTATACATAGATATATATCGAATAAGTAAATATTGCATAACACTACTGCCATTTATAATTTAAAAAAATATATACTATTATATAGATATCAAAAACAACTTTTCATCAAAAATTTCAATTATCTTACTTTATCATACAATTTTTTTCTGTCTTCAGATTTTCCAATATGGCAAACCAAACCCATTATATCTAAATCCTCACATTTAGCTTGCTCTAAAGCTTTCTTTACGTTAGCTTCTTTACGACTGCTAATTATTACTCTAGCACCTTCCTGTGCCAAACGTCTTGCAATAGCAAATCCTATTCTAAAAATTCAAACCACATTATCTAGAATTCTAATAGGTAATCAATTAATCAAAATGAAAGAAAAATACCAAATTTTTTAAAAATATATACTGACGATATATTAATATTGATATTAATATTGTTATACCGATAATAGTAATATATTGATATTAAAATGCGTCAACATCGCTCATATATTACATTAGTTAATGATATGATATTCTCTATTACCCTTCTGTTGAGCCAGTCACCATAGCGGTTTTTCCTTCAAATCGGCGACATTTTACTGTAGAGCACATATTACTGCTAAATTTTCGTATGCTTTGATTAATTGTACGAAACATTATGGAAAATAACATATATGGCAAATATATTTATTGATATGCCGCGATGCGAGAGATGTGTTATCAAACAACTTTGAAATGTGCTACAAGTGATGCATTTGTTTATCACGATTGCTTTAAATTGCGATAGAAATTATATATGTGTGTGTGTATGTACGTGTGGGTATGTACGCGCGCGCAGACGTATCGTGAAGTACGTAATGAATAAGAACAAACAGTACTGAATGATAAGCAACATAGACTATATATATACTATGTTACACAACTGTTTTATGCAATAAATAACTGTAGTTTTTGATAAGTATATCAATCAATAAAAGTATAATTAAAAGAAATATATATAAGTACAAGTATAAATCTGTTTATACTTGCACATCTCTGTTACAGCAGTTTAATTACAAACAAAATACCAAATTTACAATATCATATTATATATATCATAAAAAGAAATTTGATTATTCACATAGAGATTCATAAATAATATTTTTGATAAAATAAGGAAATGAAATTGTAAAACATATAGAAATGGTACAATTTGAAACTTTTTTTGTATACATCAAAATTATTATAAATTATTATAAATTATTTTATGTATAAAAAATAACTATATTAATTCTCCACAGGCAGTTATGACAACTTTTTGCGTTGGTGTGCCCCCTTTAGTCCCGCATTTCTCAACTTTCTTGAGCACATCCAATCCACTGAGAACATGTCCAAAGACAACGTGTTTTCCATCCAACCAATCTGTCCTGGCTGTACACAAAAAAAACTGTGATCCATTTGTATTTGAACCTGAGTTAGCCATAGACAGAGTTCCTGGACCCGTATGTTTGAGTTCAAAATTTTCATCCTCAAATTTGTTACCATAAATAGATTTGCCGCCTGTACCGTTGTGATTTGTGAAATCACCTCCTTGGCACATCTATCATATTAATATCATATTAAGGATTTCTTAAAAACCATTAAAAAACGAAGAAATAAATGAAACAATTTCAAAAATGAGTTTTCTAAGCGATACTCAAGGATACAAAGTCTGGAATAATTCTGTGAAAAGTACTGCCCTGATACCCATATCCCTTCTCATGCGTGCAGAGAGCTCGAAAGTTCTCTGCAGTTTTTGGCACAACATCTGCTCGTAACATCATGATGATTCTACCCAATTCTTGTTTTCCTATACTAATGTCAAAATAAACTTGCGGATTCTGTTTAGTTTTCTTTGATTGTGCAATGTCATTTATCTTCATGTTATCATCACTCTTCAATGTTTCGCCTGCATGTTCTTGTAACCAAGCATCGTCGGCCCATACCGGTTTCGATGAACCTTCCTTTATCTTTTGTGGCTTAGCTATATTTACCCTTATCGTCCGACCAAACAACTCTGAATCATTCTGTTAATCAATATAAAAGGTTTTTGATAAATTATCAAATATAAATAAAATGCTTGTAGTACATTTTCATTTTAAAAATTAGATATGAAGAAATCTGATTTAAATCAAAAAACAATAATGCGTTTTACATCTGATATTAATATTATTTTTTAATGAATCACAAAATCTGTTAAAATAATTTTTAATCAATAATTTATAAATTAAAGACTGATATTTATGATTTATAGTAATGTAAAGAATAATTATAACAATAATTACAACAGATTAGCTTCAAAATAACTTATACAATATTTTATGTGTGTGTGTGTGTGTTTTATAAAGTACCATATTATCTATTGCCGCAGCTGCATCCTCTGCTGTCTCAAATTCAATGAATGCGAATCCTCTATGTTTCTCGGATTCATAGTCCAATGGTATTTGTACGTCAACAATCTCTCCAAACGGTATAAACGCAGCATGCAGCACCTTTTCGTCGACTTCTTCGGCTAAACCCCCTGAGAAGCGAGACAAAATTAAAAACTACAATGTTAATGTAAATGAAAACTTATATAATCCATATTTTTATTATAATAATTATAATAATTTTTATTATAATAATAAAATTATGATAATCTATATTTTATTTTAATCTATAATCGGTTTTAAGTTACATCACAAATACAGAGAAATAATATGCATCTGCAATTATAAGATACTCTGAAAGAGGTTATGAATTTAAAGATCCGTAAAATTAAAGTTTTGATTTTTGCATCTATACATGCCTACGTAAATAGTTCGTTTCGTGTTGCCGCTCATAATGCACAAAACTGTGATACGTTCCCGTTATTATTTAAGTGCAAAACTGAAATAGATATCTGATAAGCTTGATAAACAGATAATAATGTAATGGCACCAACGCACCGGTGGTGACGCAATTGGCAACGATAACACCATTACTATAGCGAGGATTTATAAACCAAGTACGCGATCCATGTCACATGCAATCTGATAATCACTTATATAAGTTCGTTCTGTCAATTGTAGCAATTGATAATATCATTCGTGAGTAACCGGTGAAACATTAACTATCAACGCATCAACTCATCAGATTTATAACTTGTGGAAGAGAAAGAGTAAGTGCAAGTTTTATTTTAATATAATTATAGAGTTATGTGCAGAAACGGATTATATCTATGTATTAAATATAAAAAGTGGATCTATGCAATTAAATATATTTTAATCATAAAAGAAAAATATATGATGATTAAAAGTATTTACTCACACACACACACATATATATATATATATATATATATATATATATATACATTTAAAATAATAAAGAATATTTTATCTCTAACATATAAATCTAATATAATTGAAATAACATATAATTTGTATTGTCATAATTGTCATATAATATATTTTCGATAGATACTGTACAAAAATATTTCCATATTAAAATATTATCCAAATAAAATGAGAAATCTAGAAAATGAATGAGAAAGATGAAAAAAGAGAAATTATAAGATATTCCCTATTAAATTTTTATAATCATAGATAACTGTCATAGATAATCATAGATGTTTATGATATAATATTGAAATTGGAATTATTTTATTGCATATATATTTTAAATAACAATGTTTAGTTTCCATTATTTCTTTGTTTATTCCATTGTTTATTTCTTTTCTATTATAGGATAGATTACATCTAATTGTTCACAAGGAAGATGTTCATCAGAATGAAATTATTACAAAAATATCTTTCATCTCATATGCCTTTGATCAGTAGATCAATGCATCTCTTGAAAGACAATGCATATATTAATGGAAAATGGATACAAGCCAGTAACAAACAAACATTTCCTGTTTATAACCCATTCGACAATACCATTGTTGCTCATGTTCCTGATATGAATATTGCTGATACACAAATAGCCATTGATGCCGCTGCCAAAGCTTTTGAATCCTTCAGTAAAACTACAGCTCAGAAGAGAAGCGAATTGCTTAGAAACTGGTATAATTTAATAATCAAATATTCAGAGGACTTGGCCAATATTTTAACCAAAGAAAATGGGAAATCTCTTGCTGAATCTAGAACAGAAATTAATTACGGAAATTCCTTTATTGAATGGTTTGCAGAAGAAGCCAGAAGAATAGATGGGGAAGTGCTACAAAGTCCTATAGCCAATCGAGAGTTGTTTCTATTGAAACAACCAGTCGGAGTGGCCGCTTTAATCACACCATGGAACTTTCCGCATGCTATGATCACCAGAAAAGCAGGTGCCGCTCTTGCAGCTGGTTGTACTTGTGTCATTAAACCTTCCGAGGACACTCCATTAACAGCATTAGCATTAGCAGATCTTGCAGAGCAGGCAGGCTTTCCTCCTGGAGTCTTGAATTTCCTTACCACAAGTGTAACGAATTCCGCTGCCGTCGGTAAGGAGCTGTGCGAGAATCCTAAAGTAAGAGTACTTTCATTCACTGGCTCTGTAGCCGTGGGTAAGATTCTCTATAAACAATGCGCTTCTACCATGAAACGACTTGGTCTGGAATTGGGTGGCAATGCACCGTACATCGTATTTAAATCTGCTGATGTGGATCTGGCTGTGAATAAAGCGATGCTCAGTAAATTTCGCAACACTGGCCAAACATGCATCTCTGCGAACAGGTTCTTCGTGGAAGCTAACGTTTTCGATGAATTTGTCGAGAAATTTGTGGCAAGTATCAAGAGTGACATCAAGATGGGAGACGGTAGCAAGAACGGAATCACTCATGGACCGCTCATCAAAAAAAGTCAGTTGGAAACAATGATTAATTTGGTAAATGATGCAGTTCAGAAGGGTGCTAAGGTAGATTGCGGCGGAACTACGTTGCCAGAATTGGGACCATTGTTTTATGCACCCACTTTGTTGACCGGTATAACAGAAGACATGCAGATCTACAACAGAGAGATCTTTGGACCTGTGGCTGTAATTAACAAGTTCAACAATGAGGAAGATATGCTAAGACAAGCTAACAACACACCGGTTGGTTTAGCTGGTTACTTCTTTTCCCAAGATATATCACAGATATTTAGAGTTGCGCGCAAGCTAGAAGTTGGTATGGTAGGTATCAATGAAGGATTGATCTCATGTGCGGAAGCTGCCTTTGGTGGGATAAAAGAATCTGGCTTAGGTCGAGAAGGTTCTAAGCACGGAATTGAAGAATTTCTTGATATCAAGTACATGTGTATCGGCAATATTAAGTACTGATCATGAAAAAGTAAAGTTATATTAGATGCATTTAAAATATAACAATATAACCGTTTTTTGATAATAGATGCCTTAATATACGATATTAGACAATAATGAGCTATATATAATTTAATTATAATTTAGCGTGTATATAATATATAGAGAAAACAATTAGTTGCCTTGAAGAAATATTTTTGATATTTTAGATAATTATTCAATTTCTATTTATTTTTATACTTATTGATAATAATTATTATAATAATGCATTTTCTGTTTTTCTTACAAATTTTTTTAATAATAAATATTGAAGACATAATGCAGCTTATTCATCTCATTTTATTTAATTTTAACTTTTTCGATTTGAGCTGTTCTATTAATTTATATCACATAAATTTATTGATCAAATATAAACTTATATCAGTGTAAGCACATGTTATATAATTTTATTTTATATACATATATTTATGATATTGTAAAATGTTAAGTGAATTATATTTCTTAATATATATATTAAAAATATCATTCAGTATGTCTGATGCTATTATGTAACAAGTGGGAATATTACCTTTTTAGAATGCAATATTAATTATATAAAAGTAATATTTATATTTTATTTTTCTTATATCATAGATTTATATTCTCTCTATCACGTGAATAGGCTAAGTATAGGCAATAAAATAAAATAGGCAGTACAAAACAAGTCTTCCAATTTTGTAAATATGGAGAATAAATGGAGAATATAATATGTAAGAGATGTAAGAGGCATAAATATATTTTTCTGTATATTTTGTTCTATAAATATTATATGCTTTAATCATATCTCAAAGTTATTAGATAAGACAGGAACTATAACTATAGTTACTATATAATACAGAAAAATTTTGGATAATACATACAAGAACAATAACGAAACGATATACATTATATAAAAATATAAACTGTTACAGACATTTTGTACTTTTTTCAATTATATACTGTTCTCTTGATAACTTTCTCTTTCCAGATTTTACTATCTTTTTACAACTAATTAGCTTATTTACAATAACAGCTTTTTACAGCGAAATATAAAATTAGAGTAATTTGTTTAAGATTCATTTAAGTAAAAAAGAAAGTTTTACATATCTAATATTATTTAATTATTTCTTAATTCTTAATTTAATGAATAATAAAATAATAAATAATAAATAAAAATTAATTTTTGTGAACAAACAGCATAAAGATAAAAGAAAACAGTATGGAGTGTGTCTACATAAGATATTTATCTACAATAAAGTAATAGATAACGTAGCATACAAGTTTTAATCTTCTGTTCAAATATTTATTCCGTTATTGTAATTGATGCGATGTTGATTATATTATCGAAAAACTGATTTTTGAGAAAAATTATCACCTATAACCATTAATGGACAGGTATTTGTATGACAGGTATTTACATAATCATATTTTAGAAATAAAGATATATTCACATGATGTAATAGTAAATATAATACATATACATTAAAACATGTCACATATACATGTTGTCAATGATAGTATCGTAACCAGAATAAACAGTAGCAAGAATGTCAGCAATCTGTCAGTCCATGTTTCTTAATATACCTCTCCCTAGCTTCCCTAATCATTTTAGCCTTTCTCTCTTGCAAAGAAGAAATTCCTGAAATTTTTTTCACAGGATTCTGTAAAAAATTGCCATATGATGTTGCAGACGGTTGAACTGGTGGATTTGGTTCAGGGGTGTAAGTAACTATGCCATCGAGAATATTGGCGATCGTAACATCGACATTCCGAGTTTTAACTATAAGCAAGATCAAATAATTATATTCTAAGAGATTGTTATATAATAAAATAAAAATGCCATATGATAAAATTTCCAAAGATATCAAGCAATACATACGAAGATCTCGGAGAATCACATTATGTGGTACCAATGGAAGTACTTCACTGACTTGACGAACCATTCTCTGTATCTCTATGTTATGTATGACTTGAGAATTTGGCGTGTTTCTGTTAGAGCGTGCACTGTTAAGTATTCTCTCCATGCGGTAGCGCTTCTCGTATTCGGTCTTGTCTGATATAGTATGAGAAGTAGTTTGAATTCCCAGAGCATCTGCAATATCCTTCTCTATCTCTCGTACGAGGATTTCATGTTCAGGATTTTGTTTGCTTTTCAGGTACTTGAGTGTAAAAATTGTATATGGAACGAACATGAACCAAAATACTTCCGTCCACCATGTTGAAGCCAGTGAGGTGAGATGCACAGGCACAAAATCTGGCCGTGAAGCTTTAATAACGACCGGTTGAACGGACGTCTCTATGCTGAATGGCCAGGAATTGAATTTCAGTAGTGCAACTTGATTGTTTGTCGTACCAAATTCAGGCTGTATAGCAACACTGTATGTGGAAGAGGAGAGGAATAGTTTTATATTGGCGATTAGTGTCTCTTTACTACTCATATCCATCTTCTGCAATCCTAGTGCATTACTCAGGGCAGTGGGTAACTCCCAAACACTGGGGACTAGCGCTTCCGTCGTTTGACGTAGAGCAAAGTGGTCCAAAACGGACACATTATTAGCTATTATTATCCTTGTCTGTTTGTCTCTGGGCTCACTTTCAATATCGATTTTGACTATGATGCCGAAGGCAAAACTGACAGCGTAGTTCAGAAAGGTCCGAAGAAAACTGCGATCAGGCAGTAGCGATGCAAATAGCCAGAGTTGTAATGTCACTAACAGCCGCAGCAGCAAAAGTACAAACCCCAATGGCGAATATAAGATTACAGGTAGTAAGCGCCAGCCGCTAGGAAGCCTGCATACATAATAACGCAATCGATTACGATAGCGCTATACATTAAGTTCTATCTAAATTCTAATCTAAGTAGTAATAACGCTGATTGGCAAATATAGTTTTATATCATGAGCTTCTATTTTTTCCTTGTTTGTTTTTGTTCTTCCTTGTCTATTCTTTGGATAATAGATATTCCATAGTGTTGTAACGGATATTCCATATGTGATGAAGGGAACGAAATCCTTTGGCTTGTTCATCCTCCTAACGTTTTCGCGGTTTTCGAGTGACGATTTGATCGAGTTATCGCAAATAATTATTGCTAACTGTATTCTTGGTATTCTTTATACTAGTTTGCACATCGTCTTACCTGCTTCTGTTAAACAAATCCTGGATATCAATTTGTGACATTTCTCACAACGAACATCTGTTACATTTGAATGCACAGTCCTCCTCGTTTGTATTCCCTTGTGATACCGGAATCGTTGAGTCAAATATTGCTCAGACGATGACGCGATTATTATTTGACTCTTTTTTACATATTTCTCAGTAACCCTTCAATTGATGCGAATCTTCCTCCTCGCTATACTTTCTACGATCAGCTGTTCCATATATTGACCATATATTGACACTAGGGATTTTCTATCTATGTTTAAGCGGGAATTTCAAGTGCCGCTCGATCATTATCCCAGATATCGCTTTTTTAGTTGTGCTTACTCCATAATTTGATGTAATTGCGAACTAAGAGCTACATACAAATTTATAATATATATATATATATATATAAAATGTTATAAGTGTTACAAAATAAATAATATTTCTTACTCTTTATTTATTCCTTATATGTATCATCTCTATTAAAAAAATCCAATCATTGCTTTATTATTTGTTTAATGATTTGATATTTGTAAACTTATGTTGATAAATTAATACATTTATTTCTGTATATTACCGATATTTTCTATTATACAATAAGAGAACATTTAGGAGAAAGAGTTAAAAGCAAAAGACCACTGTAAATTTTTACAAGATATTAATTATTCTTTAAAAGAGATATATTTTTATAACCAATGAAGTGTCACATTTGGATATATCCTATAGTAGCCTTGGCGATAGCTAAATGTTTCAGAATGTCGTATAATAATATTTCTATATATTATAATAATGGTATTTGAAATTCATATTATCTAATATAATTACGATATAATTAGTATATACATTCCTACATCTACTTATATTTCTCCCGTCCGATTTAACTTCACTCATGTGCAAAGATCTATGTAAATCCAGAAATTTATTTGAAACAATGTGATTTTTTTAAATATTCTCGATACAGCTGCTTGTATATGAGAGAACAATATAAGAACGGATTTAAAAATATAATTCGTATTTAGACGAACTTATATACGAGTTATAAAACTTATTACATACATACAGCTGGAATAATATATTGCACATTTGCGCTTTGATTCTATCTATGTGCAGCTCGAATACGCATGTGTATAGAAAGCGTATACATATATAGAACGTTTTTCCAGTCAGTAGGTTGAAAATAAAAATCGGATCGCCTACGATCATTGGTCCTATGCTTGTATATATAAAAGTGCAGAGGAGCAATTCTTCGAAAAGGCAGACTTCCGAATGAGATTTTCCTTTTGTAATCTCTTACCTGAGGAAAGCGGCGCAAAAATGTTAGCTTTCTTCCTGATCACAAAACACGTTCATATGCATGTTATATAAGAATGTATGTTATATTCGTTATTATCATCGTGGACAATGCAAATTTGCATGCACGCATATGGCCATGTGTAGCATATTTCTATCCCGCTTCCATCTTAAAAGGACTTTAAAATGTCACATTACTATAAACATCTGATCTAAATGGATTATATGACATTTATCTCAGTGGGATTGATTTTGCGAATTATTAGTTGTTCAATTGGCTGTTTGGAAAACTACATGGGACCCTCTATCAAACTAATTTTCATTGTACAATAATAAATGCTGCGACCCAAACACAAGACCGCCAATAAAAATGCACCTAAAAGCACAGATTCAAAGTCAAATTCTGCGAAATTTTGGAATAAGGACTTATGTATCAAATATTAACAATAGGATATTAATATCTATCACATGAAAGGTTATTTATACCTACCGACATAAGCTACATAAATTCCACCATTTGTTTTTACGTATGCATAGGTTCCAACCTGTAATTATATGTGCAATGTAAAATCGATATTGTGAAATCAATATTATTAACATGACAAAAAGAAACAGAAAATTAATTGATAAAAAAAATTTCAAGAGTCATACACGTACCGTTACAGCTATAGCGATTACTAAGGTTATAATACCAATAATAATGAATACAATCCCCCGTCCTCTAGCAAAATCTGGACCGACGGAAGATATCTTACGACAATGTGGACATCGTGCCAAGGCATTGTTTAATGTATTAAACTATAAGACAAAATTTCAATAAAGAGCACTTAATTTTGCTTTCCAGATTACTTTCGAGAACTTACCAAAAATGTATCATGACAGTGGGCACAGCCTACTCTACACATGCCTGGCATAGATAAAACTGGTGGTGTAATAGGACTTGGAGCCAAATTGATGATACGTTTGCAGTTTGGCCTTGGACAAGCAATACGTTGCGATGAACTCTTGCATATGAGCAAACAATTACATGGACATCGCACATACTTTTTTCCAGGTGGAGCATTCCGTATAGGCTATGAAAACAAGACATAAATATCATTATAGCATATAAACAAGCATAGACTCTCTGAATAGATTTGAATCACGTACTGTGGCCTCGTTGCACTGAGAACACTTGACAACGTGTTGATCCCTTTTGCCAGAAATATCTATCATCGCCTGACAGACTCTGCAGGTCACCATCGGCATGCCACCCTGAGTAGCGGACTGGTAAGGTGGTGGCAGTTCATCTGGCCCAATCGGAGATACGGTGGACTGTGTCTCATCTAGAACAAAAATGACTCATTATTCTCGCGGACCAATAAAGAGAGTTTCAATGCGAGTTAACTCGACGCTGTCGACACCGCATATTATTCACTCATTAATTGCGTTTATACCGATCGCATCACTGCCGTGCGAGCTATACGTGATGTTTTCATTCTTCAACAGCGGCTGCCTCTCGCCTTCTTTGCCGTCCCCCATGACGAAGTAATGGTGAGATCCTATTCACTACCCGCGGTAACAACTCACTCGTATTGTTTGACAGAACGGCTCCCGGTGCATCGATAACAAAGATGACGAAATAGTAACTCCACTCGCAGCGACCAGTATTATAAGAATGTAGAATGGAAAACGATATTACCACTACTGCCACATGTACCTACTTTCATTGCTATCTGCAATGACACATGTATCATATATGCTGCTACAATTGCTTCATTCAGAACAATATAGATAATGTTAGATGAAGCATTAGTAATGTAAAAAAGGCAAGCAAAAATTGTGCTAGAATATCGAATAGCTACAATTGAAGTTAATGTGTTGGATTATAATGTTCACGATTGGATATGTTTCGGAACATCACTAGAGTTTCTATTTTTTTTCTCATATTGGCAATAGTGCGCATGGACGATAGTTGCACTGTGACACAAGTATGTGATGTGAGGTTATTATTTTGATATTGGTTATGATGTGTGAATATGTGGTTTACTGAAACGAACAAAATATAGAGGATTATTAATATTCGGATTGATCCACTTTAAATTGAATCGAGCAAATCAATTGCGGATACGCAGAAATCAACGAGAACATTTCAGGACAATGAAATATACGTGCACGTTTCGTTTTTCCATAATATAGTGTGTTTTATAAAAGGAAATACACGTGTAAATCACATGTTTTGTAGTTTTGCGACCTGAACGGATAATTGGCATATGTACTTATAACATATAATGAGAAACGTTTGATAATCTTACAACCATCATTATGGAGATTGTTAAACATTTGTGGAATGTCAATCAATTCATGACAAAATTTAAGAATCCATTGAGCATGGAACTACAAACGCATTACATGTAATTCTTTGTGGATTTTATTATTACTTTATTATATTTGCTTTTATTATATCTACATTTTATATATATATATATATATATATATATATATATACACACACATTATAATTTAATATATATTAACTAAAATATAATATTATTTAAGATAAAAGTTAAATTATTTTACTAAATGTTAATAATATGTTTTAATGGATAGAGAATATCATATTAGATATAATTAAGTACTATTAAATATAACAGTATACATATATATTTATATATATATATTTACTTATTTTATGTATTACTTATTTTATCTATATTTATTTTAATTTTTCAGAAAAAAATGTAGAAAGCTTAGCAAAGTCGTAGAATTATCAAAACAACATTTTGGACCATCAGTAATGTGTCCACATTGTGGTACATTTTGGAGCACCACAGATTATCAAGTCCGAATATCGCGTGGTAAAAAGATGTCTAAATCGATGAAGAAGATCGTACAACGCATGAATAAAAATGATGGGAAGCTTTCAAAAGTTTGTGTCTCTTTGGCAAAGAAATCTATAAGAAATGAAAAAAATAAATTAATTATTAGATGTTCATTCTGTTCTAATACAACTGAACTGCCGTTCAAAAAGAAAAACCGATTAAAGCCACCCAAGTTAAACGATTCTGAAGTAAATACATCACAAAATAATAGCAAGAAGAAAAAGAAGAAATCTAGGGATAAATTTGCTGGTTTAAATATTTCCGTTTGTACACCCGAATCAAAAATTAAGAAGAAAGATAATGATAAAATATCTAGAACACCTGTAACACCTGTAACACCTGTAACACCTGTAAGAACATCTGTAACCATGCCAGTCAAGAAAAAATTATCTAGTATCACAAAAATTGAAAAACCTAAAAAACCTAAAAAATTGAATGTACAGCGATTAAAGCAAATCGTAGCGCATAATACAAATACATCTACGAAAAGAAATAGTTTACATAGTTTTTTAGCAGAATTACGATAAAAATAGGAATAAAATCATATTTTCGATTTTCCATTTCAACAAATGTATAAATGTATATACGTTGTAAATATTTTTGAAGTACAATATACAATATACAATATATAATGATAATTTTCAATAAATTATTGAAAATAAAACGAGACGTGTCTAAGTTTCATTATTAAAAATTTGAAAATTTAAGGCTGCATTTTTATGCTAAAGTCGGTCCTTTATCTCACTAACTGATGACTTGTTGATCCTTGAATTTAAATTCTCAATCTTACATACAGGATATGAGATGAGGAAGAAGACATTTATAAATACAGTTTTTTTGTTCTTTTCTGTTTTTTTTTTAATTATTAAAATCGTCTATTTTTTGAAAAAAAGAAAAGAACTATACAAAGCAGAAATAAATACAGATTTTCAAACATTAATTATATTCTCCACTGATAATTATTTTATTCATTATTAAAAAAAACTGTTATATTGCAGCGGATCTTTAATTATACTAATAGATAGAATACCATTATTTCTTTTTGCCTCAATCGTGAATGAAACATTGAATTTACATATAAAATATACTTATATAAAAAAGATAAATTTTGGAGAAATAACACTATATTGCATTACTTTTATTGTGTGCGTACGCGTGTGCATGTGTGCACGCACGCGCGTGTGTGTATGGTCCTACATCATTCTTACTTATATATAGCGATTCATACAAATAAAATAAATATATTATATAATACGCTGTATCACTTATGACTTCAGGTGTAGGCACTTTTTTCTTCGAGATACTTTTCCGCGATCACTCCAGTGGAATCTCTTGCTTTACGGCCTGCAACAATGGAGCATGTTTTATGCACAGTGAAGTTACAGAATTTTAATGCGTTCCCGCGGCACATAGCACACTTCTATATCTTCACTTCGATATGCACATAAAAAAGTCAACTCACAAAGGATAGGGGAAATCGTTATTTACGCGGAGAGACTGCGAACGGCCATGCGAATCTACGATGTGGAGATAACACCGGGCACTAAATCTCGATTCTCGATAATACATAGCAGCATATACATAGAATAGTTGTAATTGTTTTAAATTTTAATCTCAACTCAAGATTACTATCGGAAACTTACAAGTCGTAAACTTACTTTACAAATTGATTATATTAAAAAAAAAAAATTCTAATTTTATAATAAGTTTTAAAATTTCCTACAGAATTTCATTAATAGCATCCTGTTTTTTCAAATGCATGAACCGCATGATAAAACATGTAAATATAATAATAATATTCCATACATCCGATATCACTCACGCAATCTATTCACTTTTATGGTTTTTGGCTGGAAAGTCTCATGCATGCAAGAATTCTACTTTCATGCAACTACAATATATATGTTATATATGTTAATACGGTCAGTGGGTCAGAACAGGAGAACAGGAGAACAGTGAACAAAAGAGGATGATCAAAAGAATTCGTAGAGAACGAACTAGCGGCAGAGAAGAAGAGGAAGAGAAGGAAAAGGAGGAGGAAGAGAAGGAGGAATCGTGTTAGTCACCTGAATGCACGCCTCGAGATAATCCCGCTCGGACATTTCCTGGTCCTTCGCAGGGGGAACTTTTCCCCGTCGGCGCAACTCTTGCTTGGCGTCGTTCAAGTCAAAGATCATCACGGGGTCCAGCCTGTTCTTGAGCACCAGGCTCGCCAAGTACTCAATGTAGTGCTGCCTGCGGGGGAAAAGCACCCAGATTTTAGTCAGGCTCATGCGATCACACCCACGCGTTTACCTTGACCAGGTCGTTCCTGTAATGCTCCGGGTCGCGCCCGTACCAATTAGGGGGTAGTTTCAATCCGGCGCGTCGTACGCATGTTTCGAGATCGTCCACATTTAGCAAGGGCAGCGGTTCCAGCTGCGACACGCGGATCTTTCGTACTAGATACTCGATGTAATGAATCCTGGCAGATACATGGGGGATCTCTCGTTAGCGACCTGAACTTGGGGTGAGAGGAGCGGACGGCTTCGTTCGCTTCGAGATCGCCCGGAATCACCTCGAAATTGGGAGCGACCTCGCCAATAGGTACGTGACCGAAATTCTAAGCGCCTTAGCTCAGTAAATGCGTCGCGAATGTATCATTCGAGAGACAGGTCGGTTTTGATCTTGCGGAATTACCCAGATAACTTAATATCACACATACGGGTATCCTCCGATAGGCGTGTTCGATTTATTTATGAAAAGAAGGATTCGTTGCTGTCGTATTGATCAAGAATTTTTAGAAATTCCAAACATATCATTATTCGTAATTTACAGTGATGGGAAGCAATGCTTTTCCGAAACACATCTTTCTACAAAGTCAATATCGCCTTTTAATATCGCCTTTTATTTTTTAAAGTTAAAAATTACTAATTTGCATCATAGATTTGCATTATAATTACAAATAGAATTCTTCAGTATCGCAAACGTGTTTACACGTTAAATATCGTTTAACGATTGATTTTACCTGCACAGACCGGCGTGGCCTTCGACGATATCGGAATTGCACACTGCATCCACCACCCCGGTTGGTGTTTCTTTCTGCAGTTGCACTTTGCACTTGCATTCTCCGATCGGAATCTTGATGTCGTAATCAATGCCGTTTTCTCGTAGCAATTGCTGCAGCTGCGCAGGTTCCTTGTCACGAAGATAGAACAGACAATTGCGCGGATGATGGGCGTGCAGGCCCAGCTTGGCGCAATAAGGGCTAACCGTGCACTTCGCCCCCATCATGAAGGCCTTGCCGCAACCGCAGCAAAACTCATATTTACATTGACTGCACGTGAAATGCATGCAACCTATGAAAATTCATAAGCTTCTTTCAGTGGGCTTCGAAAAATGTCCGTGTGATATGCATATTGAATAATTTAGAAAAAATATCTCGTCGCATATTTGATTCACGTTCGAGATTGAGCAAAAGCAACACGATATTAAAATGCACGTCGATTTAATATCCGGAATCATTATCTATTCGATCTTGCATTAACGCATTGTTTTCGTAAAACTGATAATTGTCCGCGTCACTTTTTAATTCGAGCCCGTGATCGTTACTTAATGGCGATTTTCTCTAAAAATATCGAATGCAGCGCGCAAAAGAGTAAACATTATGAATGACAACCTCATTCAAATAATTCAGAGGATTCAGATTATTAATTGTCCCAAGGTCAAATAACATTCTGGGAGAAAGAGAAGAGATCACGGGACAATGATTTTCAAAATTATAACAATAGTGATTACGTATGGAGCATGTGTGGGCGAATCGCGTGAGCAGCGAAGCCGGAATAAGAATTACTCTATTATTACCTCCTCGAGATAGAGAGTAACGGAACTTGCACTTGGGACAGTCGATGCCATTATCAGCCAGATGCTTGGCCAAACCTGCGGCTTGATTGTCGGGATCGTTTTCATCTTTCCAAGCGGCAAACTTCTCGCATGAAATACCTTCGTGCTGCTTTTCCCACTGCAAAGAAAGATGAGATGTAATCATAGTATAAATCAGTACCTGATGTAAATTTTCCATGTCTTACGTACCGGTTTCCGACAAAAGGCGCAGGTGACGGATCGACAATCGGGGCAGATTAAACGCTTTTGATCGGGATCAGCGTAGAAGCCACTTGAACACTGAGAAAACGATTTATATTGGCGATATTATATTGTTCTCTCTTAGCTCTCGATTAAAAAAAATTCCGATTACGTAGAGATCAGATAGTTACCTGAATACACCATTTGAAATTCGGATCCTGCATCAGAGTTCGGTCTCGAAGCTTCCTCTGAAAGAGCTCGTGAATTGGCGGATCCAGCAGGGTTTTCAGCTGGATGTCCAAATTGCTGAAATATTCGAGCACTTCGTCCTCGCTCGCGTCCTTGAGATTCGGCTCCTTGCAGTACGGACATACGGCATCCGTGATGTTCCTGTCGCTGATCTGAATGGTGAAGTAATTCTTCGCGCACTCGTTGCAGCAGCGATGTATGCACTTCAGCATGGACACCATCTGAAATCCATAGAATATCATCGAATTCGGATCCGGTTCGGATTACTCGTTTGACCCATCAACAATCTTTTTACAATTGCTAACGACGAGATGGACGAAGCCAAGCAGATATCGAAGGCGGCGTTCTTCCTCTCCAGATTAAGCGTAAATCCATGAACTTTTCGCACATTTTTCAACTTTTCTGCCTTGATGACACTCACCTGACTCATTGCGAAGCGACCGGTGCATAATTCGCATTCTTGTTGCAGGAAAGCCAGTGCCGATTCCACGCTGGAGCACTCCTTCGCGGCCTGAAGTGCCTCGGTATCCCCGAACTTCAGAGCCAACAAACTAGCGGCTACCTCGGCCTCATCGTAATTCGCCGCTCGACCCTCCGCCAAAAGACGACGCGCTATTCTCTGCACACGTGACGAACATAGTATCATTCTAATATCGCGTATAATTATTGGATATTGCGTAAAAAAAAGGGATCTCTTAATTTCATCAAGAAAACTCGATCAGTGATGAGAAGATTCGGATTTCTAAAATTGGAAGCGACCAGCGATTCTTGTCTGCCAATGCGGATATGATAATCTCTATATGTGAGATTATACATGAATTTTGCGTGTTTCGACTGGTGCAATTTTTGAGAATGAGATTATGAACCTTTTTCTTGTTTTCCATAATTTGATGTTTAATCCTCGAAGATTATCAAATAGATTATCAAAGATTATCAGGGTAATCAAGTTTCAATATTGAATCAGTCATTAGGAGATCGAAGCTATTCGACGATTAGAAATCGATCTGAGGGATAAAAATACTTTGAGGATGAGAAGGTTCATATCCCTTCATGAAGGTTCATGAATTCCAGAAGAATCGGACCACGCCAACGTCTAGAAACGAACTCGGTTTTCCGTGTACACAGACTTTCGAGAGATGTGTGAAATTATGTGTCAAGCTTAAGTATAAAACGATATTGATGATTGCTTATACGGAATATATTCAAATACTTCACATTTTTAAAACAGAGATCCGTCTCTGGTATAGCTCATATTTCCTAAACGATTACCATATCTTACAAGATTCAGCATCTTTCCGGACAAAGAATAAGTTAGTGATGATGCAATACTTACCTTCGCGTTAGTCACACTAGTTTGTAAAGGCATGTATCATAGCAAAACGATTTAACGATTAATACGCTGTTAAGGTATCAAGAAACAATCGTTCGTCATGTTCGAACGTTTCCCGTTGATCTCGTGATAGTTCAAGCGGTTTGTAGACATTGGCTCGCCAACGCACTAGGGATGGTCGGTTTTGGCAACTTGTACGTTCGCGAAGATTGCTTTTTTAGCAACTGATGCATCTATCAAGGGATCATGTCGCTTGGCAAGGCGTTTACTGACCTCCCGTTCCGTTTTGGGAGATCCTTGTTTCTTGCGCTCGATGCTCGCTACTTGCGCCTTTTCGGTATTCTCCTCGCCCTCGAACCGACGGATGCAACTGGCTACGAGGGAAAATCGTTTCTTGGGCGCTCTCGCCCGATCCATCCCCTTTAATGGGTCGTCCCTCTCGACTTTGACCTCTTTACTTCCCGTGCTCGCCCTTCGGCCTACCTTCGCGCTTTTAGCGCTCATAACTTTCGACGCCTTCGTCGTGTTGTTCTGCGTCGTTCGATACTCTCGTTTGATTCTGCTTGCATTCTCGAGTTTTATCCCATCCTCCTGCAAGTCGATCGCTCTTGACTGAATGCCCTCTGCGGATCCTCCGCTCCGCTCGGACTTTGTCAAAGACGTTATCGCTGGATCCGTTACAACGATATGAGAATCCGAGCTTACAGATTTCCGGGAAACCTCTAAGGTCTTTTCATTGGTCCCCGCGTTTACTCGCGGTTGATTTGCTAATCTGATTTCCTCCGAAGGTTCCGAATCATCTATTTCATCTTCTTGAGCGACTTCATTGCTTTCCGCTCTGCTAGCTTCACTCTCGCTCGTTTCGTCGTGACTTACATCATTGGTTCCTTTATCCGAAATTTCGGACTGCTCGCTTGTTTGTTCTTCCTCGAACAGTTCTTCGTACGTGTTCTCCTCTGTGGAATCCCCGAGTTCGCTTGACGCAATCGCCCGTTCATCATCCATCGAAACTTCAGACGACACGGAATCATGATCGTGACTTTCCATTTCGTACGAATAAGTGACATCCTCGCTTTCCTCGGACACGCTGCGATGATGCTCCTCTTCAGACTCCGATATTTCGGATCTGATCTCATTCAGCGTTTTCTCCAACAACAATTCCGCGTCCGTGAGCTCTTCGACGGAATTGCATCCCGAGTTATGATTAGAAGAGCACTGCGCTGTTCTCGTGTCTTCATTCGCCTCGGAATATTCGGAGTCGGAACTGAGAGCGTCCGAGTTCTCCACGTGCGCGTTTTCGATTTCCAATTGTCTGTCGAAATTCGCGGACGAATCATCGCGTGTCGAATTCGGCGCCTGCAAATTTCCGCTTAACGTCAATTCCGATTCCTTTGACTCGACTTGCGGCAACTCCTCGGCTTCTTCCTGCCTTTTGATACTCTCCTCGGCATGATCCTTTTTCAAAATTCGCTGGTCTTTCGTATTTTCTGTAATTTCAGTCGTTTCAACATTACCTGATCTAATATGATTCGCTTTTGAATTATTCTCGATTTTCTGTAAAATCGGCGAAATCTTCGATCTGGAGTCAATTTCTTTTTGAATCTTTAATTTTGGAACTGCTGACGACGCTACTGGCAGTTTGGTCGATTTGCTCTTTGTCGATAAGATATCACTCGAATTTATTTTACAAGCGTTTGATGGAATAATATTTGTCGATTGCGCGACTTTTCGATGCATTAGAATCGGTATTCTCGACGGTAAGATTCTTTTAGACGTCGGATTCTTTCTGTTTTCGTTTATTGCTTCCTTTAACATTTTATCATCTTTCGAAATTTTAGTATTATGACCCGCAATCTTTTCGTTCTTTTTATTATTCGATTCATTCATCTTAACGTCTTTGCAATTTGATATTTTGTTATTTTTAACTATCTTATTTCTAGACTGTTCAGCTTTGTCATTTTGAAGACTCGCCGAAAAACTTGGCTTACATTTCTTAATAATAAGCGATTCACTCTGTACTTCGCGATTATTGTTCGTATTATCTGTAATCGATACATTTCTCATGCCGAATGTGGAAATGTTTCTATGCTCGTTCGTTTTGGCATCTCCGGTTACTCGCACGCCAAACGATTGTTTAACAAGTTTGTCCGTTGCTTTTGTATTCAATTTATTTTCATTGCCTGTTTTGTCATTTGCGGCACACGTGGCTGGCTTTATTGGCTTCCTAATTCGCGATTCGCTCTCCCGTATTGCCCGACCCGACTTTTTCGTAATTTCACTGGCGGTTGCTCTCGCTTTTGTGACAGTCGTGTTATTCGGACTCGCGCATTTCTGCGCTAGATTTTTTGCCGGCGCGCTAGTTGATTTTCTTATTATCTTAACGGGAGATTTTCTCCGTACAATCTTTTTAACGGGTGATCTGGACCGATGTTTCACGACGGATCTCGCGATTACGCTTCTCTGCGGTTGCTCTATTTGTCTCGTATCGTTCTCCATCGGCTCGTTATTTGACGATTTCGACGGTGATTCAACCGGTTCGTTACGCGCGACCACTGAAATCTCGTTTCCGGCTGGATTGACGTCTTGCTCTTTTTCTGTGCCGATTGTATCAACATTTTCGATTTGACCCGCCTCGCATTCAACGACGTTCGCGGCGATGTTCTTCAACGGCGCGCAATCATTTACCGTTATTACCGGCGATTCTGATATTTTTATCTCGAAGGTATCAGATATTCCGGGCGTCTTGTCGCCGATATTCGCGGTAATAAGATCCGAGTCTTCGTCGATCGTTAAAACGACATTTTTCCTTTCGGCCGACGATGTGAAGAACATATTGAGATTTTTAAGCGCTTCTGAGATGACTTTTGTCGCGGAATTTGATGTCTGCTCGGTTGGTCTCGCATCGTCTTGAGACCGAGAAAGCTCTTCGATAGCGCGTGAAACGCTTTCGTTCGGATATGAAACGAGAGAAGGATGTTCGGTGAATAATATGCTATTCGGCGGATTATTATTGGTATCCGTTAATTCGCACGATCGATCGGGAATATTCTTGTGTTCGTTGATATCTACAACGTAACTTTGTGAAACGGCTGTCACGGCATTCAAAATATTAACAGCATCTACTCTGTTCTTTTCTGAAGTTTTAACGTCCTTTGAAAGCACGGGATCGCTCGAGCTATTTAATATTTCAGCACGCGAGATATCTTCGGAACTGACATCAATATCACATTTGGACGGATGGAGTGTTTCCGTTTCCGTCACGCAGTCGCGTGTAAGTATAATTATTTCACGGTCGATCGAAGCGGATAGTTTATCTTCGCGGCGCGAATCGTCCTTTGGATTCTCCGAAGACGGCTTTAAGTCCGACGTCCGTTCGCTTTCCGAGTCGTCAGATTTTCTCATCGAAATGGTAGACGCGACCTTACTCTCTCGATCGCGCATATCGTTCAAATTCGCGCGCAGGTCCGTTAACGGCGATACGATACTTTCGCGGATTTGTAATCGAGTAATGGACAAGTCGTCGGTCGCGTTTCGCTCGACGGGCACGTTTTCTCTTAACGTGGCTTCGTTCTTATCGTCGCTCGCGGGTGCGCGATACGCGATCGAGATTGTCTGCTCCACTTTTTCCGAGACGTGCACCGCATCCCTTGGCACGATCGGCTTTGTGTCATTTTTATAGTGACGACGCAACGCCGTTTCGGGACTGTCGGGCACTTCGGTGGATGGCGATTTAATGTTGCCAAAGCGCACGGGAGTGTTTGCGAGCGATGGAATTGACGGGGTTGATGAAATCGACGTGACAGGATCTACGCGAGGCGAATCGTTCAAGCTTTGCTCGTTCGGTTTGTTAATATCTGTCGTGTGCGTTACTGCTTCGCGCGAAGCAGGCGAATGATCAGCGATCGGTTCATGAATGATTGAGTTCTCTTGCGGGATGCTGGTTTCCGTTATCGATTGTATTAGAGAAACAGCGTTCTCCGTGTTAGAATCGCTTACAGTGACAGATGAAGTTTTATCTCGCGATGAATTGCTATGCAGATCAATCAGTTCGACGCTTCTGATGGTGTTATCGGCGAGAAGCTGCTCATTGCGTGCGGAAGAGTTGCTCGCTTCTTTTGGCAATGATAACGCGTTGGTCAGTGCGTTGCTGGGCGTGATCGTAAGCTCGACAGATTCCCGGATGATAGATCGATCGTGCGTTGTAGATGTTAATGCTGATGATCGCGCGTGTGAGTTCGATGATTCACCTGATGACGTTTCTTCAATCGGTCCTACCGTCAGCATCGTTTCGCCTTCGGGCCTTTCCTGGCTATTGTTTCTCGCAGACGTGTCTGTCTCTAAAGAATTCTTAAGCGTGTGTACTTCCTGTCCGGCGTCTGGCGCTTTCGCTTCCATCGGTTCCGCTGCTTCGACATTCGATGTTGCGGTTTTGTTCATCTCTTCGGCATCAGTGGCAATGCCTCTGTCCGTTAATCTGAGACTCGTGGATCTCACGACATCCACGGATGTCAGATCCGTGGCTGTGCTAGTGATCTGCGAGATATTAAGCTCATTTGAATCAGTACGTACCGATCTGACATCCTGATGCTGTTGCGTAATATCCGGAACGCTCGATCGGGCCTTCGCTTTCCAGGGCTCCGGAATTTTCGATGCGACCATCTCTTTGTTGATATTCTTGTCACTGTTCGACTGTTCGGGATTCTTCTCGCGAGAATTCATGTTCTTCTCCGAAAGTAACCGCGATTCGTCGATTTCGTCATCAAGCATAGTTGTGAGACCGATAGACTTCTCTTCGCCTGATAAAACGTTTGTAGTCGTAGATCTTTGTGCGGCATCGGTGGTCTTCGTCTCAGCTTCGGCCTCCATGCTGCGTAAGGTGTTCAGTTGGTTCATCAGCTGGACATTGGGACTTGCGCTGGTATCGTTCTCTTCCGATTTGCTGGGCGATAGTATTTTCATCGCTGTTATGAAGGGCATCAGAAATTGTTCAGGCAGCGATTTCACAGCGGTTAGCAAAGTCTCCACCGCCACGATACGCGATTCGTCGTTCTGCTTTGGAATTTCCGTCGATGGGACCTGATCGGATGGCTTCTGTGCAGGAACATCCCTCTCGTGAGTTTGCCGCGTCACATCCGACGACACGTCGACGATCGAGGATATGTTCTGCGTTCGCTGCTGCGATATATCGGCCTGTCGCGGAGCGTTCGAGTTCTGAGCAGAGAACCGAAACGCCTCGCTCAATTCCGTGGACTTCCCAACTTCGACGAGCGACCCGTTGTTCCCCATCGTGGCAATCCGCGCTTGTCGTTCCGCTATATTAGGCAATCCAGGAGTACTCGAAGTTTCCGGCCCAACTGAAGAGGATCGACCTGGTTCCGCGTTTGTTGTGTCGAGCACACAAATTCCGCGCGACAAGGGCACTTCACCCCCGCCATTATTAGGCGATGATCTTCCAGATTCCCCCGATGGCACTGATCTCTCGGTGATCTCTCGCGCTGCTGCGGTCTCGTCGATCGATGTCATCGCGGCGGAGTCATCGTGCGCTTCATTTTTGCTCGTCTGCATTCGCGTCATCCCGACATTGTCGCTTTCGCTCTTTTGTTCGTTCGATCTCGGCGGATTGGATTCACTAATCGCTTGTACGATGATTCGTTCTTCGGCAGTCGTCAGTGCATCTCCGATCGAACGATCGGCATTATCACTTTTCGAAGACTGCTCGGCCACGAACGAGTTCGTCGCGCTTCTTCTCGCGGGATCGTCGGTGGTCGTGTTCGCGGGGATTTCGATAGGCAATGCAGCATGGTCTATTTGGTCTATTTCCAGGCCTTCGGATGGCTTCATAGCATTCAACGAGCGCATCGAGTCGTCCCGCGAATCTATATGTATCTGCCGCGTGACAGGCTCGCTCGGTTCCGTTATGTCGAGCGCTTGTTGTACGGCCCTTGGGACCAGATTTGCATCGATTAGAACAGTGCTATTATCATCGTCAGAGCGTTCGTACAGATTATCAGACTTATTATTACCCAGTTTGTTCGGGGGATCTTTCTCCTGTCGCCAGTTATCGGTCAGTTCTCTGAGGGCTGCCAGTTGCTTTTGAAAGTCGGCTTGCAACGCGACGAAATGATCAACGATTGGTGACATTACCTGCTTCTGCGCCTCCGTATCGGACGCATTCGGGGCTTGTTCCATCAGAACCCCCGTCCCACCACCGACCGCACCCGCTGCATCTGCAACGAAAAGTCAGTGTATGATCGATGATCTTTATTCCTGCTTCCTTGATTAAGGAATCATCGTATAAATGAATTAAATGCAATCCGTATATTTATAAAGAAAGATTAATTTTATTTTCATAATTAACATAAAAGTTTTATCACAAATTGTACAACATAACATTTTTTAGACATTCGTATTGGAAAATAAAGAAAGAAACGTAAGAAGCAATGTTTGATTGTGCAAATTAATATCGCAATATATATATATATATATATATATATATATATATAAACAGATCGATATCGAAAAAATATTGGAAAGCGTTACACAACTATTTTAATAGCCGACGTATCGAAAGCACTCACTGACCTTCGTGCGGTGCAGCCTCATCGTTCTCCACCCCGACCGGAGGACCCCAGATCCTCATTAAAAAGGGCTTGAGCTGATTCTTCTGCAGCTCGAGCAAAGTGGCGTCCTCGACGCCGGCGTTATTATCGAGCGCCCTGATAACGTCCGCGAGGGTGAAATTGCCTTTCGCCATGATTTGCTGGCACTGCAAGGAAACAACAACCGAATCGATATCGAGAATAATGGAATAATAATTGTTGCGGATCGACAATTATCGAGCCAGTTTTCTACGTACTTTCTGCTGTCTGCATCGAACAGCCAATGCGACAGCGTTCCACGTGTCGCCTTTGACTGATCGAAGAGCCTCTCTCGCCTCTGCCGGCGAAAGGATACCGATGCTGTTTTCTTTCATCTCCTTGCCCTGCGCGGTCACCAGGACCTGCACCGTCTCCACAAGATGTGGCCACTGCGTGTTCAGCCACTCGATGGGATTCGATGCGCCCTGGGCCAGCGCGATCTGAACGTCATCGGTCGTGAATCCCTGCCTCTCAGCCTCGCGCAAAAGCTCCACTATTTCAAGTCCCTGTCGCGTCAACGTGGAAATCTGCTGAGAGCTAGGACCTGCCTCCATGTATCTCGGTTGACTGGGTTCCTGAAATGCAAAAGCGTATCTGATGTTAGCGATCGAAGTGGTCTCACTAGCTCGAAGGCGAAAGATCGCACGATCAGTCGCGTGTTACTTATAGCAATCTCTATCGCTAGTCGTGACCGCAGGGATGCTCCGCCGGATTATCTTTAGTCGTGCGCTGTTAAGTGCGTATCTAGATTAATACTGGCGCTAATTGCAGCTGTAAACATTGTACATTATGTACAATAAGCGTGTGACACATTATATATATTTGTGTAAAACTATTTAAGCGGTCTGGCAGTGCTAAAAAGATAAAGGTCAAAAGTAATATCCTGCCTATGTTCACACCGAGGCTAATTAACGCGGCGGTCGGGTTAAAGGTGACGGGATGTACAACGGCAAACCCATGGGACGTAAGCGAATTTTACCCTGGAACGGTAATAGAGATGGGACGAGTCGATGGAGTTCCTCCTGGTTCGTTCCCTGCTCTTCTGTCCGGCCATCAGTTGCTGAAGATACTGTTGTTCCTGGAACGACCGCGGATATAGATCCGGGCTGTTCGTGAATCTGCTCTGCTCCTGAAACAGACGCTTCGTCTCGTCTTTTTACTGGAACGCGTGTGAAAAGCGCGCCCGATTGTGGCGAACGCGGAAGCGGGGCTCTTTATGCCTGCGGGGAGATATTTCACTATCGATGTGATTCGCGACTTTCCAAGTCTTCTAAGTTTTTACGCAGGAGCTTTCTCTCTCTTTCTCTCTTATGCGTATCGATCGTATCCGGCTATTTGTTATTTGTGTGATATTACTTTTAGCCATTTTTCTTTTTTTCTTTTCTTATCCTAATAGCATTCTAAATTCTAACATAATGATTAATAATATGACGGTTATTGCCAAGTATACTTTAATCGCGTTTCAATTCAATGCTTTTCAACGCATTAATCGCTGCTTTTCGCTCACCTCTCCATCGCTATCGTCGTAATACAAGTAACTCTTTGATGTCGCCACCGACGCAGATCTTCCGAGAGTTCCTTTCGCAGGAAGATAGTCGTAAGTCTAAAATATTAATGCGTTCTTCATAAAATTGATTTTTCGAATCTCGTTTAGTCTCTTTCCTCGCATTTGCATCCGCAGAACATTGCAATCGTGAGTAATTATCTGAAGTCTTACTTGAGTCGAGATGTTCTGCGGCGGAGGAGACGTTCCTGTAGATACGGAATGACTCTTCAGAAGTTTTCCTCGAGTCTTTTCTTCGCATGACATCGTGCTCGAGTCTAAGACGGTATTCGTAGCCGAGGAAGAAGTTAACATTGAAGCCGGTGTCTTCAATGATAATTCCTCACCAATTGATGTCACTTTGCTCCATTCCAAAGATGCTTCTTTCGCTGGCATAGCTGCGATCGTACTTTCCACAGGAGGATCATTTTTTAGAATTATGTCTGTAAATAGCACGAGATTGATGTTAATGAAAATTATTTCGTTTTGCAGTTGATAACGTAATTTAGGAAAGATAAATCATCCTGAATAATCGCTGTCGAATTTCTCCTCAATGAGATGCTTTTTATCTTTTATATCTTTTTATATCTTTATGTTCAAGGTCACTTAAACATATATACTTCTGCAATTTTATTTCAGAAATGAAAAGTATAGAAGGAAACTGATTAGAGATTTTAAGATACTAGATCGGAGATACTAGTGTATTGTAATTGTTTGGAATAAGATATCGCGTTTAATTAACATATTTAATCGCAATTCATTTCAATTTGATTTAATGCTGATCTGCGACTCTCTTCATTAATACGATCCGAGAAATTATACAATGATGCTTTTAAAAATTCTTATACGATTGTACTAGACACTTATACATATTTTGCGTACACTATTAAAAAAATCGTTGTAATCATAAATATTGTCAATAATTTAATAGTGCATTGATATTTGATATATCGCGCACGATTGATATATCGTGTAGAACGAAAAAATGTAAAACTTTAGTAGAAGTCTTTTAAATAAAATTGCGTGACTTTTACTGTTGCGTGTGATTCTTTCATTTATCAAAACGAATAAATCTCCTGCCGCACCGACGCATTTCAACGCCGCTTGGCGATGATTTCCGTTGATGGTTTGCCTCGGAACAAAGGAACATACGCCAAATGCACGCTCGTGCTTGAAAACCGTCGCATCTCTCTTGAATGAATAATAACAGCGCGTCAGACATGAACGGTGGATGGCCGAATTTCAAATACGACTATGCATTTGGTCCCGTTGTGTATAGCGTAGTATGAAAAACAGTTCTCATGTCTCTTTATTATTCATCCAAGGGAATACATCGAAGATGGAGAACACAAGCAGTTGTGTGCGGCTTGCACCGTTTTGAATAGGAAAAAAAAAAGAAAAGAAAAAGAAGAAGAGAGAAGGAGAAGAACCAGAGAAAGAGGAGAGAAGCACAGAATACAAGTTTCGAGTTTCCGTTTGCGTTTCTGGACGGGAGTAGACACGAGGGCAATAGGTCGCGCAACGGATCGGATATATCACTTGGACAGCTTGGTACCGAAGGAAAAGCTGATTTTTCGCCTCGGTCTACCTTTTTTCTTGAATGATCCGCTATCGCCATTCTCCTCGCTGTTGGACACCTTCAACAGCTTAGTCCGCTTCTCTTGGTCGGCGTTGAGATCCCTGATGACGCTCGGCTCATTCTTGCTTGCTTGAGATTCGATCGGACCAGTCTGATCGCTTAATGTGTTTGGCGGCAGCGCGCTGCTTCGCGTCTTGCAGCAAACCACGCACACGCGATCGTTGATTTTGTTGATGAACGTGCAATGCTCGCAGGCCCACTCCTCCTTCGGTATCTCCATCGGGTTCGTCGCCTCGTTGCTCGCGATTTTCCCGAATACGGTACCAACGCCCGCGATGGCATCCGTCTTGGTTGTCTTTGTATCCTGATCCCGCGATTGAGGCTTTTGCGTTTGCAATTGTCTCGCATCAGCGCCGTCTTGTCTTCTTTGCCGAGTCTCGCTGGTAGTCCGCGCTAGTAGTCCGTCCTTGGTTCGTTGATTTTCTTCGATCGATCGTCGGCGGTCCGCGAGTTGGAGATCATCGATCGCTTCAGGTAGATCACGGTCCTCGTTGTTATCGTGTCCTCTTATCGGTATTTCTTTGGAAAGTGTTTTTCTGAGATTTTGATTGTCGAACGATCTGCCGGAGTCACGTTTGTTTCTATCTGCATCATCGAGGGAATCCCTACGCTGGAGGGATTCCCTTTTCGAGAAAGATTCACGAGGAATATCGTGGATCTGTTGTTCTCTCCTAATCGATCGTGATTCAGCTTCAGCTCTGTTCGTGCGGTCTCTGCTCTCCGAATGTCCTCGTTGCGAGGATTGCCTTTCCAGAGTGCGTCCCCGTTCTCCGGGTGTTACTCTCGGCAATGCCACATCGCGAGAAGGTGTTCTTCCGATCTGTCCATCACTTTCGAAGGATGATCTACGAGAACCGCGAACGGACGATCGTTCCAAATCGTCCAACATTACATCTCTTCGCAAGGATGACGCCCTTCTCAACACGTTTTCTACTCTCTCGAGATGATCGTCAGCCGGACTCGTTACTCTTCGGTTCAACGCGTTAATTTTGCGATCGGAGGACTCATCGTCCGTACTTCGTCTTCGTCGATTGTGATAAGTTCCGTTCTGAACGCGATCTAGCCGGGGATCCATCCGTGCAACTGAGCGATTGTCGTGATTGGAACGCTGTGCGGAGGCAACAGTGTTGCTCTTCTGAAATTCATCGTAGCTCCTCGAAGATGTCGAATATCGTTTGCTGGACAGACTTTCGGACCATTGATCCTCCGTACTTGGCATTCTCTCCTCGGACATTAATCTTCTGTAAAACCAGCAAAACCAGCAAAAATATAACCGTACGCTTAAATATCCAAAAAAATTTCTTTTACAGAAGGTTAATATGAAATAACAGAGAAATCGTTGCTACAATCAATAGAAGATCAAAGATCATCACAGAGAGAAAGTCATGTTATTGTTAATATTCCGTATTAATCTTTTCGCTTACTCTCGTCGACTTTTGAGACTTCTGTCCTCCTCATGGTGGTAATTCCGTTGTCGTATATTTCTCGATATGCTGCTGCGCCTGCTTCGAGATCCTCGCGAAAGCCTGTCGTCGGAATCGTCGGAATTTTCCGAACTAGCATCCGATGGTGATCCGGGTGATACTCTCGATCGCGATCGTGAGGCATACGACTTCCTGGACTTCAGACTGGGAGCCGGCGACGGTGCTCTCGATCTTCTATTGGATTTCATGCTTCTGGCTGGACTCTGTGCTCTGGAGAAAGATCCCGGATAATGCGGGGGTAGCATTTGCGCCGAGGGATAGCCCATGGGATATCCCCACATGTTTGGATGATGCAGACTCATGGTGGAGCCTCCCATCGGCACGTCCCAAGAGTTCGACGGGTACCACATCATCGGCATGCCACCAGGCCCTAGATGCGCCATCGACTGAGCCTGAAGTGATTTCACACGTTAAAAATATTCTGCTGGGATCCTTGATTCTATCGAACATCGCCGTGTTTAATCTAGAAACCCTATTTTTTATAATAAATTGTACAACAAATTGTGCTCGATCTTCCTTTAAACACACACGGATTTCTGCGTACTTGGTGCATTCCCGGATTCCACATATGAGCGGCAGTCAAGTCGCAAACACTAGCCGATTGTATCATGGCTCTGGGTGGCGGCGGAGGCGGAAGTGGCGGTGCCGGTTTCGAACTGCCTACGCTCAAAGGTCTTCCGCTAAAATTGTCCCTCATGGTATCGGAGGACGGATGCCGCCGTCTATTCGCATCCTGAGCTCTCATCGCCTCCTGATATTTTTTATATCTCTCCTGAAAATTCATCGTTCCTTATCCTCGATGTGAAAATCAGTCGAGTTAGTTGATGAGCCAAACAGTTTGTGGGATACAAAAGATCTACTGCATTCTCATAAAATGCATGAAGAAAAAAGGATTGACTACGCTTTTGAAAATTTTTGTTTAAATGTATATCCTTGTATATTAAATAAGCTCGAAAGATTCTTCCATTCAACATATCTTTCTGGAAGAGTAAAGATCACTTCGAATCGATAAACGCTGTGATGCAATGTACAATTCGTTACCTGCAAAGTGGACATTTTATCGGTTCCTGATCCTAAAGCGTCATTGGAGGATGTGTTCAAAGTAGTCGTAGATTTTGACATTCCCACGCTCGAGTCCGGCAGAGATGACGATACTGGTTTCACGTTGGAAAAGTTGCGATTCAAGCTTCCAACCTTGTCGAGCAAAGAGAGATGCGCAGATCCTTTGGCTAGCGTCGATTTAGCCTAGGCGCGAAACTTGATTATATAACACAAATGAGGTAACCAACACTCAAAGTGTTGTCGCGAGGATCGCAGATGTTCATTGCGATATTCTATAATGTCGATATTGTTAATAAGAAGCAGGGTCACAGATACATGGGCATGAACATGGACCACAAATGCAGGTGGTAAAATGTAAAAACGAATTCTGCTAAAAAAAGTAATACAAGTTTAACAAAATAAATAAATAAATAGGTACATATATAAACAGATCAATAATAGCTCATCAGCGCTTAAAAACAATATATGAACAAAAATCTCATGAATCACATGTCGTTGAATTATCTGCCGCGTTACGGCAGGTTCAAACAGCTGGATGATAGTCGATCATAACGTATGCTGAAAAAGAAGGCGAGTGTGTAGAAACAAGCCGCGCGTTAACGGTACAGGAAAGCGCGGAGCGCCGATAGAGGATCGCGTGCTCGTACGCGAGAATGATCACATTGTTCACCGTGTTCACCGTAATATTCTGCCATATTCACTATCGCGCGGAAATCCGCGATAAGCGATACGATCGCGAGACATCATCGTCGCGGTGACGCGTGAAGATGTTACGACAAAGATTGGAAGAGAGAACGGGTATTCAGTGAATACGGCAATGAGTGTTTTGCGGTAACATGGTGTATTGGAAAACAACGACAACAGTGTACAATCAAGTAAATCACGTAGGAATAAGATCTAGATGACAGAAGAACATCAATGAGACCAACGAAAGCTTGCGAGGGCAGTAACAGTGCTCGGGAACGTTCTCCGCCGCCTCGGTGTGACGCATCGAGCTAATAAAGCTACGGTATTTAAGTTCTGGCGACAAGAACATCGCGAACATCGGAGAGGGGTTGTTTCAGCGAAGCTGAGCGCGAGGAGACGAGGCCTCGTACTTGAAATCGTGCGCGTTCCTCGCGATCGTCGCCAAGGATCGCCGCAGCCAAACACGACCAAGCCGCGTTCTCCATCGAACCCGAGCGATCACGAAACGGTTCCTGGGACGTGGAACGTCGACATTGCAGCACATGATCAACGGCATCACCGCCTGGAAGAGATTCACGGGCAGTCGGAGGTTTCAGGCTAGAATGCAGCCTACCTGAGTGTTCTTGCGATTTCTTCGTGGCGGCGGCACCGGCGGCGGATGCGACAGGTTTTCGCCCTTCGGTGGCAGAGGTGGTCTGCTCTTGGCGGCATTGTCGGTCAGGATTCTCCGACGGACATGACCCTTTCGCTTCGGGTGCTTGTGGTTCATGTCGTCGCAGGCCTCGCAGTAATTACCATTACATGTGTCGCATCGCGCGAAGACGTTCTCGGTGCCGCACAGGGTGCATTTACTGACGTGCATTTGGCTCGGGGGTTTCTGGGCTTGCGGTCGGGTCGGGAACTCGATGATCTCGTAATCGGGGTCACCACAGTCCCCGGAGAGCGACGGCGGTGGGGCCTTCGGGGGTGTTGGCGGTCGGCGTTGCTGCTGCTCCGTTTCCCGCTGTTGCTGCTGCGTCTGTTGTCGAAGAAACGTGCGTGCACAGTATGCGCGGATTAATGTCGCGTCTAAATTAATTAACTGTTCCATGAAAGATGAAGAGACGTGATGCAGATGCATTATGCCAAAAAGATGCTTCCTATCTCTTTATCTTGCACGATAGTTATGAAAGAAAGAACAGAAAAGAGATCGGAATATAATTCGGCAATTAACAAGCGTATCATCGGGACGTGACTAAATTTTTAAATACTTAAAATGCGAGAGATAACTTACCATTACCCAATGGGGCATGGATCGTGCTATCCGCAACTTGGTGGACGGATTCGAGATGGCCATCGGTCGCCATTTCTCAGCTCCCGGGTTCTGTCGGACGAGAGCAGAATTTTATTGATAATCTTTTCCGGGACGATCATTTATATAGTAACTCGTTTCAGAAATGCACGGCGCATTTTGGACGGATCGGTTCGCTGTTTCCGCTCGCGATATCCTATGATGATCATAAGAAACACATAAATCTCCAAGCAAAGCTGTTGTGATCAACTCAGAAGCAACACAGTTACCGTTCCGTCGTACTAAAATCTCGAAGAGCTCGACGCGTCGTTTTGGCAGTGGACAACTGTAACAGTGCCAAGCGCGAATCGATGTCCACTCGCGCGCCCGATGCCGGAATAATAATTCCGGCATCATAATGTCGGGGAAGAAAGTCGAGATTTTTTTTTCAACTGGCTGTCGTCGTCAGGAGACGTGACGTCAGGATCGCGATCCGCCCTGCCGGAAGCCGGGGTGGACCGCATCTATTTGTGCGGCCGGGGAAAAAGCGTGTTCCGCGTCTAGAAATAAAGCGACCCGCGTGGCGTGCGTGTTTTATTTTCTTCTTTTTTCCTCGGCGTGGGTGACACCGACGAAGATATCTCTCCTCCCACGTGAGATATCGGCCATGTCGTAACGGAGATAAATTTTATTCCGCGGTATTTCAGGTCGCATCGTCGGGCGGCACGTAATTAACAGCAGGCGGGTGATCTAAACGCGTCGATCTTCAAAAATATCCCGATATTGACTCGTTCGTGGCGAGCCCCTCTCGTTTGTCTCCCTTCCGTTATATCTTATCGATTTCGTTGTATTCCGGGCTCAAAGGGACTCGATGAAGACATACGACGTATCCCAAAAAACGAGAGCAAAGCGGCCAAATGAAACACAAAGACGAGCCACGCGACGAATTCTCGCTTGAGAAACGCGGTTGAGGCGAATTAGTTTCTTGAATTAGAGCCGCACGTATCTTTAGAACGTTCACTCTCGTGTTCCTCTTCGCGGCGTGAACTTTTTTCGTTTCTATTTCGCGCGCACGCGCCCGCGGATCAGACTCGATTCATCGAAATTCACCAGCTGCGCGCCAAGTGTAGTCCATAATTTTCTTATTAAAATAAGATTCGAGGATGCGATGTGATACTAGAGAGGGTGGAATTTGATCTTACTGATTAAGCAGACGCGTACAAACAAAAATTTTTCCTTCTGCGATCATCTCTCCCCGTTCTTCCTCATGCAATCCGGTCTCGCGATGTGACAGGGCGAGAATAGGAGGGACACAACTGCAAAGTCGAGTATCGCAAAACTATTTCTCGTTGAGCTTGCATACGTCTGCGCGAATTGGAGAACGTCCAACTTCTAGTTTATCCGAGAGAATTTTGGTCCGCGAACTTCTTTTACCTTCGGACGCGTCTTGCATTTTGCTGGCGTTTAGAGCGACGTAGCGGTGCTAGGAAAACATGTGATTTCGTTTGTATCTTCGTCGTACTCCTCATGGGAACGTGCGACGTCGCGGAACTGACGATAAATAGATAATGGCGAGGCGTGATCCTTAAGGGACCCTAAGCCGGAAACGGCTGTCACAGTCGTGGCGGAATTACAGATCTGCAGTGGCTGCAGATAACGCATACACGCTAATTCACCAATGTAATCCCCTTCCGCGTACTAGTGTGAGAAACAAGTTCCGCTTTATCTTTTGTTACGTTATTCCATTAGTTCGCTGGTACCCGCATGAGTCGGAAGACAACTGCGCAAACGCTCCGAGACTACAATCGCGAGACGAAGATGCGGATGGACAGGCGCGATATAACAAATAAGTGTTAAAAATAAATATCTCTCTTTCTCTCTCCCTCTCTCTCTCTTTATATATATATATATATATATAATCACAAACTTTAATAAATTTAAGATACATTCACGTTGAGAGTTTCCGAGATGAGAAACATCCGCGTGAACCTCTTCGCGAAAGAACTTTATCATATCACAAATATAACGAATCTCGTAGCAACAAGAAATTTAAGGGACTATTCTTCCTGAGTACTACGTTTTCTATGAAAGCAGACGAACATGATATCAGCAGTTGCCTCCCGCGACACGTGCGCACGGCTGCGTCATCGGGATTCTCCGTGCGGCATCAAGCGATCCCTTCATCCGATCCGCGTTTCTCGAGATGGGAAATGCGTCGAAGAAAATCGCAATCCGCACTGCCTCACGCCGACCGAGTTAGACGCGCGGCGTATTCTCCGCGCGCGCGCGCGCACGCACGCGCGCTCCAAGAGTCGATGCACCATGCGAGATCCGATTTAGATAATCCACGTATCCGCGCGAGACGCGCATGAACCATCCCCCGCAAACCCGAAGCAATGTCTCGCCCATTGATATGGCTCGGCGAAGCACATTGATATCTCGAACGCACTCCCCCGTACTCGCTCCTCTTTCACCGTCCATTTAAGGTACAAGCTGCAGACAGCTGCTGACCTCGGCGTTCTCTACTCATCCGAAACATGCGAAACCACGATCGGCCTCGATCAGCTAGATTCCCAGATTCGTCGGTTCCTTTGTCGGTGAATCGAACGGCGCGATTCCCTTCTCGATGATCGAGGTCAGATCCAAAATACCGCGGAGAGATCGCGCGCGCGCGCGCGCAGCAGGTGCGCCGGATATCGCACTCACGTTCATGTGGGATCACCTCGGGATGACTCTTCCGGTTTTCCTCGGGGACTGGTCGGCGCGGTACTGGGTTGCTGTCCCCGGCGCTGGTTCAGCGGCACCGGAACGGACGGACGGGCGGGCGGTCGTGTTGCATCGCCGTCGAAATCTATTTCCGTAACGGCGCGGCCGCTGGACCGCTGCCACCCCGTTCCCGTCGCGGAGTCTCCCCGTTCGCGTAAATATATCGCGACGTCGAGCGCGCCTCTCGTGCGCGCGCTCGCGGATCGCGCGCGCTTAGAGCATTGGCGTCGCCTAATAACACGCCGAGCAAGCCGAGAGCTCTGCTCGTGTCCGAATTGTAGCTCTGCGAATCGCATCGGAGATGTTTGCAGCTTCCTTCGAGGGAAGGCTGCTCGAAGGATCGAGAAGCTCGTATAGATCCAGCCCTTGATGCGGGTTGTACGATACGACGATTTTGAGTTGCGAGACGCGTGCATCGCCGATGCACAGCATCGGGGAATTCATGCTTGCGTGAGTCAGGCGGATATTAATGGGATCATGGCATTAGCCGAGATCTCCCGGTTGGTTTATGCGTCCAATCTGCAGATTTGCGATGCATGGTAGATTTGTTGGCATCGGCTTGGCTCCGGCATCGTAGATATTCACCTTTAGCGATGCTGCAATCGTACGCGGGGGTACCATTCGATCATTGGCGACCGCAGCTAAGACGCAACTCCGTTAGAGAAACTAAGCCCAGTCGATATTGCCACTTGCGATATCGCTCGTGTTAATCTGTTCCTCATGACAAATGGAGGAACACGCGCGTTAGCGAAGCACGCTGCTCGACATGCTGAAGCGTTAGAACACAGGAACCTCTGGCGATTCCCGAGTGATGTGTAATCTGTTGCCTTCATCGCTTCCCACATACGCGAAACGTTCACCTGCGTAGGCGCGCACACGCGCTGCCTTACGTGCCGATCTCGTGCTTCCTGCCTAGAAATGGCAGTTCGCTATGAAGCGACTCGACAGATAAACGTACGCTTGGGCGTACGTTTCACGCGGTGGCATCGCTCTCGCGATGACTCGCGATTCTCGAGCCGCTACCGCCATCGCGCGCGAGCGACTGGTTGTTTTGCACTCTGTCTTACCAACTTCATTAGTGACCTATGCCGTAATTTGTCCTTGCATCTATTTCAACATCAATTCCAGAATCTGTCGGATCAGAGAAATGCATTACGTCATCGATATCGAATCGTTACGCGCCTTTGGTCACGGCATAACTGCGAAGCAATCAGCTTACGACGCACGTGAACGAACGTCGTTTGGAAAAGATCAGCACTTGAACGTTTCTGTTCAGAGGAGACTTTACTCCAACAAATGTATTTTATTAATGCAAATCTGTGTAAGGCTCCCTGTGGATCATCTTAATAATCCTAATCAAGACTCCTAATCGAGTACATCACGAAGATGTGACTTGGACGACTGCTAAATAGATCGAATAGACCAACTGGCCCAACATGACTTATCTCTTGGCATCAAATAACATCTTTCTCCTTGTTCATTTCGAAAGAGGAGAAACAGAACATCGATAGCACGTCGAAGAGGCATCCGGTCCCGGGATACGCCTTCGTGCGCGACGGATCGCCAGGTCCTCGTCAGATGAACGCGCATGAGGGAGTGACCGTTACGCAGGTAAAACGCAGATCGGGCCTGAAACCATAGCGCCACCTGCGCCGATCCATCGGCCTGTGTCTCAAAATGGCCGTCCCTCTCACCTCAGACCTTCCTGGAACGTCGACGGAGGCAGGTGGCGATATTCAGGCCCGATCTGAGCCGCCAGACCGACTCGCTTAGTGCCGAGACCTCATTCCAGGTGGCAAACAGCCGAAAGCGTGTCAGATACGTTCGTGCGAGCCGCGCTGGAAGGTCGAGAGTGATCGTCGCGCATAATCCGCGCGGTTACCCGCAGAAGAGTGCCTCGACAGTACGCGGTGCCGTATTCAATCCGCGTGACGGATCGTCGCGGAATCGCTGGTGATCTCGCGTTTCTCGGTCTCGCTATCGCTCGGCACCTCCGAACCGCCCGAATCGGCGAACCGATCAGGTGAAATCAGGTGGATCACCCAGCAGCGTGTGATCCAGCTGAGGTAGCTCCTCCCGTCTGTCCCTTCTTTGCATTTCTCCGTGTTTGCCGCGACGAGAGCAAGCGCGCGCGTGCTTCGCTGAGACCGAGGAGGCTGCTGCGGTGATTTCAATGCGTGGTGCAGAAATAGCTGGAAGACCGAGGACACCGCCCGCTGTGATCATTGCGTAGCGTGCTGAAGGCTGACCTCGTCGTCTGCTCGGCTTCCTTCACCTGGTTGCTGCCTGGTGATCGAAATCCAGCGATTCCGGGGACCAGACGACCCCGGACGAGTCGTCGGGAAAAGACGAACGCACAGAGAGAGAAAGATAGAGACAGGGAAAGATAAAACGAAACATGCCTGGCAATCATGGAACCAGTCATCGAGACTGTTCGCGGACGACGCTGAAACGAGGATTATGAGGACGTACGTATCTCGTGCGAGTTCGTCGCTTTCCGACGATGACGTCGCTCCGAGTTGCCTCTTTTCTGCTTCTGCTTGAGCAGGAAATTGCGAAATCGCAACGCGATCGATCTCGTACGCGGTTTCATGATCAGTCGCGATCCTGTTTGCGGAATTCTGACGAATGTGCGCGTGAGAAGACTCGGCTAGTCGTGAGTCAGGCGTTTTTCATGGACAGAGCGCAATTGCATCGATTCTATGATCTCTCTCACGTAATGGCACGCTGGAATGTTCGCTCCTTCGTTTAATTAAGAGGAATCGCGCGAGTCCACTGGCTTGTTCGCTCGGAGAGATTTTCCCGCGAGTTCTAGTGATCGTTCAGCGTTCGCCGGCCTCCGACAGTCATGTGAGAGCATCGGCCAAAATTAGGACACATGCATGAAACGTCAACGGGCGTATCATTGCGCGTCCATCCGTGCGGTGAATTCAAAGTCCAAGCTTCACGCTCCCAGTTTTGCTATCGCGAATCATGTCATTTAAACGCTGGTCGAAGTGTCACCCATTATTTCCGTCACTCGCAACAACAATGACATTGCTCGAATTCCTTCTCCGTAATTTCTCCGTATATCGTACAAATAATATTTTCATAAACTTGCTGGCATGCCGGGAGGCTCAAGCGCGATCTAAGAATTGCGGCGAACTGGGCACATCGCACATCGATCAAAAATCATGATACCTCCTCCCTCGTTAACATTCCGGCATCGGGTCCTCGCGTCTTCGCGAGAGTAGAGTTTGCGCGCGCGTCCGAATCGAGAGTCGCGGCCGCATTCCCCGCGATTTACCTCGTAATAAAGTTCCCCGTATCTCGCGGCATGCGTGGCACCGCCGGATGCGGTGGGTCCACGCGTGCGGCGCGGCACGGCACGGCGTGGCATGACACGGCGGGCATAAATATCTAGGAGAAGGTGGGCTAGAATGGGGACACGGGCATTCGAATGTGGGCATTAGCGCGCGATGAACGCGACGCGAGGAATGCCGTAAATAATTTTCACGTGCGCGAGGCGTCGTCGCGAGACATCTTCCGCGCCGGGAGCTTCCTCTTTAGCTTCGCTCGCGCCGTCTCGCCGTCGTCTCGCCCTCAGTACGGCTCGGTTGTCGCCACCACCGAGGCGGATTATATTAACCGGGATGGCGTGAATCGACAGCGGAGCGTGTAGGCGCGATTACGCCACTCGGACTTTTAATAACGAGCGCCACGATAAATGACGCGTCGCGATCCGGAGCCGGATCGTCAGCGCCGGAAGACATCCGCGCTGATTTATAAGGGTGCAACGCGCCATTACGCGGTCGACCGGCACCGATCGACCGATCGACCGATCAACGGCCCGTGGCTCGCCGCTCCGCAGTTATGCAATTCGCCATAATCGTATCGCTTCGATCGCATTCCACGGGGAGCCCACGTATTCGTGGAGCGCAGCGACGAGTCTGTTGTGGAGCGACATCGTCGTTTTCAAAGACGGATCTAAAGTAGCGTTCAAGTTTTCTTCCGAGATCCTGAGATCGCCAGTGAGTTTCGCGGAGATTAGGCCGAGTCTTTAAAATCGTTAAAAAACCCCATATCCTCCTCGACGCCCGTTTCTTCCCATACTTCGGGAACCCAGTCCCCCCTACGTCATTAACTCACGCTTCTCTCAGAAGGTCGCACCTGCGGTCGCTCGCAAAGGACGGCGAAATTTACGAGGGTTTTACGATTTCCGCGCTTCGCCGATCGCGCGCGAGCGGAGTAAAACGCGGCTCAATAAGACTCGTTAGGCATTTCCGTTATAACATGCCCGCTCGGCCATACGTATTTCACGTCGGCTAGCATGCCATCGTGGAAATTATCGTCCGATTGAGATACAGCTCTCGCGATGACGTATCAAAAATCGTGCACTGCTCGCGTCGATTTATCGCGTTCGCCGTTGTGAACAGGTAACAGGACTCGCGTCTGCAAACGCGGCGGGTATCGCGTGCGCGTAAGTCGCTCGATTTACTTGTTAACGCTATCGGGCACAGTTACGTCATAATCAATATTACGCGTTATTAGCCCCGCCGCGAAGCTATAGGCGCAGGTGCAATTATACATAGGCGCGATGATGGCATATATAAACATTAGCTCATTCAAATGAAGCAACGTAGCATCGAAGCCGGATGGTAATTGCCGTTGCCTATTTATGTCAAGCGTAGTGCAAGCTGCATTGAAGGAGATTCCATAGACGGAACCAGTAAAATACACCGAATGAATCGGTCGATCGTTTGGCTTCGTTCTCGCGTAGATTATTCCGCTGGATTCGACGACGTTTCCCAATCGCGCTTGAGTTCGTCGCTTCGACCGAGCTCGGAATTCAACGTAATTCGACGAATTTCTTTCACCATGCTGCTCATTCCTCTTTTACTCGAGCGTCTCGAGATCACGAAGATTCAACGGCAGGGCAACGAACTATCCCGCGAGAGCAGGTCGTGCACGTCGTGGCCTCATTTGCAAAGAATTAGCTCATACTCTCCCGCGATGCGAGGGTCGCGATACGCACGGCGTACATCGTACAGAAAATGCTTTCTCCCGATATGGCGTTGTACATCTCGTGCTCGCTCTTCGGAAGAGGAACTTTCTGACACGTTCCATCGGTACGGTCTGTCACTATGCATCGATTTCGTCACGGCCCAGTCTCGCCGAGTAACAACAAATTGTTACGGACGGCGAGAAAAAAGAAGAACGACCTCGCCAACCAGGCTGCGAGAAGTCTGCTTCGCGAGAGGAAACGAGAACCCGGCGAGTAAGCACGTGTCGTGTTTTATGAATGCATTGCTAATGGCATGTTGCAAGCGGCATTGTTTCGACCGTTCGTACGCGATAGATTTGTATTCGAACATCCCGCGGACGTTCTTGCTCTTGTGACTTTTGATCGAGAGAATTCATCTCGATCATCGCGTCTGGAAATTCAGATCGTACCTCGTCGAGCCACGCAGCTCGTTTCGTTTCTGTAAATCGTTCGCTTGATAAAAGAGGATGCTTAGGTGCGCTAAAATATGCGCTAGAAGAGTAAATCCAGGCGATTAGGAGGACTAGTCACGCGAGATGGCAATATTTCTAACGAAAAGCGTGAGAAAAATAGCGTGGGACGGCTTGAAGAGTTTCACTTTGCGGCGATATTAATTAATTCCTTCGCCGCAAGTAAGGATGGAATCGTTTTATTATGTGGTATACTGCAGGATTAATACGTTTTCCCGAATATGCACTCACGCAGAGAAAATACAGTGATAAATTTATTCTGCTGTAATCTGTAGATCTGTAATCTGTAAAAATACACGTTTAATTATTAATTATCGACTTAGCAGGATCACGCGATCATTGTCGATCGTTTGAGTGTTTAATCATCCTGACTCGCAAGGGGAAAGTCGAGAAATAATTTAACGTTTGTGGAATTCCGGTCTTGACTTCGTTCGTTTGATTGCCAGTAACCGCAATAACGACAGTGTTATAAGAATTTAGAAAGCATTGCGGACAAGATAGACTCAAGAAGTAGTGCGTTCAGCGGATTTCAGCAGTCGGATCATTTTTCCTCAACTTAGATTTGCAGAGGATCGACGACTGACGATGATTCTCAGATAATGCTCGACGATGGAGCATTCTTCGATAGTAAAATCGTTTTCTTCCACGACAGGAAACAACACAACTCTCATTCCGACCGTTTTTACGTATCGCGATGCGTTTGTATGGCCAAGCTGTAGCTTTGTACTTCTTTACGATAACGTAATTATCTGGACCGATGTAGGAAAGGCAAAATGGTACATTAGCTGATCCATTGGTTATCGAAGAATGGTGATAGATATTCCATTAAGTAGCTGAACATATACGTGGGAAAATCTGGCCGACGTTACCGTAGGCATATCGCCGTCATTAAAGATGTTGCAATTGCCTCGGTCGCCCACTGTGAGAAGTATTGGCAATGACGCGTTGCAAAATTTTGCAGGAAAGTGTCGGCGGCAGAAAGTAGGCAAAGTGTATTCCCGCTTCTCGGAATATGGATTCGATCTTCGGAGATCGAGCGTGTCGAAAGGATGCAGTCGCGAGAACGCGGAGCCGGCTTCCAGACGAATCGCCTTCCAATCGGAAGCGAAAAATCTTGCAATTCAGTTGCACGCACGCGGCAACCGGACGCGGCAATTCGGACTCTCCAGAAAAGAAAGCCGCTGTATCGCCGAATTGGAGCGTAAAGCTTACTTTATGCGCATTGCGACTGTTGAAGAATCTGCGTAACAATCACGAGTAATTATTACGTGCGTCTGATCCCGAATTCCGTTCTCGGAGAAACGATTATTAAATTAAATTCAATATTCGTCAGCAATTTGAGAGAATCATCTTCGACAGATATATGAAATAACACGAGAATTTACTGAAGATTGCACCGGATTAGCAATCTCTTTCATTTGCGTTCTGAGACGAATGCGTGATCACGGAATAGATAGATTTGCAGAGCGATTGTCCTGTTGTAAGAAAAGTCGCAAGGAGAAATTAAAAAGAAACAGTTATGCCGCGCGCGCTCACGTGCCGATCTCTAGCTCGTAATTCCCGTTTATTCGTCTCGCCGGAGTCACCTCGCGGTGAGAGGTAATTTCTCTATTCCCTGATCGAGGCCTTTAATTTCCAAGGTCGCACGCATCGAGAGCGAAACATTGCGCCGAGCGAGACTGCAGCGAGCGGTGATCGGGACGACGTGACGGAGGATCGGCTGTATCGGAGAAGGATATCCGGCTAGACTAAGACAGTCCACAGAGAGAGGCTGGCATCATGTATCGACCGAACTTTTACGAAAGCACGTGTCTGAGGTGCGCTCAGACCGTCTATCAGGTCGACAGGGTAGGCCCACTGAAGGACTTCACGTTCTTTCACGCGGGCTGCTTCAAGTGCGCGATCTGCGGAACCAAGCTCACGCTAAAGACCTACTATAATAATCAGCATACGATCAACGATAAGGAAGTCTATTGCAGCAGCCACGTGCCCAAACCCGGACCTGGTACCCTGGATGGGTCCAGCGTGGGTATCAGGAGCGCTCTCAATGTACCTCGGAGCGGTTACGTAAACGAGCAAATCAGAGCAGGCGGCGCGTCACCGCGTGGCGTCTATCCACCTTGGTGAGTGATTGCATTTTTTATTTATGTATATAATGTGAGACGGTGCATTGGGATCTGCAGGCGGATCTTTCGGCTTTTTACGCTGAGACGTGTGCACGCTACGAATAAATCTTGCGATGGACATGATGCCTGTTATAATAATAATGTCAACTGTTAGAAATTCATGCATGCAACGTATCGCTTTAGAACGTTTTCTTCAGAGTGCAGCACGCACCACAGGTGCAACCTAGTGCCTCGAGCTTGTTATCTGACTTTGCCAATCGAGTATTGAATAATTAGAAATTTATCGCAATGATGATGGAAACGCGATACATTTTCATGATTGTTTAATTATACTTGTCTCTTATTTCGTAGTTGCACGTTTCTGCATTGTGCACCGCAGCATGCAATACCTTGATCCTTTATCCGATTCAGGAAACAGGTATTTGGCCAGCGCAGCGTTAATGAAATTAATTGCTTTAATAAGCTCGAGTCGAAAGGCCACCGCGTGTCTTTCTTTAATCACCGTTATTATATGAAATGCGAAATAACGTAATTGTATACGTGCAATAAAAAGAGAAAGAGAGAAAGAGGAGCTATTGTTTGCATAGGAAGATTAAAAGTAATTTCGGTTCCATTTCGCGTTAATGCGTATCGACGTGATGTCTGTCTCTCGCGAACATATCTGTTCTCTTTCAGCGAATAATACGAATAACGCGTGCCTCATTCGAGCTTGCAGGACACCGCATAGATTTAAATACGTGATGCCTTCAGGTGAGCTCATTTGAATGGTAAATGGATTCTTTCGAAGATAGGTTCTTTACCCCAATTTTCTATTAACGAACAATGCGATATTTTGTAACGCGCGCCACGCTGCGCGCGACGCCGTATTGCAATTTCGTCGTCTAGAAAACGTAATCTCGGCCATCGCCCTCGGTTCAGCGATCTCGCGAAAGGACCTTTGGTCTTTTCTCCCCGTTTAAGTCTTCTTTTGTGCTGCGGGAACGTAATTTTAACGTCCCGTATTTTCGATCGTTAAGCATATCCCGAGGGCACGCTCGACAGAATTTACGTGTAATTTCCCCGCTTTCCCTTTGGCGATCGAGATCGAACGCTGCCGGAAATAATTGCTCAAATGTCTCGAAATCGAGTTTCGCAGAAAATATGTATTTTTCAACGAAGAGAACGCTCTTCAGTCAAACGGACCTCGGTAATCTTGATCTTCATATCGCTTTCGCGAATCTTCGATTGATGAAAGATACGTATGCTCCTTCTAGACGCACACGTAACAATACATATTACTTCCATTTTGTCGGCCACGCGCGAACACTCTCGTTTCATCTTTTATTACACGCTGCGATGAAGCTCCGCTAATAATTAATTATACGATGAGAGCGCAGTTCCGCAGTGAATTATTAGTCACGTACGTGCATTCTTCGGCTCTGCGTCATCTCGTGGATTTAAGCTCCGTACCAGACATCCCGTCCCCGTTATGTAACAAGACTACGTTGGCCTTAATCTGGCGAACCCCGGGATGGAGTCCGAGTAGCGGACAGTTTTATGCACGAATACCGCACTTAGCCTTTAGCCCGAATGCCAATGAGCTCGTTTCCGCGAAGGCTAAAGATCGCGTTAAAGATCGCTATATACTCTCTGCTCGATTTCACGGTTTCATGGATATTTCTTCGCGTTAGCGGAATGCGTGTGACACAGATGACAGAGATGATAGAGAATTAGTGAAAACAGAAAAAGGGCCGAGGATGAGGAAAGAGTTAATGTTGGTGTCGACACGTACGTGTGAAACATTCCTCATCTCGATAAAATTAAGTATAGATAAAATCCAATTCCTGTAGCAAAATCTTTGACAAGAATTTAATTGCGTATCTCCTTTCGTACATCAATGAGGCACGTGATTGCCAGTTTCTCTCGCGTTTCTCTCACACGTAACCGATACACCTGTCGAAGCAACGACATTATTAATTAAGAACGCAGTCGGAACGTGAGAAATAAATTTAGACACGTGTACATCAACGCACGATGCCGTTTACAAAAAGCGCTCAGCTGAGAGCAAGGTTCCAGACGTTCGTAGAGAGAATAGAGTCAACAGGAAGAGACGGTGCGTCGATATAGGATTAAGAAATCTGCTGCGCGTTCGCGCGAGAAGTGAAACGTTGAAAGAGAAAAGAAGTTTGAACATGTGGCGAGTACGGCCGGCCTCCGATAACTCTCGGAAGACTCGTACGCTGCGCTATCGCCAGATCGGATTCACATGTGTCGGTGTGATATTGGGAAATCGCGTGATCGCGCGTCTCGATAATTCGATTAAGTAAACGTCACGATGCGGCAAGAAACATATCGACTCTATCATCGCCAGCTCGCTGCGCCTGCGAATCATCGCGCGCAGCATTTGCGCGCGTGGACGCGCATACTTTACGCGTGTTACGTTAAATACATCGCGCTTATCTCGACGGTATCACGCGTGCACTTATCGATACCTCGATCGCTCACGTCGTTCCTCATCCCTCGATGCGATATCGCATACGCACGTTTTGTATGCCTTTTTATGGGCAGCGCAAAAGTCGTACGCTCGCGCCTACGTGCGCGCGTACGCGTTTCGCGTGGAGTTTCTCGAGACATCGAGAGTCTCGGACATCGTGACTCTCTTTCGGATCTCTCCTTACCCAACTTTCAAATCTTTTTTCGCTCTTCTCGGACCAACCTGCGCGCGATGTTGCATTAACGCGTTTTAGTTGTTTAACAATTGAAAAATTAATTAATTAATTTAATTATTAATTAATCTATTTATTTATTTATATATTTACTTAAAATTAATTTATTACAACGCGCTTCTATATCTGGAACTTCGATGAATATCCTGCGGACATAAAACGATCGTTTGTATCTATTATCGTATATGTTTCTAAATTTTACGTATTTCAAACATTTTATTTTTACTTAGTTTCCCTCGATGGCTCCCCGTTAAAGAAGTCGCTTGATATTCGTTCGTCGATTCTGGCGAGTATGCTACTTCTCGTACGTGCCTTTTGTAATTCCACAGCTCAACGATCACGCGCGATGAGAGAGTCGGGCAGACGAGAGTCCGAGGAAGAGGGATTAAAGTTGAGAAACAGAGGGAGAGAGAGAGAGAGAGACGCAGGCTCCGGCGTGAATGAACCCGAGAGAGAGAACGAGCGGGAGGTGTAACACATTCATTTAAATGATTCACTAAATTCTCACAAGCGGCACGCGGTGAAATTTTTATTACGATCCGTTGGACTTAACCGCGACGCTAATTGCTACGCGATTCATGTTGCTTCATAATTGCGTTCTATTATTATGGCTATCCGGAATTATGGGTCAAACTCGCGCTCGCGCGTACAAGGGGAGAAGAGGCGATTGTTGGCGGATATGTGGGTTAACGTAATCCACGGCGCGACGGCATCGACCCGGATTCTTTCCCGGCTCGTTACACGAGCAATGTTCGGCAGTATCAAGGACACCGACGCGTTCCCTCCGAATGTTCGCTTTTATTTTGCCGTCGTCGGTGAACGTTAACGGCCAATGCCGGCGATCGATCCGCGCGAGAAGATCTCCGCGGGCGCGGATCATTGGCTGAAAACGAACTTGATGTTGGAATTCCGAAGATTGGAACGGCGATTGCAGTATCGCAGGACACTGAGCAACGAGGGAACTAATCCGCTTTGCATGAAAATGGTTACCGGGAGCCTCCGGACTCGCTTCGAACGCCGTTATTCCGAATGCCAAACTAACGCATGAATCTATGGTCCAATCTAGACTTCATCATTTTAAATCCGCTACGGCATCTGACAGCCCTGTGCAAGTCTGCAGCTCCAATTAACTGGAACTTCCGCGGAACTCCTGTCAAACGGATACGCATCGCGATCGAAGGGATCAGCCCCGGGTCATCCGCTCCCCGCTCACTCCTCACCCGAGTCTCTGTCTGCCCGGAGGCGGGATTTTCTTTTCGTTGTCGTGTCTTCTATCGTGTCGGTTATTCATTCGAGATTAGAGGAGATCGGAACCGGAAGCGAGTGTGGTGCGGACTGCTCCGGGGGTTAATCTCGGTGTCCACGGGGTAGCATCGTGGCTGATGCATCGCCGTTTTTCGGCCGCGCGGCGGAGCCCCTCGCAACCCCTCCCCTTAAGACCCGTGTGCACGCTTCTGTTGCAGTTACGATAATGTAGACTCGCCTAATTATGCCAGGCACCTGAACGGGCACGGCTCGCCGCCATCGGCGAACTCGTCCCAGCGCGATGGTCTCCACGCCGGCACCGGGGGTGCATCCTCGCCCTACAATCACAATTATTCGGGGGACGGCGGCTATCAGTACGGCAGGTTCGACGCGAGTGCCCTTCACATCGCCCATGCGCTCAAGCAGACCGAACTCCAGAAGGGCTACAGCAAGGCTCGCGAGAAACCCATCGATTATTATCTGGTGAGTCATTGCAGCCGCGGTTGATGTAATCGCCCGACTCTCGCCGCACGCCCGTCGCCGTATAAGGACGAGAAGCGTTACTATTCCGACGCGGTGTGATTGCCACGCGGATTGCTACGGATTGCCGGCGACCACCGCTTATCGATCGTTGACGAACGCGATCGATTTTCCGAACGTTTTCCGGGAAATGTTAAGAATGCGGGCTCCGCGACAATGGCCGCGTTCGCGACGCGAGCAGGGCACCGGCAGCGGTCTGCGAAAATAATCGTTGATTAATAACGGGAATTAGCAATGATAATTTCGGGATGCGCGAGCGAGCTAACAATGGCGCGGTGTGATAATTGAGTTTTTGCACGCATACGCGGCCGGCTGGTTATTAGCTTCTTCCTGAAACGCGGGACCGACGGTAGGGAGGGGACGGTGAATGCATTGTGAGAGCACGAGCGAAAATACGCACAATGGCGTCTCGAATGGGGGAAAGAGAGAGAGAGAGAGAGAGAGGGAACGCAGCGGCTACTTCCGTGGCAATAAAATCCAGATCAATGACGCGTGACGCGCGGCCTCGCTTGCGAAACTCGTTACCGCTGCCAAAATCACCGACTAGCGTCTCTCTCTGTTTCTTCCTTCGCGCTGATATCCTGCGTTTGCATTAATATTAATTTAATCGTCATTTAGCCTATCGCAATGTCTCTGCGGATCCTGTTTCCAATGCAGATCCCATCCGACATTTGTGTGCGAATGGTCCGGAAATCGCGGAATATGTTAAACACGCGCGAGTCATTCAGATCGGTATCCAATCAGCTGAACGCTTTCGGTAATCTCGTTTCGTTTTTTGCCTGATCAGATGAGCGCAAAGTAATCCCAAATCACAGAAGCGGACTGCGCAATCGAGTTATCTTATTAGATAAGCGCATAGTGCTCGTACTGCGTCTGAATGAATTAAAGGAACGACCTACGAATTTATTGCATGCAGAATCAGTCGCGCACGTGGCGAACCGAATTCCCCCGGACACCCCTCCTGCATCGTTCCGGTGAGATTCACGCAGATTGCCGAATTTCCGATCGCCAGGCCGCTCTCGTGAATCCGGCATACATTCCTCGTCGCCGCGTGACTGCCATACGCGGATAATCGTCGGACTGGCGCGATGCAGGAATGCAGGCGCGCGAGAACGGACTTTACATGAAAATGAGATTACCGCTTTTCCCATCCACGTGCGCGCGCGCGGCCCGGTAATAAGGACGAGCCGCTAGTCGCTCCACTATCGGAGCGCGTTTTCTCTCAATGCGCTTTCGCGCGTTCCGCGCCGCACGCGCGATCGATCCTTATTTACGGCGCGCCGGCCTATGTTTGGCCTTACCACGAAAACAACGTGGGCAACGACGAATCAGATGGACGCTCGCGTCCTACTGAAAATTTCAACCACCACACCGCTCGGCGATTCGCACGGTAACCACCGCGGAGCCGCCGCGTCCCCCCGCGAGGTTCGTTAAGCCGCGGGACTATCGCGGCTTTCCGTTCCCCGCGGCGGACTAATCGCCGCCGGTGATTTATCCGGTATTTATCCCGATATCGCCGCGCTACGCGCGGGGGGCAACCCTCCTACACTCTTGCGTCCGCACCATCGGCGACACGCAGCGCTCAACGCGCGCCGAGAGGCGTTTCTGCCCACGCGCGTGTCGCCGATGATCAGATAAATCCGTGCTCCGCGCGGACACCAGGCTTCTCACGCCGGAATCGCGCGACCATCGCCGTCATTACGTTTAATTGGCGGAACAGCAGCGGGAATCCCGCCGGCAGCGGATGCACTTGCACATGACTGTGATCGAACGACCGGAATTACCGCGATGTGTTACGAGATATATCCTACCGATTCGGACGGATAAGGACCACCGCGCCTCTCGAAGCACCACATGGTGGTGGTGGGGGAAGTGCGAGGGTCCGGAATGAATGGGGTTCGGTAACGGAACAGAAGGGTTCGGGCGTACTTATTTGTTCATCCCTCGCGTGAAGCCTCCCATGGCAAACGATTAAGAAAGGATCCGATCGATTGCGTAATCTTCTCAAGACTCCTTTACGATATTGGGAACTTTAAGGAGCGCGGTTAAATAATTACGCGAAGGGAATTTAATTTCCAGAATGCTCGTCCAGGATACAGAACGTCGAAAGCTGCCGTAAAGAACAAGAGAGAGAGAGAGAAAGAGAGAGAGAGAGAGAGAGAGAGAGAGAGAGAGAGAGAGAGAGAGAGAGAGAGACAAAGAGAAGGCTCCAAAATCGAGAAGAGTCCAAAAACAATCGTCCGATCCATCAGAGTGCGCGGCGCGCGATCAGACTCGCGTTTTCGCGGGGACTTCCCCGAGTCGCGAGTTGATTCCCTCGTAGTCTCGCGCGACTTCCTGCGGACGCGAGTGAGCTACTTGTCACTCGTGTTCAAATCGTTGGAACGCGTACGCGCACTCCCGTCGTCTTGCGAACGGCGGAGAGGACATGCGCGCGCCGCGTGCACGCGAAGGGGAGCCCCTTGTCGGCGGGGGTGACGGCGGGCGGAATTATTTCCGCTTGCGGTACTTCTGCGCTTGATGGCTAATTAGAGAATCGTTGCCGGGGCCGCGGAAAGAGCCGGCGGGGATATGGCACCGTGTGCGCGTGTACATCTCACGCGCCTCCGCGCGTAAACGCTTAGGGAAAATTAGGCGGTTAAAGGGCCGCTGTCCCATTTATACAAATAAATGCGTGCGACAAACAGATCCTTGCACGAGCCTCGGAAAATCCGAGACTGCGCGCCGGCAGATTTATCTTAAAATGATACGGCGGCGGACAGTCCTCCCTTCTGTTCTTAACGTGAAGCTGAAAGGCCCAAAACAGGAACAAAAGAAATCGCTCGCCAACCCCGGGAGGTCTCGTTGGTCATTTTAAAGAGTGTCACCGGCAGATCTCCCCTGGATCCGTTGCACGCGCGAGTCTTACACGTTCCCTTTGCTCGCTCCTCGTCCTTGTTGTCGTTTATCTACTTAATTAACTAAAGTTCTGCGTACGTTTGATGGATCGCTGCTCAATCTTGCTGCCGAGATCCCTTCGCACACAGGAGCATTCTCGATCGTCAGGTCGATACGGTCTTTCCGTCGCAGATATTTTTCGTCGCATTAATGATTCCGATCGCGAGTATACAACAAGTGAAAGGAACGGGCTTATGAAGCGCGACGTGTGATTTTTTTTAAAATACACCGGAAAAGGATTAGCTCGCTTTTGTCGGCGAACGGCGAGTTGTCGTCTTCCTCTAGAGGAGGCTCCCTTGGAAGCGAATGAAAGCAGAAACGCGACGTGAAAGTAAATTATACAAAAAGTGGAGTACCTAAGGCTAACGCTGCAGGCGTTTTAAGAAATAGAAACGTTTCATTGCGTTCAGCATCGTCTTCTTACGATCAGTGGAATGCTTCCTAGTACGTAACGACAATTTAATCCTTGATTGGTAACGCGGCGCGATCGCTGTTTGCTCTTCGAAATCGGAGCGATAATTCAGAATAGCATACTTGAGTGCCAGCAAAGGAATTATATCCGTCGAAAATTGTCACACTGCGAATTATGTAACGATGGGATTGCGTTAAAATTATGACGTTCTATCATTACTATTCGTTACTTTCACAATCAAAGCAATATTTGCTTTCAATCTGGATCGAATAGGATTTATTATAACGTTGTTTTATATTTATATACATATTATTGTTGCATCAGGATCGCGATGAGCAGACGCGTCTCGAGATGAAGCATCGGAAGGAAGAGGATGATTTATACCGGAAGTTTGCGCACCATCGCGAAGAGGAGGACCGACGAATTCGCGAAGAATTCCGAGTATGTAATTCTGTGAAATTAAGATAATCCATGTCATATTCCGCAATGAATTTTTTGCATAACGCAGATAATTGACAGTATAGCAGAAATAATTCCAACGCATTGTACGCGATGCTTTTTTAAAAGGACGAGTGGGAGAAGGAACTAGAGCAATTGTCGGCAAGATGGGAACGGGAAAAAGGCGGAAGAGCTCGAACCCAACAATTTCAGCAAGAGAAGGAGGACTTGGAGAAGAACATGACTTTGCGCAGGGACAAGAAGAAGGAGAGTCTCACGCGCAAGATGCTGGAGCACGAACGGTATTTATTGTGCAATTAACGCGATGTGCTACAGCTTGCTTTTAGATCCGACAAGTGACACTCATGCCATGGCGCATAGTTTAAGTGACGTAGAATTTTCGAGCGCACCGTGGACGATGGATCTCTCCCGTTTTCGTGAGAGAGCGCAAACAGCTAATCGGATTTATTACGTTTACGAATCAAGATGACGCGTGCAATCGCAGAGAAGCGAGATCGGAATACGCGAGATACGAGGTGATACAGTTTCAAATATTACGACGTTAAAGCTCAACCGAGAAATTACTTCATTAACCTGATGCAGCCCACGTACTTAATTTACACGTTCGATAAATCGATGTATCGATTTATCGATCTCGACGGAGACAAAGCTGGGCGCTAGCTTTTGCGTTAATGTTAACTCCACTGTGCGTTGCACAAAGAACACGCGAAGGAATCACGTCTGCTTCTTACGAGTGGCGGTAGTTTCGGCTTCGTGTTCCGTTCACTTCTCCTCTTTTTCGCACGATAAACAAGTATCGGCACTCGCGAGAGCAGGAAGCCGGGCTTCCGCGGGCGCAAAGCTCCTCGTTACTCCCGATCAATTTATAGGGCGGCAACCGCTGCGCTGGTGGAGAAGCAGAGCTCGGAGATGTTGGAGCTGATCAACGAGGCGAGAAGCGAGTACATGCTCCAGGAGAGTTTATACCTTGACGAAGGAGACGGTTATGCCCAGGAAGCGCCGCCCCCGCCTTATCCGTCGCGCGCACCACCCCCGCAGCCCCCGACCCTCGCCAAGTACCATATCTACAATGATCCTCTGGAGTTCGCTGACATGGATCAAATAGCCATTTCGGTAAGTCCTCTCATACCGCGAGATGCTTTCTTCGGCATCGGCTTCCCCTCGGAGTCATCCCCCTTTCGCGTCGCTGAAACAAGATTTTGCCTGCGTACCGTCGCTACGAGGGCATCATATTTCGGGCGATGTGTTTCGTCATGCATTACAACGTTCCATTTCGTTTTATTCCGTACTTAAGTTCGACGGGCTCGCATGTTATTCCGATGTGAGTCTGAGAATAATTTACCTTGGCCAGTCATGAGTTTATCCAGCCTCGGCTGGATCTTTTTATTTTTCTTTCTTACGTTCTAATCTCCGCGGCGGATCACAAAGACGGCGATTAACAGAACCAGGCAATATCCGTATTTTATCAACACTGCTCTCGCAAGATCGCGCCTCGTCGATGGCCTCTGATTTACGATATCGGTGTTATTCTTAGGTAGCTCAAGAAGATCAAAAAACCTTCACCGACTTGGTGCGACAGTTGGTGAGCAGATGCGGATCGGATATAGAAAAGGCGAGGACAATATTCCGATGGATTACCGTGAAGAATCTCAACACCATGCAGTTCGACGAAAACTTGCGGGGTGATACCCCTATGGGTCTGCTGAGGGGCATCAAACACGGCACGGAAAGTTACCACGTTCTGTTCAAGAGGCTGTGCAGGTAAGAATTCGAGCGGCAATTAATCCACGCGCGAGAATTTATTTATCCATTTGCTAAAAATGGGACTTGACCGAACAGCAGATAAATAGAGCGTACCGAAGAGAAAACAAAGAGAGGCAATATCACGTTTCTGGTTTAGTTCCCTGCGAGTTTCTGTTCACGCAGTGAAAGCTGATACATGCGGGAACATGTTCGCTTTTATCGGTTTATTACGCCAATTTATCCGCGCTGCGTGATAGCGGCAAAGTTTCGAGAAAATTCGTTACATCGAGGCTACTCGCTTACGCGCGTTCTACGCTCGTGTCTGAAAATTGATGTGTACGAATTACGTGTTGGCAGCTACGCTGGCCTGCATTGCGTGGTCATCAAGGGTTACAGCAAGTCGGCGGGCTACCAGCCGGGCGTTTGCTTCGAGGACAACCGATTCCGGAACAGTTGGAACGCCGTGTACGTCGCGGGCGCGTGGCGATTCGTCCAATGTAATTGGGGAGCCCGACACCTCGTCAATGCCAAAGAGGTTCCCCGTCCTGGCCAGGCAAAAGCCAAAAACGACAGTCTCAGGTGCGACTCGATCGTGCAACGATAGAAAGTATCTGCGATCACAGTGTCGATTGTCATGCGACAAAGATAGACGAACGGTTGCGCGAATTAATCGACATTAAATTTCGTTTTTAGATACGAATACGACGACCACTACTTCCTGACGGATCCGCGGGAATTCATATACGAGTTCTTCCCTCTGCAGGAGGACTGGCAGTTGCTCAAACAACCGATTTCACTTAAAGACTTCGAGGAACTGCCTTTCGTGCGGTCCCTATTCTTCAGGTACGGTAGCGTTTCTCTTTTGAGCCACGCGGCGGGCAAAGAAACATCCATTGTCACGCGGATTAGTCGCTGCAAAGTTTATGTTCTGGCTTTTATGAAAGGGAGTGTATTATTAAAGCAGTGTGCTGGCCCATATTTTCTTCTTTTCGGGGTCGTTAGTAGTGTTGCGTCATACAAATACTTCCCTCTTTCACCTGGCAGTAACCATGTCAGTGTATCTGATTCCGCATCTCCGAAAGATATTCCTATTAATTATAACAAGAACATTTTAATTGCAATCTCGATAAAACAAGTTGCGGCAATTAATTTTATAATTGTAACAGCTCGTCGTATCAGACGTACGTCCGTGGGAAAAGATCTCGATTCTTTCTAAAAAAGATCTGTTAACTCGACTAATCAAGCAGTCGAAATTAATCACTCTTCGGATACGTCATTCTTTAAAAAAAAGAAAATAAAAGAAAAGAAGAGCTGAAGGAAGCTTCTCTGAATTCTTTTAACCTAAACAATAAGCGGGTTACACTTTCGTACAATGGTTTACATCAGGTGTTCATAATGTTCCCGTTAATTACACAGAAATCTACGTACTAAAAGGCAATACCGCTGCAGCAAAGGCTTCACCATCTTAATAACGTTAGATACTCCCACTGAAGCGAGAATAAAAACCGTTAGGATACGCCGATTGCAATTAAACCGATAATCGCGCGAGCATAACGGGTTGAGAACGCGTATATTAATAATGAGCGTAAGCAAGAAGAGAGAATACCGTTCGGATAAATTCTGCGTCCGTAGGTATGGCCTTTATTTTCCGGATACGAATACGAATGCCGTTATGTACACGGATTCCACCGGTGCTGCGACCGTGAGGATAGCGATGCCGGCGCATATGCAATCATCCCTTATCTTCCATTATAATCTCAAGTTTTACGACAACGACGGCGATGGCTACGACGGCGTGTCGCTCAAGCGTTTTGTCATGCAGGTAAATTGATAGTCTGCCTCTTCCGCGTCCGTACGACGATTTATCTCAGGCCATTCAAGTGGCGTCCGTCTAATCTCAAACGCATGTGAAAGTTTTCGTTGGATTGTTTACATGTTATTAAACGCATGTGGCTAACTCCATTATTCGTTGAGTTTCGTAGAATGTCGTTATTGTTAATAACGATGGACTCGAGAACTTTGAAAGCAAATGCTTTGGATAATCGAGCAGCCGGAATGAAGTTTGGAAACTTTCACTTTGCGTATAAGTTATATCCGAGTTTGTTGCAGGATTCACTGCATCACGTAGTAAAATGATTGTAAAATAACGTAACATAATTTTTACGATGCTTCATCTTCAAGCAAATCCTACAGATCGTACCTCTTTACAGTCTGTCGTGGGAAATATAGTTGCGTTTCGAGTTCACGCGCCGTGTTCCGGCGCTTTCCTCCTGGACATATTTGCCAACGCGGTGACACCGAAGGAATACTTGACCGGCGAACCGATGAAGTTCAAGAGCGTCTGTAAATTCAAGATCGCGTGCGAGGAATTGCAGACGGTGATGGTGCCATTGCCGGATTGCGCCAGTGGCGAATGGGGCCCCACCAAAGCCACAAGATTGTTCGGACTTATACCCATCACTCATCAGGTGCGTCAGTCGTTCAAGTCTCAAGCTAGGTTGAGATAATTACTGAGATAGACGATAATCTAAAAATTCTCAAAATCTCTCAAAGCACTTACAATCCATTTAGTGGATGTAAAGGTTGAACGTTTCGATCAGCTTTATCTTTTTAAACTCAAAGAGAGGCCAAACACTTTGTCTATTATATAGCAGCCTGTCAAGAATCCGCTCTGATCTTATCGCTTTTGCCGAATAAACGGTTTACGATCGCAATTGCTCTTTCAGGAGGCTCTGGTGTTCGCTGGACGCGAACTGGAGATACAGTTTCGCATGTCGAGGCCGCTGACGGATTTCATGGCGACTCTGCACAAGAACGGCATTGAGGAGAAGCGCTTGTCCAAATACGTAACGCACTCCATCGCCAACGACGATGTGGTCACTTTCTCCATAAGCTTCCCCGAAGAGGGTCAGTACGGGCTGGACGTTTACACCAGGGAGTCCACAGCTACAGCCACCGCTCAGCATGACGTCACCGGCGAGAAGCATCTGCTTACGCACTGCTGCAAATATCTCATCAATTCCAGCAAGAGGAACTAAGCGGAGGAACTCTTTAGGTGTACCCTTGACTTTCCCTCGATTGTTTTCGCCGATATACAATTCGCGAATACAATTGTTGGGTGATTAATTTTCCGGCGTTCGGTAAACTCGCCGAGAGCGCGGCGTTCCTTTCATGTTTCCGAACGGCGAGGAAAGTTACCGCAACGAGGCGATCCAAAAAGAGTTCCATAATTCGAGAAAGCCTCACGAGAGCCTCGAAAGGCCGCAATCCACGAGAACGTCTCACTTTCCTGAAACAGCGCCGACTTATCCTTAGCATCTTGGCGCCTTCTCGTCCCAAGAAGCGTAATCCGACATTAACGATGAAGCTATCGATGCCATGAGGTGAAAAGAGGAGAAAAGAAATCGGTAATGGCGAGCAGTGGTGCACAGGCAACGAGACAATGGTGAAAGCCATGACGTTTTACGTCATTCCTTAGGAACTACTTTTAGGTCGTGCAGATTAGAACGGCGCGGCATGCAATCCCAAGCTGACACGCTACCTCGAGTCTAACAATAGGTTTACGACTTGAAGAGAGGAGAAGCAGAGAGAGAGAGAGAGAGAGAGAGAGAGAGAGAGAGAGAGAGAGAGAGGGGCGAGAGAAAGAGAGGAGTAACCATTAATGTAAAACTAACTGCGCAATGTCCCCATCGTGGAAGACATTCCATGAGAAACCCCATGAATCGTGGCGGACGGTACCCTCGTATTTAAGTTGGTTTAGCGCAATTCTTCCGAAGAACAATGCTTGCGGGGAGACGCGCTTATAAAATGATCGCGTCGCACTTGTGTCATTCGTCAAATTGGTATTTCCGCATGCGACCTGCCGATCCTACCCCGCAGTCAATGCCTGTTACGTAAATGTACCGAGTAAATTATTGCGCTTCGCGATTCCGTCGTCATGATTTCACCTTGTAGCTTTACTTTCACCGGCAGGTTCGTTGATACTCGAACGAACAGGCTCGTATCTGTTATTATGCGCCCTTGCAATTAATCGCGGATCCGTATTAGGTCGTAGGTCACGTATAGAGCAGATATAACACGAACAGATATAATATATTTCATGTACGAGAGATGCTTCTGTATATAATGTACGCGTACGACTATTATGACTTGAAAATATGGAGGAGAAGCATTGATTCATAATGAATGCTCGTTTAATATCCATTTGTGTCTCCTGTATAGTTCGCTTACGATATGTTGATATTTATATGAGATTATTGACAAATGCATACGTAATATTATTATTTTGCAACTGCGCGCTTAAAATTCCATGATTAAAATCTGCAAATCTGCACTGATAGGCATTTTAATTAAAATCTTCTAAAAGCTAATTCTTCATTCCGTCGTTTCAGACGTCGTTCAAATATTCGAAGCGACAGCGATTCGCGCAATTTTCAAGTCGTAATTTTCAAGACGCAGGTGCTACATTTTATTATTATTCATTATTTGATTATTCGCACAATCGAGTAGCAGTCATATATTATAATTATTTGGTAGTAGCATAGTTTTCCCGCACTGTCGATTACGCGAGTAGGAACGTTGTTTGTAACAATCAAGGAAAAGAGAGTACTATATACTTGTTAATCGTGTAACATTAATCCCTCTTGTCGTTAGTTAAAAAAAATTTTTAACCACACGCTTACGGGGAGAGAGAGAGAGAGAGAGAGAGAGAGAGAGAGAGAGAGAGAGAGGAGGAGGAGGAAAGGGAGAGAGAGAGAGAGGCTCCCCCATTATCGTCTTACGTAAATAATAAGCGTAACTTTCGAGCTTACGATGTCTACTTTGTTATCTATTAACATTCACATAAGCATGTAAATTAATTTTCTTTTTTATATTAGAACTACTCAATAAAAGTGGATATTCTTGTATAAAGATCTAATAAATCGATTTTCACCAAACTTCACTCCGATCTACGCCAAGACATCTACGATTAATGGATTCTTCATACTTGCGCGAATATCGTCCTTCGAATGTCAAATACGTCGAATCGATTGGCAGTTGCTCTGCCCTTAGATACCAAGAACAATTCCGGAAATTGATCTTGGGCGGGTCTGTCGAGTTTTTACATGAAATTCCTGAATATATCCGATAAGGATCCAAGGCCTAGTAAGTTAACTGTCAGCAAGCAGCCGACAGATCGACAGAGACTTTGAATGGAAACTGCAGCGCTGCTGACATCGATTGTGCCCGTATTACACTTGCAGACGTAATACGATGGCGTATCGGTGATAGAAACCGAGAAGGAGGATCGCATCGCGCACGATGTGAAGGCAAATTGGCGGCGGATTCCGGTTCGGTTCCTACCATCAATCTGCCATCGAACTCCGTTGGCCGGTCTTTAGCAGGTTTCCACTAGGATTCCGTCGACATTCGAAAACGGCGAATCTCGCGTAGATTCCTTTGTCTTTCCGCTAATGGAGTTTGAAGGATCTGTGTCTTTCTTATTTGAATAACAATAACAGAACGATCAACAGCTGTCAGCTTTTTCGTCGACGAGGGGAACAAATCCCCGTTGCATCATCGAGCATAAACTTGATGATACGTCCATCTCGCGGCGAAGGTGGCGGATTTAAGTTTCTCTTGAATCGAATGACGATTTTACAAGCTTAGAGGCTTTTTAGAGGCCCGTGCTACCGTATTACGCGAGTTTTTAAGTGCTCTCTTGCTTCTATATGGACACTGCTGATGATTTCAAACTGCTCATGGTTTCGCATACGATTGATCGCAACGATTCGATAAGTCGGATGTAGAAAGTTGCTTCGATTTGTCAAGAAATCGTTGATCCTTAATATGGAGATCCTTGCATTTCTTTAATTTTCGCGATGAATCTGCAAATGACAACGCTTGCGATACATGATGCCGATAATTGGTCACTTAAAAACTGCATTGGATAATAAATGCTCGTAATCAAAGTACGTAATAACAAGCGGAATGCTGATGTAATTAACGCAACAACATATCGTTCTCGTTGCTCAATCGACGATTGCTCATTCGATCTTATAAACTGCAACTCTCTCAAAATGATAATGCATAATATTACGCTTCCAGATGTACATTCGGTTCGACATGTTATCGACACATCCGTATGTGAAAAATTCAAAGGCAGCTACTTTCGGCGAACAGAGTGCTCAGTAAGCTTGCAATTGCAGAAATATTATTGATGGATGCATCCGGTATAACGGACGATATCGATTCATTTATCAAATTACATTGCTTGAGTGGCATTCGTACAATCGCAGCCGTACAATCGTATTTGCGGCGAAGCTTTATGAAACGCGGGCGGCGTCTATTTCTTCTTCGATCGCGCTTCTTTTTAGTCGAGCTCTTCCTCTTTCTGTCCCCCATCCCCCTTCCCTCCTCCCTCCCTCCCTCTCTCTCTCTTTCTTTCTCTCTCTCTTCTTCTCTCTCTCTCGATCCATTCGCAATATTACGAAAATTAATTATCGGGACTCGTCTCGTGCATTAGATCGGAGACGAGTCGTCATTCGTCGGCGGGCATTCTTTATCCGCGTCGCGACGCTAATTAAATGGCCGATCCCCGGGTTGCAACCCCTGCAGACCGTTAACTTCCGGAATAAGACGCGTCCCGGGAATTGCCGGGACGGGAAAAAAGTTTCCTTATCCCGCGGACGGGCTACGTGCGGAAAGATTTCATCGCGGGCGGACCAGTTTGTGATTTATGGCTCGCTAACTGCTTATTGTAATTGCAGATGAGGGCATCCATTATTGTTATTATCAGCGTCGGCCGTGGAGACAGGACGCGGGATTTAGAAGGTGCTCTCGCGTCTTATCGTCGCGCGAAATGGGAATTTCTGTTCGCCGCGATGGCGCGGCTAGAATTTTTAATGGCACTTACGGCGCTTCCTCATCGGAGCTTCCCGTGTTATTTTTATCAAAATTCTGCCTTCGTTCGCTCGCCGAAATATAGATATATTATCGTTACGCATATAGATATATCTATCGCGCATTTTAACGTGCGTCAAACGGACACGTCGGAACTACAGAATTGTTACGTCAACGTAAGAATCGAAATGATTGCATAAAAGAGATGTTTCAATCTAAAAAAAAAAAAAGAAAAAAAAACTGCGCTGTTTTGACGTACGATCGACTTTTCGAATTTTATTATGAAGAGAGAAACATCAAATCCATGAGCCATTTGCATTTGTAGAATAATTGGGATTCCGATTCGCAGTCTTGTGAGAACAGCAACACGATCTCTCATCGGTTTTAAAATATTCCGATTGAGAGAGAGAGAGAGAGAGAGAGAGAGAGAGAGAGAGAGAGAGAGAGAGAGAGAGAAATTTATCGCATGCAAAAATACAAAACCGAAAATATAAAACCGTACTTGTTCTCGTCGTTTTTGTTGTTAAGTCTTGGCTGCGTATCACACAGTATGTTTACACTCGCGAGAGTTTTCAGTATTGAAATGTGGAATGTTTGATTAGCCATTTGATTGTGATACGGAAATAGTTTAAAGACCTTGATAGCTAGAAAACGGTTGATAGCTGAGAAACGGTTCCAGTTTTCATTGTTTGATGATGGCCGCTCGTTAGTATTTCATGGTCCGTACACATGCCACGTAGAGATAATATAGACGCAAAGTGTTTAACAAGCCGCTTCCTCCTCTTTTCCTTGTTCGTTTTTTCGTAGTCCGTTAAGAGAGATGCCACGTCTTCATAATTGCTCACCGCAAATGGACGGCTATTAAGGTACACGTCTATTCGTCGTCCCGGATGTAACGTCTTAATAATTGCAAAGTGCAAACAGTTATCTCTCAATGTATTAACGTATCGCTTTATGGATAATGCACGACGAGTATATCTTGAGATTTGTTTATTCATTGACGAGAACCGTCGGTGCTTTCTTGGATCGAGGAATAACTTTGATGGGAGAATACGCTTTATTTCGATAATTGCCTCTATAATTGATAGCAATTGATTACCCGCGATAAGATATGAAAACAGAAGGAATCTCAAAGAGAAAAACATAATTCAAGAAGAGCTTTCTAAAAGATACTTCGTTATTCCTTCTGTGCGGATAAAACGCCTTCCCTTTACGACGTGATTATCACCCGGTCGTTTTTATTATTTTAGAAACATACAATTACGATGTTTAAGCGGAACATAATATTTAACGCAATATCAGCGTCAAGCATCGCGAGGCATCGAATGCAGCAACCAGCAAATCAAAATCAATAATCGCAAAGACAAAGGGAGAATGCACTTTTTGCGTTTCCGTATCTCGCGGATCCACATATCTGCTTATCGAAACGGTAGATATTAAACGCGGAGATAACGCGCCCGCCGATATATTATATACACGCGCAATAGCATTCAACCTTTTGAATGTAACGCAGGATCGCCCGAGGGTCAGAAGCCGTAAAGCCCGTGTAACTAACTAGGCAATTAGTAATCTCTTTACGGTTACATTGTAATACAGAACAGAGAATTTGGGAATTAATTGCGTCAGTGCTAATCGTCGCAATACGTTATTAACGATACGATACTCGAGACGCGCGCTTCGATACGCAATACTTTCGCGCAAAGTACACGAAATCTGCAGTACGGTATTATTAATCAACCGCTTGCCCCCGCTTGTCCTCGCTTATCCAATAACGTCGAAGTTACAGTTATCTCGTAGTCCTTCGGAATTATGTACACACTTGTCTTGATCTTCCGAGCGGCAAGACACCGATATCGCACACACCGGCGCACATGATACGACGTTATATTAATTTCCCACCGCGGCAAGTTTCCTAGTTCGGGCAAACGTTGCCTGCCTCGATTCTACCCGTTTCGAATAGACGGAAAACGCGGAGCGTGAAAGCTATTGCCTTTACGAGTGGACTATTTTTGTTAGGCGCCGCACCACGTCGCACGCCCACCACCCCTCTAATCTAAGGCGCGAGCATCTATAATGCATGACGGGGCCGTAAGGGTATTTCTAATCCCACGCAACTCCCCCGTGGGGGCCGCAGATAGAGAGTCGAAATATCGGCCGTCAAAGTAGCGCGCACGCTGTTTTCCGAGGGGGTGGCCGGTTGCGCTCTCACCCCCGCTGCGTGAGTCACGCGAGGAACGGCTGCGCGATCGTCGAAGATCTCTGGCGACGAGACGGAAACGGCAAAGGGATAAGATAGCTTGGAAACCCAATCCCCTCGCGTGTGAATTTCCGTGCTCGGGCGAAAATCTTTAAAGCCACCCTCCTCGATACGAGCGAGCGTTGCGCGACGAGGGATTGCGGCCTTTATTATTTATCAGCGGCGGATCGAAGAAAAGAAAAAGAAAGGAAAAAGGAAGAAGAGAAACACGGAGGAGAAGGGGGAATGACTTTGGCGACCCGCGCGCAACCGCGGGGGTCAATAAAATTATCTGTGTCAACGAAACAATTACGAGAATATTATTCTCCGGCGCTCTATTACACGCAGCCGAGCTGCTACGTAGAATGGCTTAAATTATGGCATGCAGGTCGCGTCGTTTACACGAAATTCGTTGCACACGTGTTGCCCCTTTGTTTCTAATACAGTAAATCATGCACGTTAGCGAAACCGAGTCCTCTCAAGAGGAGAAGAATTTTATTCAGATATTATTTCCATCGTCGTCGTCGTCGTCGTCGTCGTCGTCGTCGACGACAAAGTATCACGGCGCGAGCAAGGGCATCGCGTTTTGTTAGACAACACGAGGCGGGGAGGTAAAAAGCTACGATGCGGCACGGTAGAAAGGGGGAAAATGTAACAAACCCATTTTGATTGTTAATAAAGCCGAAAGCCCCGAGAGTGTCTCGGCTTCGTTGAGAGCGAGAACGATCGGGAGGGAGATCTCTCGGAGCGGTAACAACGACAATAATAACGCTTCGCAGGGTGCTATCGCGGCCCTTCGATGCTGCGGAGCGGTGGAAGCGCATCATTTATTTGTAATGGAGGCTCTCGTATACGCGCGCGAAATCGCTGTCCCCGTATCCTTAAGATAAGACAGCCCCTTTATACGCCCGACGTATCGATGATGCATGCGCCCGCGCTTTTGCTACACTTTCGCGCGCCAGACAAGGGGGCAGGGGAAGGGGGCCTCCGCCGAGTCCGTAGATCGAACGATGCATTATTTATCCGGAATCACAGAAGCGAGAGCAATCAGCCGCGTCGAAAGATCGCGCGCGCGTGAAAACGATTGCCGGCGCCGTGTTCGGCGAGCTGGTCCGCTCCCGCTGGTCGAGAAACGAACGGCGAGCGGGATAACGGAAATGCCTCGATCGACATTGTCCGATCGCTGAATCACTGAAGCATCCACGACGCGTATCGTAATCTGAGTAATAAGCGCGCGGGACGCTTCCGGTTTCATCGCAGCTGCACTCGATGGGAAATGCGGCCATGAGAGGAACGGCAGTTGCCGCGACATCGCGCGGCAATAACGGCTGCGGAGTCGTAAACGAGGTAACACTGGAAGCGGCGAGGGTAGAGGTGGGGGGCGGGCGGGAGAGCTTAAAGAAAGAAAAAAGAGAGAGAGAGGAGAAAAATAACGAGAAGAAAAAGGAAAAAAAGACGCACGCGGATATTAAGATTTTTATTATTGCACGTAAACCGATCCGGTCGAGCGTCTCGTTCGTCGGCTCGCTTCGAGCGGCTCGGCCTTATCTCCGATCGACTTTCAGTCCCCGATTCCGGGGATATTTGTTTGTGGCACGAGACGGAAACCCGTGGTACAACAATGCGAGACCCCCGTCTAACTTTGTGCGGAGAGTTAAGAGCAAGCGCGACCGTTCTCCGCGCGGATATAAAGTATCGACGCGGCGACGGGAAAATTTAATATCGTCCTTCATCCTTTGAGGACGACGTCCCGATGTCTCGTGATTATGAAGACGTGGCGATCCGCCTTGACGCACCATTGTATCCCCCGGTAACGTAAATTGGACGAAACAGAGAAAAACAATCTAGATATCGATCTAGCTCTCGTCTTCGTCTCGATAATGTGCTTTATGCATCTCGAAGGGAGGCATCTCTCGAATGCCTCGAAAGAAACACCAGTAATTGAACAATGCCGTCGAGCCGTCTTGTCCCATCGACCTCTCCGAGAAATCTTATCGAACGATAAATCGAATCGACATGACTCGACTTTGAGTGTTCTCCTCGCTAACGAGTACGCATCCGTGTCGTTTCACGGAAGTACTCGTGTTTTGTAATATCCTGATCTGAATTAGCGAATTCTTGTCCCTCGTTAAATTTACGTATCCTCGCCGACTGCGTATCTTTAACCGTACAGTTTTATTCCGTCCGAGGAGCAAACTCTGCCGCTCCGCTGTAAAATTCTGCAAACCTTTTATGTTTATTAAATACGTTATATGAAGCGAAGAATTCGAATATCAATCTGCGTTTATATAAAAGATGAACGTAGCCGGAGAATAAACAGAGGCTACGGAACAGAATAAATATAGCTTGCATTATCAATGTAGCTCGACGATATCGTGAGCACGTCGATGCAGATTAGTCGCATTGAAAATACCGTAATACGCGCGCAACACGGAATGGGTCCGTAGAACTAGATCCGTCCACGGTTTAAGATAATAAAGATAATTTGTGAAAGGAACAGCAGCGACAGCGACAGTATTTACGAAGCTTGGATTACATCGCGCGTATTAAGCGATGCATTTGCTCGGCTCCATCCGTAAAAATAAAAATGATGCGTTTGCTTCAGCAAATCTCGGATACGGAAAAATGCTTTTTTCACAACGAGATCGCGATGAAATTTTAAACGGCGTCGCTGGAGCTCATGAATAAAATGCTTTACAAAGTTTTAACATTGAAACATTGAACGCCCATTTTATTCCCGCTGGAAGGAGACGAAGCTTTCCTCTCTATCTCGCTCTCTCTTCCCAAACTTGCGATATTGTCGAAGTGCGCGCAGCTTATTTCCGGCGCGAATATCAATCCATATCGATCCATACGAAGGCCATTAGTCTAACGCGGGATCTAACTGAAAGCCGGCGCGAATCTTTTCATTTGCATGTTTACGGTGGCACCCCGTATTTATCGTTCTACAAAAGTCCGCGGCGACCACCCCGGAGAAGCGACGATGTCGGAGACGAGCGAGGGGCGCGCCAAGGGACAGAGAAGCATTTATTATCGTCTGACGCGAGACAAACGAGTAGTTGATTACAGGCACATTGTCAGCGATGTCCCGTCCGGAACGAGCGAATTTCATAGAGGCGGCATCCGACCGCCGCCATGCAATTTGTGCGTTTAAACGTTCCGCCGTAATCTACGTGGGGGATAAATCCGGTCGTGCGCGGGGGTGCATCGCGCGGATACGTCCAATGTTGAGCGCGCAATCGCTCGAAGTTCCTCCGACAGTTTGGATTTATGTCCCGTCTTGGGAAATTTTACTCGAGATTTAATTACTTAAATCCTGCGCCCGCGAAAGAAATGATCGGGGAAACCTGTGGGACATCTGGGACGCGCTGCGTAAAATGTGAAATTCATACGTCGCGACTCCCCGCGATCGATCAATATTAATGGGCGAGCGTTTTTACATCTCTCGCTTTAGCTTTTGCTTTCTTTGCCGTGACGCCTATTGGCTATGAATTTCTGCGTTCGGTATAAGAGGCGTTTTTAATATTTCGCGTGAATATGCGCGGCAAGTATGTAAGCTCACGTTAAACGCTCGTCTATATAATCGCTTGTCAATACTTTAACGTCGTACAATGGCACATCCGATGATACGTGGAATCGACATCGTCACGTAGCAGATTAAAATGTTGTTACAAGCAACACAAATTCCTCTGGATATCACAAAATTTCCGCGCAAGCGCGCGCGCGCGCACGAGAGAGAGAGAGAGAGAGAGAGAGAGAGAGAGAGAGAGAGAGAGAGGGGAACGCAGTAAGAGCTCCATATTAAATCGCACGTCACGATGCACCCCGATCGAGCGTGCAACACGTGTCTTACCGCGTTACAAAATTAAATTACAGAGGCGCGAGAGACAGGCGCATACGAGAGACCGCTTTCCAAATATTATGACGTCACGCCGAGAACCGGAAATCCCATCGATCGATCGGCTGATTAGAAAAACTCAACCTCGCGAGAGGAGCCAGGGGCCGGACTGTTCTCCATTTGCCTTCATTATCTTATCAATTATCTAGAAAATCCGGCGGCATCTGTTCCCGAAAAAAAAGAAAAAAAAAAAAAAAAAGAAAGGAACGGAGATGAGGCGCCGCAGACAGGTAGAGGCGCGGTAGGGGCGGAGGGCAGGGTTCACGCAATCCGAAGCACGCACGGTTCATTCGGGAAGATGCAATCTGCCGGACCAATCGCGACTCGCCCGGTCTCGCTCCTCTCCGGTAAACGATCGGGAAAAAAGTTTTAGCCGGCTGCGTGTGGCACTATGCGGAGAGATGCGCGGCAGGAAAAAGATGCCGGGCTAGCTCGCCGGATCGGTTATCGATCAACTCGATCTTCCAAATACCGGCTATCGATCGGATCGATCCGCGCTCGCGCGGCCCGATCGCAGCAAGATCGAAGGAAGCCTTCGAAGATAAAACGAGCTCCATGTGCCATTGTGTGCGTGCTTTTGCGCGCGTATGTGTATCGACCGCATGTGCGTTGCTTGCCTTCTTCGTACCGCTGCCCGAGTCCGATTATCGATACATCTCTCGCGAGTTAAACAACCGTCCAAATGAGGAGTTTCGTGCGGCGCTCGTATATCCCATCCCTCCCTCCTCGTTTCGCCCTTATCTCCGATAAACCGAACGGAAGTTAGGTGGTATTTTATCGCGGGGCAACATTAGCGCGACGAGATTGGGAAAATCGGCTGGGAAAATTCAAAGGAATATCGCGACGTTGGAAATCAGCGTTAAAATCGCGTAAACATCGATTCGGTCTGTTATCGAGACGGGAACGCTTGGCATGCCCGCGTAAGAAATTCCGCGACGAGCAGAAGTTAGTAACCGCCGTAATACGCCGCAGATTACCTTCCCTGTTTTCATTCTCCTCGCACGATGGCGAACAACGTTCCGCGAGCGAGAGCTCCGCATGAAGGAATCAGTTTCGTTATTGCGGCAGCCTTAATGAGCGCAACAGTCGCCGCACATTTAATTAGCCGAAATTTCGTCATGCTAAAATCGTTACGATCCTGCTGTTCTCAAGCATCTGTGCTTCCGCAAACGCGCACGAGAACGAGGCGGGCCGCGCTCGCGTTGTTATTGCTCCCGGAGTCTTTCAGATGATGACGAGACGCCCGTTCGATATTCCCATGCCACGTACATGCACGTATTTATTATCATTCACACCGAGCGTTCATTCGGCAGCAAGAACGATCGGCCATTACTGGCACACGGCGACCGGCTAAAATTGGAATTGCAATAAAGAGGCATCCGTGAGAAAACCCGGCTTGGATTATTTACTCATCCGGTTCGCATTCGGACCGCGGCCGACGTTTATAAAGTCGCACTTGCGTCGTCGCCGTCTCGTCGTCGTGTCGAGATTTTAGGCAGGGAGCAGGAAGGGAGGGAGAGAGCAGGAAAAAAAATGAATCTTGTTTTCCGCCTAATAGAGGCGGACAGGGAGAAAAGTCCGCGAGACACGCCCGCCTGGTCACCGTTATGGCGATATAATGCACAGAGAAACGCCACGGACTTTTTTATGACGGAGCGTGCGAAATTTATGTGCAATATGTGGCGCATCGTCTTCTCTCTCCTCCCTGCTTCTCTCCTCCCGCCTTCCGCTCCGCTCCCTGGTCGGGCAAGCGAGAGGAGAGAAAAAAAAAATCGTACGCGCGCGTAGCTGCGTAGCGCCGTCGACAAGAACATTCGGCGAAACATGGAGGGAGGAAAGGAAAAAAAAGGGGGAAGAAAGAAAGAAGGGAGGGAGGTGGAGCGGACGCCGAAATATTGCAACTGTCGAGATTTATGCGGTGGTAAATAAATCGGGGTAAATGTACGCGCTGTGTATCTAATTGGATCCTTTCCGTGTAGCCGTGTCAAATAACTTCGATTTTTGCCGATAACTCGCGCGTAACGAGCGTATCGAGCCCGGGTCCATTCCGTGAAAATCTTTTTATCTCGTCATCGCGCCTGATCTAGATGGCGTATATCGTTTAGCATTGAATCCCGCTCCTGTCGCGAGAGACGAAGGGGCAGACGTTAACATCCGCTCGGCGATTCCGGAATTACGCGCTTTCCGGTAACGGTTAACGATTTATGCACTTGCTTGGTTAAACGTGAAGTAGGTGAAATGAAATAATCAAGCAATCGCCAATGAGGAAAACAGTAACGCAGAGACGCATTCGCGAGGAGCGTGTGCGTCGTATGAATTTTACAACGAGCGAAAAATGAGCAGAACGCGTGCGTGCCACGCTCAGGCGTCGGTTAAGGATCTGCAGCGTTCTGAGATGCACTTGAAAATCCGGATTCCAGATCAAAGCACAAGATCTAAGCACTCGCCATCACGATCCCGCGATACTGCCTGCATGCGGAAACAGCACACTATTTGCACACCGTACGATCTTACCTGCATTCGCATTGCGCGATGCAGCCGCGGAAAATGTAAGTCGTAACGTTTTTACTCCCGAGAGTCCCCAGCCGTGCCGATTCCGCCTCGAATCCCATAATTCCGGTGTGAAGTGCCGCGCGAATCCGCGAATCCCAAAAACATCGGAACTGCAAACATTAATTTTCCTCACCGCGCGGTACCGAGAGAATACTCCCCGCGAGCATCGCCGGAAAGGGAGGAAGCGAGAAAGCGGAGAACGGCGACGAAATTCTCGACAGAGACTTTAGACAGCGTCGAGATTCGCGCTCCGCTTTGCATCCTGGGAATTGTTCTTTCCGTCGAACGAATGCGAGTCATTTCGCAACTGGACATACGCAAAGGGAACTCGCTATATTGACTCAACTTTTCTCTTTCTCTCTCTCTCTCTCTCTCTCTCTCTCTCTCTCTCTCTCTCTTTCTCTCTCTCGTGCCGCCGGTCTCTCTCGCTAGAGCGGTTCTGAGGACTCGGATTGCGGGTCAGCTGTCATTTCCCAGGCAGAACAAATAGCCGTAGCGACCGTCATGACCTCCCCTAAACCCATCCTCGGACAGTTAATTCTCGGGGTGCGGAATATTTATCCAGCTACTAGTCGCCGATTTATTTCGTGTACTTTCGAACGGCTGATATACCGTGAATGCCGATCGATAGCGTCGCGAATCAATCGCGGCCAAAACGTCATAGGGATGCGCGGAAACGTGTGCCCTGCGGAATGCACTGCTGTGGATGGATCTAAGGACAATCGATTAACGATGCGTGCGTGGCCTTTGATAAGAATTGAATTCCTTCTTGCAGAGCCACACGAATGTCTCGTGCAATTGTCTATCTTTTCTTTTCCCTTTCTTTCTTTCTCTTCTATCGACAGGTTTGTTTGGCGATTAGGCCAGATGATCGTTTTGAACGGTTAATCGCGTATCGTTTGAAAAGCAATGTAACATGTCGACGAAGAGCGATGTACGGAGTAAACTGCAAACAAGGATGCACGAATGTTTGCAGATCGCGCGATGAAAAAGAAAGAGAGAGAGAGAGCGCACCATGTCGGTTAAGGATCTGCAGGAAAAGCGCAAAGAGGAAAAAAAAGGGGGGAAGAGGAAAAAAGAAAGGAGGGGTATGCGCGTAATATAGCTCGAAATTGCGCGGGGGAATATGCATATTCTATGCGCGGTTCCGCGGAGGTGGAGGCGGGGAAGATGGGGATGCGCGCGTACGCGAATACGTCATACATTACTTGAATATGCGAGCTTTGAACGGGGGTTCCTCTCGCACGTTATATATGCATATTCGACATTTCTGCGGTTACACGGCGCATGTACGCGCCGCGACCATTATACATGCGGCTTATACGGTAACATTCTCTCGCCTCCCCCTCCCGCCCACCCCTAGCGCCCTCCCTGCGCCCCCCCTCCCCTCCCCCCGTTCCCCCTGTCGGCGGAAAAATATACGGCCGGCGTCTCGTTTAACGGCGGAGATTTGTCGAAGCGGTATGTTTTATTTCAAGCCCGGCCGTTTATACGCCGATCCAATGTTTATCGAGCAAAAAGCTGCATTACGGAATAACGTGCGGCGAATAAATCGCCGCGGAAATATTTTCGTGCCGTGTTTGCCCTCGTTTACCTGATGCGTGTTTGCGAATTTACCTCGGATTCCTTTTACGTGGATACTTTCCCGGATCGATCGCGGTCGTTTTTAACGTTTCAGGTCGGTGTCCAGCTCGTGTAGACCTAAATTAACCCGGTCTGCGCCTGCTCCGCATTCCACGACGCCGTTGGGCCTAAAAGAAATTCCGGGTAGAATTTTGGTAGGCGACCGTAACAGTCGCGTGAGTTTAGCGTTCACGATGTCGTTTGTTTTATGGGAGCATAAATAGCGCGAGCTGCATCGCCAGGTATCCGCGCCGAGTGAATCCAACAACGATGGAACAAAAGCTAATAAAGCAGAGGCGCATGAATAAATAATTGAGAGGGAAGAGGACTAATTTAAAAAATATCGCTAGATATTTTATCCGGAAATTAAGTGTTCCTTACGACCAACTCGAAGTCTATCTTGGATACCATACGAAATCTCATTAAGTCTCTGCCGAAATTTTCCAAAATCTGCTCCCCGAAAACGGACCGATTATTACAAAGAGATCGTTTATGATCGTTTTAAGGAACGAGTACGCGCAACGGATGCGTATCGCGACGCGAGTTACAAGAGCGGTATCCTCGGAAGGAGTTTCGTTAAATAAGGGCGCGCATTATTATTTACAAACAGCGACACTGATCACGTGGTAATTCCGTCGAATCCCTTAATTATGCGCCGGAATAGAGACGCGCGTTGCATAAATTAGCGCTGACGCTAAGAGCCCAATGGAGGATAATTCCTTCGCCGGACGAGCGGATGTTTTATTTCGCGCGGCTTGTCGGCGGAATGGTCGCGGAATAAATTAGACGCTTTAAAATTAACAGGCCGGCGATAAACGCTCGCGCTTGTGGGAAAATGCAATGTTTACGGCGGCCGCGGTGACCGAATCGCGCGCGCGAGGTCCTACGTCGAGATTCGGTGTCCTAAACGGGTTTGCGAAACGTCAGATCAGACGCCAGATAAAACACCGGTCGGTCAGCATCGGCAGTTAAGTCGAATCGCCGAGTAATACCGGCGAGTCACGTCGCCGGTCAATCGCGAGCGAGCGAGCAAACGAGCGAGCAGGCGAGCATGCGCGTGCGAGAGAGAGAATGGCTAGATTCGCGATTCGAGAACCGGTTTTTATATCGAGGCGTAACGGCATCCTTAACAATCCATTCGCATGGAAATGTTTTATCCGGCCGGATTTGGGAGGATACCAGTATTGACGGCCCACTGACGGCGGGTATCCCTTCCTCGGCTTCGTACCTGTCGGCTAATTAACCTTCGTAACCTGACGTGACTTCTCGATGTAGCGTATCGATCATGCCCGACTGGATTTTTCAGTTCGGTATCGCGCGGAGGGAGACAGGAACTCTTAATTAAAGGTTTTCGATATTAACACAACGCATCCGCTCTCGCGATTCGACGTCTCGCGATGCGGAGACGGATCGATTACTAGCTCGCGTCATTCGATCGTTTCGATCGTTGGGTAAAATAAGAATCCAGCGGAATCGATGGAACCTAAGATCGTGGGTTTTCAATCTGCCGCTTTCCCGAATTTTACAGTCTCCGGTCTTGAACGACGATCTCGCGGCGATCGTGTCTCGCAGAACGACGCACGAAACCGCTTCAGACCCTCGCGTGCGGTTGCTCCGGGTCCCTTGGGTGGGCCCCACAAATACATGACGGGAAGAATGGCGTTGGGAAGCATTGTGCGTAGCGCGCGAACGTGTGCCGTCATCGTTCGCCGAGCGATTCGAGCTTTTCAGCGCCGGCCCCCGATTTCGTAACGCCGAACAAACGTTTCCGCTCGTTGGAGCTTCGACAGCGGATCCTTCTTCGGGGTGGAATAAACCGAATCCAAGTGACTCCGCAAACCCCCCCATTAAATCAAACTTTTATCGTATCGATAGCTTTAGCTTCTTGCTCTCGCATCTAATCGCGTCGACGATGAGAAATGGATCCGCTACAGTAATGATCCTCCAGCTTTGTTTTAGTATTCCCTTGACTTTATACGATTCATATGTTGCAACAATACTCATCGTCTACGATGTTACGTATGCGATCACATCGAATGATGCTGTAACATCTCGCGCAAGTATGCGCTTTGTCATTCTTGCTTTGTTCATTCCCGCTCTGTCCGTTCGTACAACTTGCATTCTGGTTCCGGGAGAAAAAAGCAAATGAAATGTTATCTCTTTGAATAATCGTTCATTTTCAGTTATATATTTCTTCTTAATGAGTACACGTTTGATCAATGTACGATCAATATGATCAATATATTTTTAAAATAACTTCTCGTAGGATTCCGAAATGAGATTTCGGAAGTCGATGGCCAAATTTCTTTTGCATATTTGCAATTTCTTTTGGAATCCGATCGTAGCGATCATCCCTTGAATTTAACTCAAAGTATACAAGATACCATGGCTCTTCGCGGTGCTAACGCGAGCGTCTTTGTGCGCTCGCCGAGATCGTCGATACTATGAGAGTTAATATCCCATTTAACAGTTAATATTCTTCACTCGATACATCTCTGAAATTGTCTAGTTTCATCAGCAGATCCATGCATTCGCAAACGCGTGTTTCGGGTTCACGACAAGACCGCTCTCGATCGGATCGCGATCTTGATCGTCGAAGCTGAGTTGCTGGACGGAAGAGTTCAGGCAACGGGTCCATAACGGATCGACGCGATGAATGGTCACGCGAGGAGACATGCTTGGCCGATTAGGCGGATCGCAAAGTATCTCTAAACACCAGTCCGGGATCCGATTATTGTTTCGGCCTTTTATGGAATTGAAATTCCTGCGGGGAGAAGCAGCGGCTTCTATCTCGACGGGCGACGCCGAGTTGGTATCCCCGTGGGAAGAGTTATTATTTACATCCAATTGAGAGACAGACGTAAGATGCGTGGCAGCCTATAATCAGCGATGTATTACTTMCCCCCGCCATGCTGAAATTGCACGCGATCCGGCGGGGTGAGCGAGCATCGAGCTTTATCGCAAGCTCGATGGGAAGCAGCTACGATCTCGCTGTAATGAGCACTTGCGGTAAACCGCGAATGAATTATCGAATGATCATGGGCTTTTTATCGCGAGACGATCCTTCCGCAATGAAGGAATTTGCTCTCTTCCTTCATTTTGCGATCCCTCTCTGGCTGTCTGTGTCTGTCTCTCTCGCGCGCTCCCTTCCTCCGAGTTCCACGATGCTCATAAATTAATCCGCTCATTATCGTCGGGGATACATATTTATCTGTCTCAATCGGAAGCAATTTCATTAAAGCAGTATCGGAATAATTCCTTTACATCGCAATACTCGCGGTCGTAACACAGCGACAAGCTTTCATCATTTTTTATACAAGCGCGAGGTGATGTACGTTTCCGTTGAAGCATAATCGATCCTCGTAAAGTTGATGCCCTCGTCAGATGCGAGTCGCTCGATAGCCATTCAGACTTTATCAAGATTTGGAAGTACGAGCCGGGAAGATTCTTCTTTTTCTTTACGACCCACGAACTTAGATCCTCGCTACTTGGAAGCCTGTATCTTCTCTGACCATCTCCGCTCTTTTTTCTCCTATCGATACGGTGATCTGGAACTCGCACGATCCAGATTCATAATTAAACTCTTCCCACGATACGAATCCTCCTTCCCGGCTCTCAGCACGATAAATTCGAATGTATCAACGGATATTCCCGATTATAATCCATGGATTGCGATTGTTACGCGACGGAATCATCATCCTTTCCGACCTACCGCTGGCTGATTCGTCGCGGACACGCCGCTCCAAGACGATTCACTAAAGGGCAGAAGGGTTCTTCCCTCTTTTGTCTCTCCTCTTTCGAGTCGTACGTGTAAGTAGTCGCTCTCCAGATTTTTATGCAGCCTCTTTACAGCAACGTGCATTTTCATTGCAGCGAGGGTGTCCAGCTCCGTGGCCCCTCACAATGAATGCTAAATTCAACGTCGCTCCCCTCACCGCGTAACGTCTTCAGCGATTCGGCTACCGCGTCATGGAGAAGATAGCCAGATATGAGTGCATAAAGGAGAAGGAATCGCCAACAATGAGCCAACAATGAAGCGTCGTGCACCCCGCTGCCTGTCAACCGCCAGACTTCTCCGTTTTGTGGGGAACCCATTTATATATTTTCCTAACATACCTGACTCCCCGCGCGCGGTCAGAGTTTCTCAAGCGCTCTCCGCGTTTCCAGCCGACCACATCCTGCAACATCCCATGACTCTCCGCACGTGAAATGCAAAGGTTAATATTTTCGATCAAGACTCCACTTCTGCGCGAAGCATCAGGAGTCCGCCGCGATCTGGACGCACGTGCACCAAGGAAATCATTTTGGCGCGAATATCGCTGATACGTCCTTCAATTATCGATTTCCAGCAATTTCACGACGTTACGTTCCCGCGTAATATCACATCGCTCGGTAAATAATATTCGACTGGATCCAGGAGTCAGTTGCGACGATCATTGTTCATTTCGCAATTGTGGGAGTGGATGCGAATAAAGCATCGAATTCAATTTTCAAAGATACATTAATTGCATACGGTGAGGCTACCGTATGACCAAGGAGGAATCACTTGGTTCTCATCGGCGTGCGGCGAGGACGTCAATGAGCATCCCTGGGAATGTTTCTCGGTCAGCACAATACGGAATAATAGGATTACATAAACAACGGCAACAAGGTATTGTGGCCAGGTAGGTAGGTAGGTAGGTAGGTGGGTAGAAAGGTAGATAGGTAGACAGACGGGTAGGTAGGGTAGGTACGGCGCGCAGGAAGAAGACGGTCGCCTTTCGATGGCGGGAGGTGCAGTTGGCCAGGAGGAGACATTCGCCAGATTGCATTCCGCATTGGGCTAATACCTTGTGGATTTCGGACAATAAAACCGCCACCATCACCGACACCGACGCGTTTGCCGACCGCCGACCCTCCGCCGTGCCCGGCTTGCTTTCATTCAAGCAGCGCGACCGCGACGGCGTTTCCCTCCGGGGAACGAGGGGCGAACGGTACCGTTTAACGCGCGAGGGGCGCATCAACCCCTCGGGGGAGGGGCTCCCGTGTCTCTCGCGGGAATCCCAGCCGCAGGATGGCCGGTGCATTGTCAAAATATTGCTGGCGATCGGATCGTGCGGCCCATTGTGGTCCCCTCTCGGGTTGACTTTTTTCCAAAGGCGAGGAGGCTTTCCGCCGCAATTTTTCGAGGACTTTCCTACGCGAGACCGCCTGTGCGATGCACGCAGCTCCTTCTACGGTCTGCGGTCACCTTGGTATCTTCGTATTGCACAGTCGAGGGCGCGTGGCCGTCTCTTTGCGAGTGCCTCGTCTCGCCCGCGTGAATATTCGTCGCGATCTCGCGATGCTCCCGCGTCGGATGTTGTGCCGACAGAATAACTGCAAACAATGGGACTGTCTAGGAATAGGGAACGCTTTAACGCACATTGCATGCTCTTTGTGAATACCGCATTTACGGACATCCATCGAATGGCCGGGGCAAAGAATATGGCATTTTCTCTTCCGGTTAAAATTCGTATAATACGAGAAAGAGAAACAGAGAGAGAGCTTTTGTTCTTAAACGCCGCGAGGCGGAAACTTTGCATGCGTTTTAATTATCTGTGTTTATTCGTATAAAAACTCGATATTTCGAGATGGAAGATAACGCAGACTTGCGCGAGATAATATTTCGGCAGCTCCCGAAATTCAAAGCACATATTTCGTCGCCCCGGATCGACGCATGTAAAATGTCGACGCACTAACATTTACGAGTAGTCTGTCGTGATGTCGTAGCTTTCCCGATCAAGATCAATTGTCAATACGCGCTTTCGAAAGCTTTGATTGTAAATACTCCTGTTTTATTGACCGATCGGTATCCAGCGTCATATTTCATCACGGAATATCCGCAGGAAAGCGAGGTTTATCAATCAAATGCACGTCATATTTATTTAACAACTGCACACTCTCGGACGCGTACAGCTGCTAACGTAATTCCCATTTAACTGAAAAGAGCAAAGAGGAATACCGCAGATTGTCCAAAGGAGGATGCGATATAAACGCATCTGACGTGATTGCCTGATGTAATCTAAAGAAAGCAACAAAGAAATAAGGGACAAGTGAGAGAAGAGAAAAAATTCTCACTCCACGTGGATTCGAGTGCAGGCATGTCATAAATAGGATAACTTAATAGCTCAGATGACATCGATGAAGAGAAGAAAAGCCGCTGGAGGAAGCGGCGTTGCACTTGAAGGCACGATTCAAACGGCGACGCGATACTCTCCGCTGGACGAAACGACCGGCGAACATTCGCTCATTGATTTTCCGTCAGCCGCCGGCTCCGTCAGATCGCGGCTTTATCGCGGTTCCGCAATGCCGAGGATTCAAAACGACGGACGGGGAACGGCGGCGCCGCTGAAAAAGCCCGGCGTGGAATCGCGCCGCGCTTATCGTCGATCGCGTCGTCGCGCGACTCGCGTCCCCCGGCGAACCGCGGACCGGCGTAGGTTTTTCCGAAAAAAAATCCTGCCTGCGAGGCTGAGCACTCTATCTGAAATAGGCATGCCTCCTCCTCCTCCTCCTTCTCCTCTTCCTCGGCGGGCCGAGATAATCGCGCGCATCAATTACCCGGCGAATTATGATGCGCATCTCTGCGCGGCGGGACGAACGATTTATGACGAAAATTGGACGTCCGCTTTATCTCCGAGGCTATCACGCCGCGGCGCCCGTTTTTTACGCGCGCGCACCTAACTCATCGCTTTTAACGGATATTCGTTGCAAAAACGTCCGTACACGCACGCACGCACGGCTTCCCCAGCGACGCAGCGATTATCTCTCGCGTTTTTTCCCTCCCCGTCGCGGGGAACCTCGCCGCCGCCGCCGCCGTAATAAGTAAGTAACCGCGTAATCGTGTAATTCATGCGGGATATTATCTATCGGCTTAATTAACCGGCGCGACTGCCGAGATCGATCGGAAGCGCTCGGATGATAAAAGAACGAATAAGCACCGGAAGACGTGACACGTTTGTCCCCGCGACATCTGTCAATGCGGCTCCGTTGCTCTTCGTCAACACTTATTATAATCCGCGAGGTCCCCGCCGACTGCTGCTCGACCCTTCGTTATCTCGATCTCATTTCCACGTATCCTCCCCGGAGATCCGTTTAGCCGAAAAATCGCTTCAATATTTAATTTAGGACCCGCTCAGCGGCATGAAGCCATTTTTCTGACAGTTAGGTCAGAATGCGCGTATTATTCCGCTGCATCATACATACCGCGGATTTATCCCTACCGTTGCGCCGGCAACGCTTCTCCCCACGTTGCGGTGTATTATGAAGGATTCAGAGCAGAGCCTCTCGGGAGGATACGAAGCTGTTTTCGGCGCTGCGACTGTTGCGCTGCGACTCTCGTACGAATTTCTGACGACGCGCCTGACGATGCATCCCGAGAAGCACCGTGTCACGTCCACGATGTGGATGGCGCGGTGCCACTTTCCGCTCGAGGAACGTCTTAATTATGAAAGAGTAATTTCGACCGTGCTCCCAACCGGCCCCGCCTTTAATCATTTCATCATTTTCCGTCGCCGATCGCGCCGGATCGCGGATCCTCATTTTCGCAGACTCATGCGCGAGACTCGCGCGATGACCGGCGCTGACCCATCAATCCCAGATCTGCCCCCGATCAATCCCAGATCGCGCCCCGTGAAATCGACGGGCGACGAGGCGTTTAATCGGCTCGCGGGGAGCCGCGTGTGCCCTCATTGCCGGCCGGCGTCCCTCCCCTCCTCACCCCGTTCGCCGAGAGTATTAGCCGCATTAAAAGCGCGACTAAGGCTCGCGAGATCTCATCTGCATGACATACGGCGCGCACGATCGGGCGCTGGTGCCATCTGCCGCCCTTTACACCCCGTTCCTGCCCCTTAAACGCTCTCTTCAGCATCGGCGATAGGGTGCCGCGCTTGTGTCGCTCGCAGAGATCTCGCACGGCACGGACATTCCGTGCGATTCATCGAACTCATTGTCCAACTTCATTGGAAATTGAAAGTTCTCGCGCGACGCGGTCAGAGAGCTATGACGCGCTCGTGTTTCCCGGCGGTCTCGCGGAACCAATCGGGGAATCGTCTCGAGACAGGCTAGAACACCTTTCTTTTCTCCCCTAAGGAGATACTCCCTTTTGTTCAGATCGTCTATCTCGCGCGCGCGGCGCGCGGTCTGACGGACGTATCTCCTTGATAAGTCACTGCGCGCGCGCGCGCGGATGGTGGCATGTTCCGCGCTGCTCGCCCCGTGTTCTCTGTCGCGGGAGGTAGGGAGAGAGAGAGAGAGAGAGAGAGAGAGAGAGAGAATGAGGAAAGAAGAAACGGACAGATACGTATGAAGCGTGACAAAACGCGCGCGGACTCGAGAAAGTCTACGTTTTGTCACGCGGCAACATTTGGGCGACATTCGTGGCAAACGAGTCGTGACGACGCGCCGAGCGGGCCCAATTCCTTCACCTTGAAAAGAATATTCACAATGGGCATTCCGCGGGGCGACCCTTTTATTTTTGAGATGTTCTCACCGTGTGCAAGCCTCTCTGAATCACCACCCGGTCTACTTACCAAAGACATACGCCGCGATAATGAATTATTATGGCGGTCGGGCGAGCGAGCGAGCGTAACGGTGACGATTCGTTTCCGTGGTGCGGAACCGAATCCCCTTTGTCCCGAAAAGATGCAGCGGGGATGATGTAACGCACGCATACCTGCGGATATGTGTGTGCGTGCTGCACTTAATCTTCGCGTAACGAAAGAGTGACGTGTGATGACACCGCCTCTACGATACCGTGACAGGCTATCCCGCGGGCTTGTTCGGGACATTTGCATTATGCGATGCGCGGGTTCTTGGAAATTCGCGGGATATATACATTAGCGCGACGCTAATGAGCGGATGCATCCTAATGGTAATGGCAATAATAGACAATAACCGCGCGGCGGTGTATCGCGACGCGCGATTCGATCGCGCTAATCACGCGGAATGCAGAAATTCGTGAATATTTTAGGAATTACATCGCGCTCGCAGGACCGATAATCGAGACCGTTTAATGACGCAGCGTGCAATCGCGCAGCGTGCCGATCGCCGATTATATACCTCAATGACACGATATGAATACAGAGGACAGAGGGGGAGGGGGACGGACGGACAAACGTGTTCAGCTAATTTCCGTTGATGACATAAGGCCATTGATGATACGGTCCCGGCTGCATGCGGTGCGCACACAAACATTAAACAAGTACCAACCCTTCACGGCTCGAGCACGCCTCGCCGCGGTGGCTCCCTTTTTTTCCCTCGACCCTTCAATCTAATCAGCTTCATTCAGTCCACCGCGAAACAACCTGCCACATGGTGGCCATTGTGCAGCACGCTGGATATTATTAACGACACACACGCACGCGCACGCGCGCACACGTGTGTACACAGGCGCGTTGACGCGCGGCCATCGAACGCGGATCGTCTCGCCGTCTCGTTCTCTTTTTATACGACGAGCGCGCTATCAAGCATCATGAATAAACACGGGGATCGCCATATGTACTCACGTGCTTTCCTTCGCGCGGGCCGATGTCGTTATTGCCATTTGTCACACGAACCGCCGCCGGCGATAGCGAAATTCCGCGATGGAGAACGACGTTCCGCGGCTTCCGTTCGCTCGTTCGCTCCAACGAGCGCGGCGAGCCGATGCAAATTAGCCGCCTGGAGTCAGCCGGAAAAACCTGGAGCGCAATCTTTGCCAATATGAGAGAATCCGATCGCTTTCTTGGCGCGTCTTCCACGGGGATCTTCTTCCCTTCGCCTGTCGTCCCGGAACTATCGTTCTGGCGGAGGTCCAAAGACGCGGATTCTCCCGCACGCGCAAAGTGGGCCAAAACTCGGGCGCAAAGTGCTCGTACTCCGATAAAACTTGCTTCACTTCGATAATGGATTTTCGCTGTGTTCCAGAAATTTCCGGGAAATAAACGCGTCGCACATTTAAATTACCAGCCCGTCGCCCGCTCCCGCCTCACTTGCGGCAAGTTTCCTTTTAGGTAATTACAACGTGACGGATAAACCGCGTAGTTACGGACTAGCGGACGATTATCGATCATCCGGATTTATGAGGCCGCGATTAAGCGTCTTTAAGCGGTCATCTTGGCGTTAAATGACACAAACGGATCCGGTCGCGGAATAAAATTACGTCGTTATCCGGACGAACGCGTCAGCGAATGAAACTTTCATCGATACAGCATTGTATATCGATAATTATTTCAAGATGCCATTGATAATATATGTACACGTTGAGTGTACATTAACATCGTTTCGATAGAAATATCGTTGAGACGAGATAACAACGGGATGAATGGATGTTCCGTCGATGACCGGTGACGCAATCGTGGTTGTCGATCATCTTGAAGAAATTTCATTCACTCGGGATCATCGAATATGAAAAATCTCGGCGATTGCGGGGAGGCCAACACTGAATAAGACTCATAACGGCGGGCCTCCATGATGAGCGCCTTTATAGACTTGATTGAACTCACGGTCGATTATTGAATTCGGCAGAATGCAACGCTCAGAATCGACGAGTCTATCAGGTCCACTCGAGCCGAATAGCGTCCGGTGATAATGACGGAGATGACTGTGGCAGTTTCAATGATTAACGACTATCGGCCGCCGGTCGATTGAATTCGATTTGTCTTGCCGGACGCCTCAGGTAAAAGCTATCCTTTAATCATTCCAGCCTTTCCGATCCAAGTAATGAGTTTACACGGCAATCGACGGAGCTTCACGTGAAAGAGTCGCCTACCTAACTCGATCGTGATCGATGAATCGCAGACGATGCATGAAGACGTTGCGCGGGAAAACTGGCCAGACGAGTGCCGGGTAAACTCGTTCGGTTTTATGTCGCGTGCGATAATCCCGCGTTTTTATTCCGCACGGAAAATCGAGACACGCGCAGTGTGCGCGAGCGCGCGAATGAATTCGGCGATTGCTTCGAGGCACTCGTGAGGCGCGCGTGCGATTGAACATCGAGTTTCCGCCGTTAAAAATGACTTTTATCCAGCCATCGCGCCGGCTGCAAAGGTCCTTGTAGCGTTAGAAACGCAGATCGATCATTTTGACTACTGTTCATTGCCATCGCGGGTATCAATCAGTCACTGCGGTGACTTTTATTGTGATGATGGTAGGCGATGGTGGTAGGCGTAGTGGCGGATAGAAAGAAGAGGAAAAAGGGGGKAAAATTTATTTCACAATCGCTGCGCGTCCTCCATTACGGCCATTAACTTTCATGGGACGTAGTTTCGGAATGCTGATGTCCGATATATGTTCCCGTGCAACCTAGGACGCGATCCTCGTCGTGTAGTCGAAACGTTACGACGACACGAATTTCTAAATGCTCACGATCGAGCGCGCTTCATCATTCGGTATATAAATCAATTTAACGACGCGTTCCGACATACGGGTACCATAATCGAGTTACGTATTTTTGTAAATATGCGTACACGTGCGATTTCCTCATAACAGAAATTCTGTCTTCGTTTTTTGCGCTCGTACGTAATACCTTGCTTGATAAATCACTCAAGAATTATGTCCTTTCATTTCGAACTTTGATTTTCCGTTCTTCATTTCCATTTACCGTACCTCGAAGTATCTTACTGACTGGGCCTGAGCTTGTGATTAAATAGAGCTACAAGAAGAGACCGCTTGGCAATTGCGTGAGTGATCCAATCAACGTCTTCCTCGTGAGAGATGCAAGTCACAACGTTACGGGGGACGCTGATGTTCACAGGTCGAAATCGCTGCGGAGGTGAAAATAGATTACACGTTGACGCGAGGAAAAGAAAAGTACGCGGATCGGATAACGTGATCCATACTAAGAAGCGACGAGTCGTTTCCAATCGCGCGCGTGCAATTGTGTGTTCCCACGACACTCGAAAAGAGCGCATTCCGCGGTTTTATGACCGCCATGGATATAAACTAGAGAATCTATCCGTCAGGTAAACACGCGCGCGTTCATATCCGATATATTCTTCTAAATTCAGCGGGTATTATCGGTGACGGGTCGCCGCCGAGCCATATTGCGATGTTCCGGCAGGTGCGATCGCCGGGCGTGGATGCGATAGAGTGAGAGAGAGAAAGGAAGGAAAGGGGAGTACCATGATGTATTCCGGAAAACGCAATAGTACGATCACACGCGTGCGGTATCAAGCGAGAGATGCTGCGCCGAGGAAGCGTCAGGACGACAGGTACGACAGGAACGCGTTCTCCAAAGGGGGATGACGTTCGCGAAGAGTTTCCCGTGCTCTCGTCGGGGTTGTCCTCTCTCTCCCCGTCTCTCTCGGCTGGTCGGCGGGAACGTGAGAGAACGAGGGCTGTGACGCTGCTTTGACGGCGTCGCCCGTCGTCAGTGAGTTTCGCCTTAAAGAACTGCGGGACGTCGCTGTACCCCGCGGCGTAACATCGGCTCCCCGCCGTCACGCTCTCTCCGAAACACTTCTACGGGACACTTCAGAAACTACAGCGTGTATATACAGCGTGTACATACAGCGCGGCGTTCCGTGGCGTCGCCGTTCCGTGATGGATCGGATCGCCGAGCGATATGGGCGCGCAGACGAGAGGGGACGGCGAGGTTGGAGCCGATTGAGAGAATTTGGGATTTCTCTGTTGCCGATGAACACCGCGGCAACATTCGTGGATGGATCACCGTAGATCGGACGAATCTGGGAGCAATGCGATGCTGAAGGTTAGCTGAGACGCGAGGATGGATCGCTCTTGATTTAGGTCGAGCATTCAGAAATCCTGAATGTTCTTTAAAGACTTGTATTCAATTAACGTAAAATTCGATTCGAGCATAAAGCGCCCGGAACAGGCGATTCGGAAGTTTCAAACCGCACATTTTTCATTCTTCTCTGGCAATTTGTTATGAATTAATAAAATTTCGCTGAAACGGTGGACATTATTGGAGACAATTAATATATCGTGCCAACGCGCAGTTGCATTAATTAAATTATGTAAAATTGCCGTCGTACCGTGTGTTCGTGAAATGCCTTATACCTTTCTCTCTTTCTCTCTCTATCTCTCTCTTTCTCTCTCTCTCTCTATCTCTCTCTTGCCCACGCGCGATGAGTAAATTCACGATGATGGAGCGATTGCTCCGGCGATCGTAAAACTTAATTTGTATAATGAACCGCATCTTTGGTAATGCCCCTATTATGGCATTACGCGAGCAGATAACGTACTTGGTGGGAAACATCGCGATACGCTATCGGTTCCGTTGCGTTTACGGCATTTTATCTTAATTACGCCATGGCCCATTCGCGGATACATTATTAGCCAGTTAATGCATTTTATAGGCAGCCCGTAACGAGCCTTTGTCATTGTTACATGAATTTGCGGATTAAGCGTAATTAAAATCTCACCGCGGGATCGTCACAATTATTTTCATAATCATTCCGCCATCGCTTTAATTATCGCGTCGCGAACATGCGCATTCGTATGGCGCGTGCAATGCGGCGGCCTGTAATTCCGCTCGCTCGGGCGTCATCGAGAAATTTGCATTTTGCAGGCAACAATTACGCGCGGTTTACGGAACGCCTGGTTTACCGCGCGCTTCGCGCTTCGCGATCGATCACGACTGTGTTCTCGTTTTTTTCAAATTGACACGATGCGCGGATGCATCGATTCCCAAAGCCGCGAGCGAGCTGTTGTCTCGATTCAAGCGACCGATTCAAGTAAAAGCGAGTAATGGAGACGCTTGCTGTCAAGACGCACCGAAGACGGATCGCCGTAGAGTATTCGCGCACGAGGTGCGATTCGTAGTTTCTCCATTCAGCGAGAGCAGAATGAAGCTTTTGCGAGCGTCTGAAATCGTACGCGAGTCTCAACGCTACTTCAGGCTAATCCTGAAGTGTGTCTAATGCGAGACACGCAGCCGCAGCGTTTCCCCCGCGAGTTCAACGATTTGGAATGCATCGAACGAGAAATCTACTCGAATTCCTCGGGCATTCTGCAGCTGAATGCCCAAGGAATGGCTCGTAGAAACGTCGCCCAGCCGGTGAGCCGATTGCGAACGAGATACGAATCGGTAAATCGCTACATCGCCGCCGACAAGCCAGCTCGCGAGATGCCATACCGGGTGTCGGATTAATGGCTTCCCGACGAGGTATATGTGTAACGATCGTTCCGCACCCCGTGAAATAATCCCGGGGGCTCGACGCGAGAGCGACCGCCTCTGATTCGCAGAGGGTGCCGTCGCGATACACCCCTCGAGATCGCGCCAATGCGTGCGTGCGTGTACGTACAAATCTGCATCGGCGTTGAAGATTTAAGGCATTGTGCGGACATCGGGTAGGGGAGACCAGACCCCCAAAATCCCGACCGTGAAAAACGCCTATTCCGAGGCTTGCCGCGTCGCGATTGCATTTCCTCGCGTCGATATACGTCGATCCTTTGGGGGTAAGCGTCCACCCCGATACGAGTTTGCCTCGAATATCTGATCGACTCGTGGCAGTGATTCGTCAAACGATCGAGATATCTCGCGGGGCATCTCGCGAGGGTCCGACATTTGCAGAAATTGGTATCGAAGGCGCCGCGAATATTTAAAACGCGGCGTGCCAATCGCCGAGTGTGCATCGGGAATTGCGGAAAAACGATCGGAAGGTCCTTCGGAGAAGCGAGTTGATTGAATGAAATCACAGCGTGAATTCATCGCGGCGCGATCCGCGCGTTACACGCGGATCTCTCACGCAGATTTATTAATCATCGCGCGCGATACGGTGTCACGAAAGGCGCGTGGTAAGTTACCAGGAGGGATATCTCGCGGATGTCCTTGAATTGTTCATTTCAAGCCATGAAATATTGCCAAGATAGCTGCTGGCGGCTATCCGCGATAGGAAATTTACTTATCGAGCATGCCAAGAATTTCTGAGATTGTCTGAAATTTTCAAATATCCCGGAACATTCCGAAACTCGCGGCAGATCTCGCAATCTGGCGGCAAGTCGCCGTGGGCGGTCTTCAAAATCAATTCATAATACCTTCGAGATACCCGACGTTCTGTGCCTCTGATCTCATTACAGCTCGGAGAAGATTCAGTTACCAATATTCAACTATAACCACGATCGATTCTCGCAGAGGTCTTATATTCGCGGCCGGTTTCCCAATCGAGCATTCTAGTCCGGATATTTCGCATTGCGTAAGACTACCTCGAGATCCGAGTGTCACAATAGCAGTCAGAAACAAGAGAAATCAAAGAGCTTCATCAAGATAAGGAGCAACGAATCGTGCAAGTGAGCGTTGACCGTTGACCTATTGGAAAACGGATTTAGCCGTTTGACCGATCATTGCCGAAACACCATGCGACGAATTTGGCGTTCTTGCACGCCGTTCTTGCAAACCGTTCCCAACTATTCTCGCAAGCATCCTACCCCGACATCTCTTCTGGACTCGCGCCAGCCACGTCTCGAGCGTGCGTATTCTTCAATGTTGCTAATCGCGCGTGCTCGCAGATCTTTCCGCGAACCTTCCCGCGAGCCTTCCTCTGTATCATGAAACGTTTCTTCGTGGTGATCATGCACGCGAGGAATCCCAAGCGTACTCGTGATCCGGGGTCGCCTTTGGGACGCCGGCGTCTTGCGATACCACAACGCGGATCGCAAGGCGCGGCCGATGGATGCACGTTAACCGCCATCCGGGAGCGCGTTTATTCGTAGACCTTCCTGCACGCCACATTGACGACGATAAAACGAAACACACAGGGGCGGTCTGCAGGCGGTCTCTGCAGTGCTAAAGCTCCGCCTGCAAAGTCAGCCGGCTTACGGTGCATGCACGAGAAACGTCAACCTCTTCGTGGCACCTATTTACCTCTTCGCCTTCCCGTCCGCCCGTCCGTCCGTCCGTCCGTTCCTTTCATACGTCCTGTCTGCCCGTTCGAATGCAACGAGTGCTAGGACTGGCCTTCTCTCGGACACGCGGCGCGCCCTTCGGTTATATGCTAATGCCCGCGGCATTTCGTGACGCGATACAGTTTTCGTCGTTAACCCCGGCTGACCTCCGCGGTCGGTGCCTTCGAGTGAAAGTGCGCGGGTCTGCCCGTCGTCGACGTAGTTGCTCGTCTCGTCGCGCCGGCACCGTCGTAAAAACGATCGATCCTTCTCACCGTCATCCGGTGAAACGGAAATTTTTATGAGCAACGTCGCGTCCTCCTGAAGGATACATCCGGGTTCCGCTCCGCTGCGGCTTCGATTATCGGTTCCGTACCGGATGCTCGCCAGTCTCTCTTTCCTAATTCCTGTCCACGTCGAAGAGGATTTGTCGCGGGCGTCTCGCTGTTATTTTTCTCGTCTGCTCTTTCTGCCAGGATTGAGAAAGGATTGGAAACTCCCGAGAGGAAGTTTCGGCAGACCGCTCCCGCAAGTGTAAACGGGTCGAGAGATGAAGATTCCGCAAACGGACCATTTCTCTCGCCTAGACGTCTATGATAGCTTGCATAATAAATCTAAAGCAGAGAACACGGCTCGAGCATTTCTAAAAAGCGAGGAATGAAATTCTACACGCACACACACACACACACACACACACACATTGCCTTCCCTTAGTTATTTTATTTCGCTTGAGCAAGAGCACCGTTCCTCATTTCAGCGGTGTGATCGTACGGTCCCGTAATACCGTGCCTTTAATCCGCGAGCTACGACAAGCCATGATATACGCACCGATACAACCCGCTTCACCGCCGTTCCTTCAAAAGCTCGAAATCCACTTTTCGGTCATTTAATAACGGCCGCGCGTCCTCGTGAGATAGACTCTCGCGCGTGATACCAAGCAGGAGAAAAAAATACTTATTCAAACAAGAGAGCAGCGCCCATTGAAAGACCTGGCCGCTCCTCCTCCCTTGCACGCCTGCATGGTACTAGCGCGGGCATAAATTTCAACAGATAGTACGCATGCTGCCGGAACGAAGAAAGACTCACCTGAATTCCCTACGAACGCCTGCGACGGTTATTTAGATCTTTCATTCTCTCGCGGACGTCTCAAAGACTTTGTCGTCTATCGGCTAAATTATTTCTCCGGCATCTCCGTGAAGACAGAGTGAGTGAGAGAGAGAGAGAGAGAGAGAGAGAGAGAGAGAGAGAGAGAGAGAGAGAGAGAGAGAAAGTAAGGAGACACTCATTTGCATAGTCATACATCCTGAACATACATCGCTCGTGTACATCATGGTTTGTGTTCTACTTTCGTTAACGTTTGCTTAACGTCCGTTGACGAATACGCGAACGCCGGCACTTCAATCAGACCGTTGCTAATCCCGCAAATTGCTCCATGAAAAAATTGACATGCCACTGCCGTTTCCGCGATAGCGTCGTAGCGGCTAAGGAGATTCGGATGACTCAAACAGTCAACCTGAATGACGCGAGCGGTACTTTTAACTATCGATATGCCCCGCACGTACTTAGTCATACTGATAAAGTATTCCAATTGCGATGCGAGGCGGTTCAGTCGACGGCGGGAGCGATCGAGGAATGATATCACGCTGACAAGCCGTAAATACATAATGAAGTGTGGAAAACCCGTATGTTTAAATCCATGAATGCCTCCATCAGTCAGCGCGCGCGCGCGCACTATGGCTTCGAATTTATAATCCCGTACGTTCATCTAGCATACCCGCGTGATTCATCATCTTACGTTCGCTCTTATGCCGCGACAGATGAGTAGCCGTGGCTCGAAATGAGCCCAGAGGAAGGTTGTCGGGCTGTATGCAATTAGCACGATCCGCATCATGATACGAATTCTTTCATTAGCGAACCCGTCTCCGAAACCATTGGGTTTTTTTTGGTATTAATTAAAATATGGAATTATTATTTCAATCGAAATTTAGATTTTTGTACGGAATGAAAGGAGGAACAAAGGTTTCCCCAATTGCAGCGTCTTTCAGATTGTTTCGGATGCATGTTCGGACAAATTTGATATTCAAGAAAGAGCACGATAAATTCCGGCAAAGAATAACAACTTTGCAAAAGTCGGAACATATATAAAAATATAGTGCATATGATGCCATCCGTATAATAAAGTTGATTGAATTTTATACTCCGTGACGTTCGGTCTTTAAAACGCCAGGCTAGAACATAAAACGTAAGGTAAGAGTATTATCATTGTCCAGAGGCCTGGCTTCAGTTCACTAGCTAAAACGGAGATGGCGTTAAGGGTCTCAGCCACTTTTGGGGGTAGCTATCTCCCTTCGATGAGAGAATGGCGCAACTGGTTTCTTCAAAGTTACGGAGATGTTATTTAAGACTGAAGCAAATGAAATCTGAAATGTAGCAATTCTCAACTATTAGTTACTTTAGAGCTAATTGATCGTCACAAATTCGGATTATACATTTCCCGTCAAAGATATCGATCCTTACATGAGCCAGGAATCTAATCATAATTGGTATGATACGAATTGCGAATGCACTCAAGCAAAAGGACGCGTATGCCGGCGTGTTTGAACTTGGGAAACGCCCACCATATCAAATCTATCTACTTTTAAAGTTTTCGCGGAAAAAGCCGCTCACGTTTGCGACGAGGATACGACAAATCCTCTTCGGCATACGACACAGGTACTTTCGGGAGAGAAGCGGCCGAAAGCAGGTAGTCAAAAATTCAGAGCGACTGGCGAAAGCGAAACAAATCATCGCAGTGAAACGGGTGTTTATTCTGGAAAAGTTCGCCAAGAGACGGGCATCATGGGACATTCAGTTTGCCTATTAAACGTCGGGGACGGTAAACGCCTGAGGGTAAAAGATCCTCGCACCAAGGGACGACGAGGAGAACGCTCGTTCTCGGAGAGAAGCCGCTTGATAAATGCGTGCTGGTGCGTCTAGGAACCAGTTTGGTGTTTACCTAGTAAGTAGCGTTGTCAGTCAGCTGGTTTGTTGCATCTTCGAAGGAGGCAGGCGAGCGGACAGGCAGGCAGGCAGGCAAGCAGGCAGCAAGCAGGCAGACGCCTGTAGCATGCAACGCTCTGGGAGCGCGCTCGCGAGTGCCAGCGTCTGCATGTGCACGCATGCCGATGTAGTGTATCGAGAGCAGATGGAGGGGAACGCTCTCCAACGGAGTGGGGATGAAACGGCGAAGGTGGGAGTGCGAAACGAGAGAGGGGGAGCAGGCAACCGCACGCCGCCGGTTATGCGAGGGTATGCACCACGAGCGTCGATAGAACGCTAACTCTGTCGTGTAGTCAGTTGTGCTCCGACCGTCGTGGTGGCGTGTCATGTTTCCGGGTTGTCGTCGCAGTCGTTGTCACCCGGATCGCATCCGTATATCGTCGTCGATGTAGTATATCCGCTCGCGTCTGTCCATAGTGGTGGTGATCGCTTCATATTGTTCATTGAGGAATGAGCGATCGGTGCTTGGGCGATTTGCGCGAACGGATCACGAGATCAAGAATCGTCGCGTCGGTATCAGTGTGAGCCGCGTTCGCCGACGGCGACGGCGGGATATACGGCGGTGGATTGGTACGATCAGCGTGCTGCCGCTTTCTTCTTAGCTCGTGGCGTGGCGTGGAAACGCAGTGCGACAGAGTTGAAAACAGAGTGCCGTGGCTATGAGTGCGTGACGGTACGACGATACGTTCCCTCGAGCATCCGCGCGAGTACCTCTACAGGAGCGCGACTATGGGAATGACGATGATGGGAATGGAGACGCGTCGTCGCGCGACATCGTGGCCGTACCTATCGGCCACCCTGTCGGCGATCATCGTCCTGTGCCTCCTACCGAATCATCTAGATTTGGTGGACGGACGCAGCATTACGAGCCTGGAGGCACCGAACGGCTGCGAGTGGAGAAAGGACGATGATGACGGGGAGAAGGGTCTGAGCTGCAAAGTCAGAACAATCGCGAACGTGCCCGGTCTGATCGGCAATCTCTCGTCGATACAAGTGGACTCCATAACGTCGCTGGGATTAGAATGCAGCGACGTGCTGTTCTTCGACAACCTGTTCGACGGTCAGCACAGCTTCCTCTCGCCGTTACCGCGTCTGATGAAGCTGCGCGTCGATCATTGCAAGATCCGGTACTTGCCGGAGGGTGTGTTCGCCTCGGTGCACAATCTCCGTAGTTTATCCCTGCGGACGCACAATCGCGATTGGTCGACTATGATACTGGAGCTTCACCGGGACGCGTTGCGCGGCCTGACGAGTCTGCAACACCTCGATCTCGCCGACAACAATCTCTGGACGCTGCCGTCAGAGCTGTTCTGTCCGGTGCAGGGTCTCACGAGCTTGAACCTGACGCGCAACAAGTTACAGGACATCGTTGCCTTGAGTTTCTCCGACTGGACCGAGTCCTGCACGCCGAATCTCGAGATCCTAGACATCAGTAATAACGACCTCAGTGCCTTGCCCGATCGCGCTCTCAGCAGGCTGCGTAGTTTGAGCGTGCTGAAGATGCAGGAGAACGTAATCGCCGCGGTTGGCGATCACGCCTTGGCCGGTCTCACCTCCCTGCGGGTCCTCAACATGTCCAGCAACAGGCTAGTCGCACTGCCACCCGAACTGTTCTCCAAAACGAAGGAGTTACGAGAACTGATACTAAGCAACAATTCGCTCACCGTCCTGGCGCCTGGACTACTCGATAATCTGGACGAGCTTCAAATGCTGGATCTCAGCGGTAACGAGCTGACGAGTCCATGGGTGAACCGCGATACCTTCTCGCGGCTGATGCGCCTCGTCATCCTCGATCTGTCCTCCAACGCCCTGACGAAGATCGACGCGCACGTGTTCAAGGGCCTGTACAGCCTACAAATCCTAAAACTGGAGCATAACAACATCGATATGCTGGTCGATGGTTGTTTCGCCTCGCTCATCAATCTGCATTCTCTGACGTTGTCGCACAACAGGATCGTTAGATTCGATCCGGCGCACACGGTCGGTCTCGGTGCGCTCGGACAGCTCTTTCTAGACAGCAACAGGCTGCGCGTCATGCACAGGCATGTGTTCGCCAATCTCACGAATCTTCAGGATCTCTCTCTGAGCGGAAACGCGCTGACGGAAATTCCTTACGCGGTTCGCGTGCTAAGATCGCTCAAGACCCTCGACCTAGGCAACAACCACGTGTCGAGAATCGATAATGAGTCGTTCGCCGGTCTGAACGAGCTGTACGGACTGCGACTGGTGGACAACAAGCTGGAGAACGTGTCGCGCGAGGCGTTCGCGTCGCTGCCGGCGTTACAAGTGCTGAATCTGGCGAACAATTTCATCCGTCACGTGGAGCAGAGCGCGTTCGCGAGCAACCCGGTGTTACGAGTGATAAGACTGGACGGGAATCAATTGACGGAGATCCGGGGCGCCTTTACCAGCCTCTCGACCCTCGTCTGGCTGAACGTGTCCGATAACAAGCTGCTGTGGTTCGACTACAGCCATCTGCCGTCCAGCATAGAGTGGCTGGACATTCACGCCAATCAAATTAGCGAGCTGGGCAATTTCTACATGGTGCGTAATAATCTGCGCATCAAGATGCTCGACGCCAGCTACAACCTCATCAGCGAGATCACGGATGCCAACGTGCCGGACAGTGTCGAGACGCTATACCTCAACGACAACAAGATACGCTCCGTGGCGGCCGGAACGTTCCAGCAGAAGGCAAATCTGGCGAAGGTCGTGCTCTACGGCAACAAGATCAGGAATCTGGAGGTCGGTGCCCTCAGCGTGCAGACAGTGCCGGAAGACAAAGAGCTCCCAATGTTCTATATCGGCGACAATCCCATTCTCTGCGATTGCACTATGGAATGGCTGCCGCGCATCAACGAAATGGCACGCCTGCGTCAACATCCGCGCGTCATGGACCTCAACGCTGTCACGTGCGAGATGGTGCATGCCCGCGCCACACCGCGACGCCCGTTACTGTCCTTGAAATCAAAGGACTTTCTCTGCCGATATGACGCGCACTGTTTCGCCCTCTGCCACTGCTGCGACTTTGACGCGTGCGACTGCGAGATGACGTGCCCGGATAACTGTTCCTGTTACCATGATCACAGTTGGTCCAGTAACGTCGTCGATTGCTCCAACGCCGACTACAAGCATGTACCCGAACGGATACCCATGGATGCCACCGAGATCTATCTGGATGGTAACGAGCTAGGCGATCTGGGCAGTCACGTGTTCATCGGCAAACGTCGTTTGGAGGTGCTGTATCTCAACAACAGCGGCATCGCCACGATACACAATCGCACGTTCAACGGTGTCGGCGCCTTGCGCGTCCTCCATCTCGAAGATAACGCTTTGCGAGAACTGCGGGGGTTCGAGTTCGAGCAGCTGGAACGCATGTCGGAGCTGTATCTGGATCACAACGCTATCGCCACCGTGGGAAACACGACGTTCAAGAAGATGCACAATCTCAAGGTGCTGCGGTTGGATAGCAACCGCATCGTCGACTTCCGGCCCTGGGAGGCCCTCCCGAGTGTCGGGGATGGCACGAAGGTCGCGTTAGAGGGCAACGCGTGGAGCTGCGAGTGCGGGAACGCTGCCAGGTTGCGTGCCTGGCTCGCGGAACACCGCGGCGATCCGGAGAAGATGTACTGCCGCGATGGCGTCGAGACGCTGGCCCAAGCTATGGAGCGATGCGGTGACCCGTCCAAGGAAGCTGTGAGCCGTGGGATACAGGAAATCCCACTGCTAGGCGGTAACTTTGTGCCTCTGCTCGCTGGCGCTCTGGTAGCCGTGATCGCGATCTGCCTTTTCGTCGCCCTGGCTTTCGCCTTTCGTCAAGATGTGCGCCTGTGGGCCCACGCGCGTTACGGCCTACGCCTCGGCAAGATGGCCGCGCCGCCCGATGAGGAACGGGATCGGCTCTACGACGGTTATATCGTTTACAGCGAACGGGACGAGGACTTTGTCTCCAGGTTTCTCGCGGCCGAGCTCGAACAGGCTGGCTTGGCTCTGTGTCTTCACTGGCGCGATTTGCCGCCAGCCAGGCCGCAGGAAGCTCTACCACCGGCCGCGGCGGCTGCGCGGCGCATCATCATCATCTTCTCACCGGTCTTTCTGGCGAACGAGTGGCAGCACGTGGAGTTCCGCGCCGCCCTGCGCACCGCGCTCGAGAACATCAGGCCGACCTCGCGGAAGCGTCGCGTGGTGGTGCTCCTAGCCACGGAGACGTCTACCCGCGACCCGGAGCTGCAGCTGCTGCTGCAAACGTGCACAGTGGTGATCTGGGGTGAGAAGAGGTTCTGGGAGAAGCTCAGATTCGCCATGCCGGACTCGGCCGACAAGCGGCGCGACAGCAAGAAGGTCAACGACCGCAACCGCGGTCCACCGACGAGGTACACCGCGGCCCCGTCCGCCGTCGTGGACGTGTGGACCAAGCCTAATGGCGTTTTGGTCGCACCGGTGCACCATGCGCCCACGCCTACACCCACGCAGTCCACCTACGTCAGCTCGGCATCGAGTCGGACCGAGGATGAGGACAGTGGCGCCGAGCACCAGCATCATCAGCATCACCCGCATCAACATGGCTATAGCGCGTTGCACGCTGGTAACGGCCGACCGGCTAGTCTATCCTCCAGGGGCAGCCATCTCTACAGCACCATACCGGAACCGCCGGTGGTACCCAACGCGCCGTCAGGGGAGACCCTCGCCGTCGCGCATCCAGTCAATCCGCGTACTTACTTCGTCTAGCGCAGAAGGGCGGCGATCGTGCTCCGATCGGGCAGGAGATAGACCAACCCCCCTTCCGGTCGTCGTCCCGCTTCTGCTAGCCAACCGGCGCGCGATCGCTCGTGGTTGTATCGTGATGTGTTTTTCATTAGGAGAAATCGAGAGAATGAGAAAAATCGAAATGTAAAAACTCTTCGCTTCAGGACGACGTGGCTATACTTGTACAGTATTTCCATTAATCGCGATGTATCGACCACCACCCCGACTGAGGCGCTCAGCTCTTCCACTTGGGGTCGATCGCCCCGTGAACCATCCGGCGTTCACGCGTTCCCGCGCCAGGAACGGGTAATCCGGACGCGACACGCCGCGCATAGTATTATATATACGTACGAAATCGATTCGATGCCTTGCGCTTATTATAAATGTACGACGATAGAAATCAAACAGTCGGGCTTGACGTTTCTTTTCCGAAGCTGAGGGAGACGCGAGACGATCGTTGTTCTATTACTCTACGTTCCTTTATCCCGGTGTCTCCTCGCTCGCATCCTTCGAACGATCTTCCAAATCACGACCAAATACTTATCGTTTCGTACTATGGGGATTGCTCTCCCCCCGTTCAGATTCTGTAAATAATGACAGCGGCTATTCGGTAGGAATCTTCGAAATTTTTGCGCTTTGATTTGAGCCAGCGGAACTCGATGTAAGATATAGATCAAGAGAGAGAGAGAGAGAGAGAGAGAGTGTCGATATTAATTTACTTATGTGTGTGTGCGTGTGTGTGTGTGTGTGTATATATATACACACACACACACACACACAGACACACGCATGTATGTATGCGAACCGCGCACTCTTTAATTTTACGCGAATCTCTTTGACGGTTAATTTATTTGCCACGCGAAATCACGATGTATCATCAAGGCCGGCAAGAGGATTGCGATCAAAGCAATTCCGCCGGTTGTTTCATTGCGATCGATAGATATCTCTAATTTAGATGTTTTGCCATTTGATCCCTTTCGCAAAGCAGTCCTTTGATTTAGAATCATGTTGCTTCGATTTACTATAATTGACACAACTGTCACTGGATTTATCGATATTATTATTTGCGGTTTAAATGTATGCCCTAAACGGTGAATAATGGCGATAATGTCTAAATATACTACGGTAATTAAAGCAACGCACAACGCAGTCATTTCGCGAATAATAATTAAATGACATCGATGATTTTCCAATATCCTTCGCGCCGGGAAACAATCGTAATGACTTTACAAAAGAAAATAATAAAAAGAGAGAGGGAATGTTCTTCCCGTCTCTGTAGATATTTATTTTAAATACGCTTGGACAGATGCATTTATTTTACATTTTATACACGTAATGTTTTTATTAATATAACCGCATTAACTGCGTTTGACAACTTAATTGCGACAACCTATTTGCGTGTCTTTTTTCTCGACGCTCTCGAATAACGTTGCACGAGGAAAACAAATAAAGTGATATATATATATATATATATATATATATATATATATATATATATGTATATATATTTATACACGAGTATAATACTATATCGGTTTTCAGTTTATTCACTTAACTTTCACACTCACTCGAGACATCGAGGAAAGCATTTTCACGCAAACAGATACCGAATCGTTAAGAGAATTTCGTTAATAAATGCGTAATCAGTTTCAACGAGACGAATGAAGAATGTAAGACGGATACATACTTTCTTTCGTATTACAATCCGCGGAGTTTTGCTAAAAGTTCCTCGCGCATTGACTCCTCTTTGGGACCCGAGGCGCGTCTCTCTTTGCCATTCCTGTCGTTTGTTCGTTAATCGCTCGTGATGAAGCAGGTAATGAGTCACTAAGCGCGTTAAATGACAGAAAGAGAAGGCAGACGTCTCGCGAGAGCTTGTTCCTAAAGATTCACGACTGTCTTGACGAAGTAACGGTCGCATAACGCTTATTAGTCCGTAAGTCAAACTCTCTGTAAATATTGTAACTAATTTTGTAAATAACTCATGCACACATTTCCAGGCATGCCGAGGCGTCAGCGCTGTCGCTGGTCGCCATGGATACGCCTTACTTGTAATCGCGCGTTTAAGGGTGTAATTCTAATTGTACTATTGTATTATTGTAAATACGCTCATCGAACCACGCATTATACACACACATATATATATATATATATATATATGTATGTATGTATATATATTCGCAGTCTGTTAAATACGTATTAAATTAATTGCCACTTTCAGCAAAGGAACCACGGAAAAGTAAACACGTTTGTTTTATAAAAAAAAGGAAAAAAAAGAAGGAGAAAAAGAAATGAAACAATAGAAAAGATATCTGCATTTTATCGTTTCTTATCGATCCTACGAGCTTCCTGTTTCCATTGAAAATTGCGAAAGCAACGTTATCTGGCTAATGACGAAACGGCGCAATTACGCCTCTAGTTAACGTCGACATAAAGAATTATCAGCTTCCGATATTTTCTCTGATATTAACGCAGAGATGTTCGAGATACGAGCGGCGGATTCCTCCCGAGTATTGACACAAAGGAATAATGCACGTTGCGCGATTGTCCGCTGCTCGATATCTCCGCTAATGGGTTTTCGCGCAATCGATGCCGCATTCGATGGCGGTCGAATCTACATTGTGCATGCACGTGTTAAGTAGATTTGAAATTCAATTATAATATGAGAAACGACAGAGAGAGAGAGAGAGAGGGAGAGACAGAGCGGCATATAAATTTCATATTCTCGGATATCCTGTATTTGCCCGATGGATTTGCATCGCGTGCCGCTGTTACCGCGATTAACGATTAACTGCTCCCGACCGAGGCTCGTATCTTTGGAAAAAGAGGAAAGTGGAACTAGTACCGCAGCGATTCCGCCGATGAAACGCCTGATTATTCCCCAGATCGGCGAGTGCGTTCGGTTTGAGCAACGGCAACGGTATTTCCAACGGCGGGGCGGGGGCCGCGAGAAAAGGGAGAGGAGAAGAAAAGATAAGGTACGGCACGGAATAATTTATCGCATAATTCCAATCGCGTGGAAAACGGGAACGTCGCCGGTGCGGCGGCGACACGCCGCGCTATACTATGGAAATATAAAATGTTGAGCACCGGCGACGCGTACGTCATGCAATTTGGATTATGACGCTCGTACCGGCAGAGAAAATGGAACGGGGGACAGGCGAAAGATTCTTGCGAGTCCTCGCGAGCAACGGAACTGGTTTGCTTCGACAAAGCGACATTGTAAAACGCGTAATTAGCATGCATTTTCTGCGGCCGGTCCAGTCAGCAAGTACAAACGCCGAGCGGACGCGCGTCATAATGCGAGCGATGATGCGCGTGACGATCTATCGCGTTAATCACACGCGACTTCGAAGCGCCCTATTTTTACCGTATTTCTGCCGTGTAATCGGCAATTCCCACCGCATTTGAGAAATATGTCAAAACGCGAATGTTTTCGATAGGGGTGAGTCCCGAGCGGATATCGTTCAGCGTTCGAAGCGCCGAAGCGAGCGAGAATGCCTTTATCACGGCGTGGTCCACCGAGCGCGCGGATCTTCGCCATGGGACAATCGCGATAAGAATGGCTCGTTTCTCTGTGGAGAATCTCAGATTACTGTAGACTACTGTATCCGGTGGCGAAAAATATTAGCAGCATGCCCGGATATTATCGCTTCCACGCGCGGAAGGAGCGAAGGAGCGCACTCGGTCTCTCTTCTTGGGCGTTAGTGCACCGAGTCACGTGCTCGAAAACGAGATTCGACGGCGTAAGTTGGAGCTCCCGCCGCCTTCGGGAGCGACTGCACCCGAATTTGGAAATTTGTCGGCTCTTCGAGAGAAAAAGAAAGAAAGAAAAAGGAAGGAGGAAAAAGTGACGGAAACTCCTCGCGCGCGCGAGTTCGCGTATCCGCGTAACGGCGTTATCGAAGATGAGTGCGGGGGTCGTTGTCGGGGAGCAGGAACGCGAGGGTGCGCGTTCAGCTCGCACGCGGCATTCAAATATCTGAATGCCTGTCGTTGGCGGCGAGTGGGCTCCGAATGCCAGAAAAGAGCCGTGCGCCGGCTAATGACATTATGACTTTAGAATGCTCTCGGGCAAATTACATTTGCCAGCCCGCCCCGGCCGGCCACCGAAATGGCACAATAATGCTACTCGCTGATATCGAATGGAATAACGGCGGAGCGCGCGCGTAGACGCGGGCGTTTAATAATGAAAGTACCGAGTGGATCGATAATTTGGTGTTTCGCGCGGCAGTTCCGCTCGCGGTTTTTCCTTCCTTCTCGATGATCCACCGGATGATCGCTTCGACGAAATTAGAACGCGCGCGACCTGTGGACCTCTGCTGAAATTTTCTCAGGAGACAAGGGATATTATTTGCGAGACGTTTTGGCGATGCGCATGCATGGGCTTGTCCGGGAGAAATATTTCGCCGTGTCCTCTAGACGAGGAGAGAGAGAGAGAGAGAGGCCGCGCGTTCGTTTTCACAAAATTTCCGCGCTTTATTTGCAAGCGCCGTATCGCGCTCGCGCCAGTCTCTCTTTTCTCTTCCCTTTTTCTTTTTTTCCTTCTTTTTTTTTATTTCCAGCCAAACTCGAATTAAGAGATGCACGCTCGAAATGGAACGTTTGGCGCATCTGCGACAATCGCCGCTCGTGTGCCGCTCGTAACGCTCAAAATCATTCCGCTTGCGATATCACGGTTGACTCGAGTCGGGCCGCGATATCATCGTGGGAATGCTTCTCGTTTCGTACGTGTTGTTCGCATGAGAATTCAGCGTGCATCGCGTTAGAATATACAGGAAAAAAGAAGAGAAAGAAAAACTGTAGTAAGCAGTGGAGCAGCGAACGAATGACGCTCGGAGAAACGGAGCGGAGCCTGACGGGGAAATTAAGCGGCTCGTCATTTTAATCGCTCGTGTCGTCCACTTTATCTACCTTCAAGCTGAGACCTCCACAATCGCTTATTAACATATAAGGGATTCGTTAGGACCGGAAGCACGCAACTCCGAAAGCTTTATCGCATTAGGGATGCAGCCACGGCCACGCCTTAAGCTAGTCGGCCTCGTTCGATGCCGCAACAATAACTCGACGTACCGATTGTCTATTACGACCGCGTCAGAATATTTCGAGTCGTAACGAAATTTCGGTCTGCCCTCCTTTGTGTCCGCATCGTTAAGACCCGTGTACATAATTTATCCGTCGCCGGGAAACATCGATCGTAATGAGAAAGAGTTCTCCCGGAATAGCCCGATTTTCGAAGTTCCGTAAAATTCTGTCGGTTATCTCGAGTAGATTATCCCAGCTGGCTGGCAATTCGCTTTCGCCATAATACGATAACGTAACGCACATCGGCCATTGCTTCGTGTTTTATTTAATTATTACCGTTCCCCGCGCAGGATAGCAGTTATTTCTGTATCGATTGCGGGAGCGCGGCAATTTCGGATATTGCAAAAACGCTCGGATACGCGCCTTGCCGCGCGACCTCGTCTTTTTACGTCTGCCTGCGAGAGACGGTACAAGCGGAGGCGCCGGTGCATCAATCAGTTCTCGGAGGAAGAGCCGCTAATTGCACCATCCGCTGCATCTTGATCAATCGAACGCGGGGCGTTGGAATTAATTAGAACGATGACGTGCTCGCGCGCGCTCACGACGAAGCAGTGCAGCGCCCGGTCGCGGTAGAAATCCTCGATTGGTTGCGCGAGACAGATACTCTATCTTGTGATGAGTAGTTTCCCTCGCGGAATGAAAAAAACGAACAATGCCGGCCGAGATAAAACGAGCAAGTTGCCGTGCGAGAGTCTATCGCTCGCGACGACGATTTCTCGATGGCTTTCCTCGACGGTTAACAAGTGCGACTCGAAAACTCATTCGCCGCATTCAAACGCAGCGCGTGGATTAGTGACTTCGTCGATAGCGAAGCGCGTTCCGCGATTGCGAATCGCGGGAATGCGATGCCGCAACAACACTCTTCGAGGTCGATGGAGAGATCGACGCGATGAAGAGGACGCTGAAGCGGCAATCTCGAGCACGCCGGTCTCGCTCAGAGCGAATCGCGAGCGCCTCGCCACCGATTTCCATCCGGAACTTTCTCGCTTACGTGCAATTATATCGTACAGTTACGCGATGCAAATATACGCCGGTGCGCGCGCGCGGAATGCATTTTCTCATGTAAATTAATCAATCCGGCCGTCAGAAATAATAACAAACTCGTCTCGCGCGCAGGGCGCGCTCGCCCTTTCAGGATTAATTACGCGCGCATCACCGGCAACGCGACAATCGCCGGCAAATCGATTTCTTGCTCCGAAAGTCTATTACGCTCTTGCGATACTTTTTGGCGGCGCCACCCCGAGCCCTCAACCTTCCCTCCCCCCGTCCCGCCGTCCGGCGCGAATGCGTTCGCATAGATAATGTTCGATGATTTATAACGCGTTACGACGCGCCGCGGAGATCCGTCCGGGAGAAGTCGGACAGAGAAAGAGAGAGAGAGAGAGAGAGAGAGAGAGAGAGAGAGAGAGAGGGAGGGAGGGGGGGTCATCGCTCGTTAAAGGTACACGGCAACGCTAAATAACATCGATCGATGATAACGAGTGAAAGAAAAAAAAGTAAATAATAATGTCGTCGCGAATGCACGCACCGAGCACGCCTCGCACTGATTAAAAAGTATAAACGAGGCTCGGGATCAGCGGGCGCGTCGATTTCCGTGGCAATTACACCGCCACGGGATCTCCGGCACGTCGATTTTCGACAATCATCGTTGCATCACGCCGCAGAATCACGGAGTTATTCCGTATTAAGTGCCCATTCTATGACCCTCATCCCTTCTCGTCCTTCACTTCTCCTTCGCCCCCCTCCTCCTCCCTTGACCCTCTTTCTCGTTGCCTCCTCCCTCCCTCTCCCTCTCTCTCTCTCTCTCTCTCTCTCTCTCTCTCTCTCTCTCTCTCTCTCTCTCTCTCTCTCTCTCTCTTTCGCACTTATCTACCTTATTCGAACTGATTGCACCACAACGGCCATCAAGCGCCAGAGACCTGGCGCGACTCCGTCACTTCCCAATCCTGACAGGACGAAGAAGTATATATTGTACGGCGGCCAGAAGGAGGATCTTATCTGCGGTATCGTGTTTTCAGAGTGTAGAGGCGTAATGGCATGTAACACGTTCCACGTGTGTCGCAATTCTCGCGCGCGCGAGTCTCGGAGCCGCCGCACGACTTGGAGGTCTCCCATAATTATCGATAGCACCGACGCTATATTGCGACACGATGCGCTGACGCGGCAGGAAAGGCTCGGCGTCGCGACGCGCATGGATCATCCGCGTCGCGGTATCGCGCGATTTAAAAGCGATCGGCAATTAGGTCGACAATTTCAGCGAAAAAGCCACAGCATTTCCGGGGAAACGATTGTCCACCGGAGGAAAAAAAAAAAAGAAAAAACAACAACAACCCCCTCGATATTAGGGCTAATGCGCGTAAAAGCACGGCCATTTATGTGGGAACGTTTATCGAGTACAAAGCGCGGACGCGCAAATGTCATTCGTGCTGTAATTCTCCATCAAACGTGCGGATGAGATATTACGTACGCGAGAAATCTCTCTCTCTCTCTCTCTCTCTCTTTCTGTTTTTCATCCCACGTTCATCCCAGACGTTTATTTGTTTCCGATGTCGTTGCTAATGCCGAGAAACCGTATCGGCTGCAAATCGTCGAGATCAAATCGCGCAGCGCATATTCGTCAGATGCGTGATCTCACTCGGTACACACAGAACGCGCCTGAGGAGACACAAAAGGGAGATTGTTAAGGATACGGTAGGGCGGGCTACCCTTCGCGAAAAGCGCCCCTCACAATGGGAACAGCGAGAGTGACGCGTAGGATCAATATTGAAGGATAAACAGGCGATAAATCTGGATTGTTCCGCAAGTCAATCAGGCCTGGCAGTCGACAGGAGTGCATGATAAAGTAAAACGGCCGCCTGAGCCAAGTGCTTGGCAAGTGCCTAATAAACACTTTGGCATCAGATCGTAATCGGGTCGGCGGACGCGGACGATTTAAATGGTTAATTAATTCGCGTCTCGTAAATCGCATATGAAGACCGTACGGGACCGTCTTGTCGTAAACTCGTCATAATTCGGTCCCGTAAGTTGGACGGCATCGAGCGATTGGACGCGGAACGGGGGTGAGACGCGTGGTTAATGCGCGGGAAATTACAAGTCGACGTGTGTGTCGGGCCGATACACACGTGCACGAGTGCACGTGTAGCCTTAATAAAGATGAGCGACGACGCTTAATTAGTATTAGCTTAAAAGATACCTCGCGTTCTGCCCCTATACGAGTGCGTTAACCGTAAGCACTGACAATAAATGTCCCGGAGAATTTACTTGTCAGAGATAAAGGATGCTAATGGCGCAAGCGCGCAACATTTATGCAGGCAATGATATCAACCGAGTGTTCCGAGTGGTTTATTATTATGGCACGTTCGTATTGCGCTCTCCCGCGCCGTTAAAATGCACGGCAGCCGGGGCGACCGGGGGATAGGGCTGGGAGCGACACACACAGAGAGAGAGAGAGAGAGAGAGAGAGAGAGAGAGAGAGAGAGAAGAGCGGCCGGAAATTTTTTTTCCCCGGTGCTTTGCAAGCGCGCCATTCACCGCTGGAAAATTCACGAGTGACTAATAGCACTCCGAAAATCAGACGCGACGTCTCATTAAAAGTTCAAATATCGCGCGGCGCAATGGCTCGATGATATAAATTCTAAAAGCCATTCGCTACGATTTGGCCGGCACGGGCAATTTACTCGCACGCGGATGTGAGATGTACGGCGCGGCGTTCTTCCTCGCGACGTGTGCAATCTGCGAGGGCAACGTGCGCGCGTAATGGACGCTTCGCGCTTTATTCATCAGGCGATTGCGCGCGGCGGTCGATCAGCGATCACGGAGAATCCGATCGTTGGAGAATCGATTCACGCAGGAACGTAATTACGAGATTGACCCTCCGCGTGGCGGGCTCGCGTCTTCGACTCGAAAGTGCCAAGACGCTTAATTCGCAGGAAAGGGAAAGATCTCTCGTCCCTTTGGCGTATTCCTGTCAAGCGTGCTCCGGCGAGCGTCTCGTCGCGACGAGATAGCGCGCCGGTTGTCGAAGACAAAGGGCGCGAGGACTGAATCGAAGGTGAAGGACCGGCGGGATATTCCCTGAATAAAACGGTCCATTTGCCAAGGGCTAAGGGTGAGGGCATGGACGAAGGGTAAATATGCAAGGGCCCTCGTCGCCTGTTCGCAAAGGAGAGACCGAATGTAAGAGCAAGAGAAATAGAAAGAGAAAGAGAAGAGAGAGAGAGAGAGAGAGAGAGGAAGGGAGGGAGGAGGGAGAGCTGAAACGTGGCGAAACTTACTTCCGTGGCTTATAGCTCTAACCCGCGGTTGTGTTATTGCAGGCAGCCTCGACTTACTCAAGAAATATTACCAAGGGCGCGCACATTCTTCGAAATTACTCGGGACACGACAAATTTCATCCCTGGGATTCGGGTGTCTAACACGGGCAACGTTATCAACTGCATCTTAAATCTCTCGGCTGGATTACCGTGAGTCTATAAATAGAAATCTCTCCTGTGATTGCATTATCTTTATTGCACAATCCATTTGCTTTCCGTGAGCTAAAGCGTCTCGAGGATCCTCGTGCTCAAGGGGAAACGATCCACGCGGTGTGACTTCTCTGTTAATTTGAACGTTCACATCCTGAATACAGATTTTAAGCCGTTCCTCTCTTTTGAAGGGTTGCAATTATTTTAAAAGTCTGCGCTCGGAGATGCCACGCGTTAAAATCGCGTTCGGAATTCTATAACAGACGATTATAGATTTTCTTCTCCCTCTTCTTCTTCTTCTTCTTCTTCTTCTTCTTCTTATAGGATCATATATTTTATTTAGATTCTGCTGTAATGTTGATGTCTTTAACTTTCGCGACAACATTTTGGAGACCGTCCTGGGGGTGACCTAGGACTTATTTTGGTTACTGATCAATCCTTTTCGAGGCTACATTGGTAGTTCAAGAATATGGGTCTTTTTTACAATCGGCAGATTGTTCGTGAACCTTCGTCCAATCAATGTATTAAAGAAAAAAGAATCACATTATCGTATCGAAGAGTATCAGCTTCTTAGATACGTATATCGATCGCGCCATGCAAAATGAACGAGCATTACAGAAAGTCAGGTCACCGTGGCTCTCTTCTCGATTACAGAACTTTATTGATAATGCACATATGCCGCAACGAGATTTCGATCTTGAATATAGATCGATCATATCAAATACCGTGGAACGCGTAGAGTTTTACAGCACGTCTTTTACATTTAACTGCCGCACAAGCGTGATTCGAGACTGACTTCCGGCCGCGCTGCATTCGACCGATCGGTTGAATATTGAAGCATTACCTTCGATCTGAGCATGAAAAAGGAAAAAGAAAGACGATGACATTCTGTGGAAACAAGCATCAGCATCGGGCATTGTACACGATGACAAAACGCATTTCTCCACGACTATTCGTACACACAGTTGTACATACGCAAAGATACTTTTTTCTCATAGAGAGGACGCGATTCGATTTCATGGGAATTGAAAATTCGCGAATGGTCCGCGACTTTAAACGAATCATGACATTCAATTTATGCCGTCCATAAAGAGAAGAGGAGAAAAAAAAGCATTTTTTGTTTCGCAGCGAGTTATTTTCTGGCGGGTGTATAAGCAGAAATTGAAGTTAAATTAAAACAATTAGCGACTCTCGCATGAGAATTCCGCTTGGAATTCCGCTTGGAAAAGATTCTGGGTTTTCTCACGGGTAAAGTGAGTCCCGCTTGGTAAGCACGCGCGATGGGAACGCTCTCTTGATCAACCCTGAAGAGCCCAATAATAAAAGAGGAGCTAGGTAGTATCTGGACCACCCTCGACTGAGACACGTGTCCTTCATTTCCGTCACGACGCCTATTCCAGGCGAGCATAATGAGAAGAGTGAAATTTCGCATGCCAATTTTCGCGCCTAATCGCGTGTGTCGAAAAATTGATAACAACAAGGATCAGCAAGATCAAAACAGCTGCGGTAATTCTTTCATCGCGACCGAAAGTCAGATCAAAAGATTTCACGAATACCGCTAAAAGATCGCGTTCCAGCGTTTGACTTCATCAACCCGCCGCGTTCCTTGATCACTGAAAGCTGAACTCGCGTCGCCAGACGAGCTCAAGAGACCTGGATCTCCCCCGCGCGCGTTTCGCAACACACGAAATCCACCGAAATAACTGCACGGAGCGCCAAAGGAAGATTAGCGCGCGCGAGCCGCGCATAACCGAGCGCTGGGCCGGCTTCTCGCCGGCATTTTCCGCGAGTACCAGCCTCACGGAATTAGATCTATTCAGGGAAGCATCGATAGAGGCGAGTCTGGTGTATCCACTCGAGTACAGCGCGATGGAAGCCGAAAAGCCGGGTGGCGCGCAGTCCCCCATAGCCCGTGTCTAATCCGAGTTCGTCTCGCCCGCTCACGGGGCATCTCCCATGAAGATTGTCCTTTTGCCTGTTCATCACGGATCGCAGGAACCGCCGTCCGCTCGGCTCGCAGATCGCAGACCGCTCGGTCGGCCGCGTCGCCGTAACGTCTGCCGATTCCTTGCAGCCGAGCGCCGAGAAATCACGCCGCCGACAGGCAAAAAGCAGCAGCTGCTGATTTCATTGACGATCCATCGAAATGCTTAGATGCGCTCGAATAACCGAGATGGATATCTACAGAAAGAGAGAGAGAGAGAGAGAGAGAGAGAAAGAGAATGCGTCTAAGACGCATCGCTTTTCTTTGTCAAACATTAAGAAAGCTCTTGTAACTGCCATGTCGCTTGCACGTAAATTGTAATGAAATTGAATGTTTGATGAGATGTTAACGTAAACGTGAATTTCCCTTTAAATTATTGCGCATCAATTTCATTTGTAATAAGATATAATTTTCCTGATAGAATTACACTTCGCATAATGAAACGAATTTATTCATTATTTCGCCCATCATTTCGTCCCTTTTTATCATTCCCTTTGCTAATTCGGCAGGCATCAACTTTATTAATTCTCTGATGTAACGTATGGAGGCATCTGGATAACGTTGTTCGCTTAAAGCGATTCTTGCCGTTGAAATTTATTCCGCAGCACGTTTCCTCGTTTTCACTGATACCAACTGACGAGCTCTCCTACAAGATGACGCCCAACAGGCGGTTTAGCGTGCGTAATATTCTGCCTTGTACTTAACGACGACTACTCTCTATCCACCTCGATCGCTAATGAGAAAAAGAAACCAGCCAGCTGAGCGTAAATGAATTTTATCATCGGCACGGTGCTCGCGCCCGATCGATAACCACCTGAGGGCAAGTGCAAACACCTTGACGAACGCACAAGATCGACCTAGCCACGACTATCTGGAGACGCACGCGTGAAAAGCCCGAACAAGCTCCGAGAGGCCCGTATAATCGACTCAGTGTTAAAAAATTCCAAGAGCAAATACGAGGAAGGTGCCCAAAGATGCCTCGCCGTCGTGTTAACACGAGCCGAGCCCTTCGACCTCTCTCTCTCCGCTAGAGGAGTGCCGTAAGAAGTTCACCGCTACAAAATATTCGGCCGCGCTGTATCTCGTATTTGCCCGTATTTGCTCGGCTTGATTTCGCGCGTGCGCGCGAAGAAACACACTCTCGGTCCTCGCGGATCATCCTCCGATCAGCTTCCGCGTTGACGAGATGCGACCAGATGAAACGGGAACGGCGGCTACCGGGGCCGCGGAGGATCCTCCGCGTGTGGGAAAAACGTGGAGCGATTCGTCAGGGGTAGCGGCCAACACGTGTTCCGGTCCGTGACCAATTTAACCGGATACTCCAGGCTACGGGCCGCGTCCGATGAACCACCCTCTACGGGGCAGTCCTGCCCCGTACGCACTGAGGAACGTCAGATGCACGCGTGCATCTGGATCATTGTCGGCGAGATCTGTGGAGGAGGAAATCACTTCGAACTCGTGTACCGTGACAGCGTTACGCCGGCGGATCCAGCGTGAGTCGTTCTCGGCGTCTCGTCACTCGGTTCGTCCTTCAGATTCATCCTTCATGGCGGTCTGAATCTCATGTAAATAAATAGACTTAATAAGCGACATGAAAGGAGTAATCGATTGATATATCGATCGATGTTTTACCTGATTCTCTTCTCCAGGGTAAAGAGAGGGTAAAGAGAGTAGATATAATAGAGAAACAAGTGCCGACAGATTGTCTGTTACTTGTTCTATTTAAGTTCCACTTTCCCGGGGAGATATTTTATATCTCGTACTATCCTCTTTATGCATAAAGATGCATCTGCCGTCAGCAAGAAGAGACTGAAGTGATGACGCTATCATCAGTCCATTATCAGCGTATCGATTATTTAAAGACTTTCTGAGAAGCACTCGATGACACATGCAGGATAGCTCGTGATGTTTTATGGAAACAACGTGCAACGTGTTTTATCTTCCGCCCGACGTCCTTTTTTAAGAAACTGATCTCCGCGAGTTTTGAGACGCATCAAATATTAAACGTTACAGCGAAGTAACGCGAGACGAACGAAGCGGAGAGCGCAGACGCGCAATATACTCGCGATAAGCAACCTTGTCTTCCGGTTAATGACTGCAACCGCTGAAATAATCGCACGCGTCGAGATCACCGAGCGTGAGAATAGAGCGGCTTCTGCGTTCCGCGGGATTATTCCGCAGCACGTATCCGTCTCTCGATGGTGCCGGGTCGTAAACTTTGATTTCATAAACGCGCCCGAGCCGCTATCGCGTTGTCGACTCTGATTTAATAGAGGCTAATGGATAGGGGTGGTTCGCCGGCTGGGTGGTCCTGTCGCAGGACTTTGTTTAATTATGACATATGGCCCGTGCGAGCTTGCCTTTCCTGCAATTCAGCCGCGCCTCGTGGCCGCGGAGATTCTTCGGGAATTCACTGTCTCGCTCGCCTGCTCGCAATCGTAATCTCGATAGATGTAAAAAATAATTACGATAATTGCCGACCTGGCGAAGGCAGGGAGGCGAGGCGGAGAGAACGGCAAGTTCTGCGATGCGATGAAAGTTCCATGAGAATTTCATGACGCGCGTTTCATCGTTGCTCGACGAACAACCGTCGATGTCGAGAACAGCCATCGCGAAAGACGCTAGAACTAGCAAGCCTACCTGCATTCCGGAAAATGTTTAGTCGCATTCCTGTCTAATTCTAAGCCGATTCATCCATCCACGATGAATCGATTTGGCGATGAAGCGTTCAGCACCAAGCCAATCGCGCGCTTGTTTTTGCGGAAGATAACATCGGCAGCAGAACAGTAACAGTGCGATTTACGCGCTAAATCCCGTCACCGAATCACTGCAATGCCAGGTGATCTTCGTGTCACGCGAATAACATTTGGGATTCGCTCGTCGCTGATAACGGAAGTCGGAAAGCGATAGGAAGCGCCACTGAGAGACGCCCATGAAGCGAGCGAAAAGCTGAAAGCGCGCGCTTCGTATTTCATTTAAGCAAATTTACGTATATAACGATATGCGAAAAATAATTACGCGGGAGAGTCATTTATCGTCATCAATATGACGGAAGAATATCCGATCCATCGTTGGATATCGATTGCACGTAAAGCTGCATAAAGAGTGGAGAAGCTGAAATGTTTGTTTGCCTAGCAGTCATAATGCATGCAGCGTAATATGTCACGGTTTGAGAAAAAGAAAAACAGAGATTTATTAGTCATATATTTTCCCATCGCTTTATGCATTGGTATATACGTACACTACTGTACCTACAATACTATCTATAAATTTTTACGAGGGTAGAGATAGCCTCGAGAATATTCCGCCGACACAAAGAGCCGAGATTCAACGCGAGGGTTTTGACTGCTTGAAGACCATCGTCGAGAAATTTGAAGAACGGCTAACGGCGCGTCATGCGAAGCAAATCGCAGCCCGGTGCGGGTACCTTGAAACCGTGACAATTAGGGTTCCCGGTGGCTTCGGGAAAGGAGAAAAGCAGGAAAAGAAGCAAGCTGCGGTTCGAAAAATACCGCTAAATGCGCGTGACGGCCTTCAAGCTCGGCGATACCGCGGCGGACGACAAAGGCGACGCTCTCTCGCAACTCTCCTGATTTTCCAAGTTATTGCCGAAAGCCTCGTGAAAACGCTGGCGGAAGCGATCCGGGAGACACGTCGCTCATCGTTTCATCAGCCGGATAGACAGACGAAACCGCGAAACGAGGAATCCAAGGCGTAATCTGCCGAGCGGGTAAAAATTGTCCGATGAAGCGCGAGGCGCGCCACGTGAAGGCAAATTAATTCGACGGAGTCGCCGCGGATTCGCTGATGCAACGAAGCAGGAAGTCGACGTCGTTGTCGCGGAACCGTGACGCTGCCTTGTAGCTGAATCGAGGCTCAAGATGATCGATAAGGCGAGAAGAAAGCCCGCAACGGCGTGATCATGACGGCGGGGGGAGAGGACCAGGAAGCGAAGCAACTCTGGGAAGTCCCGGTGAACCGCTTTCTCTGGATTTGAGGAACCACGATCACGCGATCAGTGGTGACAAAAAGCCTGCACGCCCGTTTAATACTAGCCGGCACGGAGATGACGTTTCCAGGACGACGCTGAATCGTGTGAAGCGGACGCGAGGCGTAGGTGGATCCGGCGAGTAGGAAAAAGCGCGGGCGAAATCTTCACTGGGATTCCGGGAATCTCATCGCGCGAACTTGATTGCGCCGAGAGAGCCGGGGGCAGGTAGTCGGCGCTGTCATGGCGCGACATGCCGGCCGAAAAATAAATTACCTCGTGTCCGAGAGCTCTTTATTAAAAGAATAAAACAAGTCTTGATGCTCGCCGGAGATGTTCTCCTTTATTCGAGTCGGCAAATCCTGATCGCGTATCTTCGATTCCGCATTGAATTTTTGATAGATCGTTTTATCGATTCTATCTCTGCCGGAGATAGATCGGAGAGACCTGTCGCTTGATTTGGAACGAAAAATTGTTTTACCTATTTGCAAAATGCCAAAAGGAGAATTTATCCATCGTTTCCATCGCGGCCATTCAAAAAGTTTACATCGAAATATCATCGCTCTTAAATATAATTCAGCGTGCGGGCAGAATCCTTCCGTGCAAACGGATGCATAATCAACAAAAATATCTGAGATCTAAATAAATAAACGAGACTCGGCGCAATCAGCAAGAATAGTAAACTTTTGCAGACAGCGTATCGGGAACAGCATTGAAAGCGTATAGCGAGTCGCGGAAGTGACGCGGAAACCTCAAAGTAACAAAGATTCATCCGAGAGGGGAAATGAAGGAGCGCCGGAGGGGAGTGTTTTTGCAAATGAATTATTCCTCATGCCTCAGAGCGACGACGTCCCAGCGCTACCGTGCGCTTAATGATTTTTCCCCGATGCCCGCTCCCGCTCGCAGCGTGAATTCCGCGGCGTTGCTCGACGCACTCGAGAGGCCGAGCAGGCCAGTAAAGAAGGCATCCTACGAACGGAGTAAAAACGCGTGACGTACCTGCGATCTACCTATGCCGCAGGGGACCACCCGCACGCAACCTGCGTCACCTTCTTTTCTTTGCCCCCCCCTTCCTTTCTCTCCCCTCCCCGGACGTCTTCTTCTTCTTCTTCTTCTTCTTCTTCTTTCTCTTCTTCTCCTCCCCTTTTTCCTCCGCCTCTTCCACCGGGAGTCTTTCCTCGCCCTCCCACCCCTCCCCCCAACCTCGGTCTCGGCCCACTGCCCCCTTTGCGGCCTGCGAAGCCCCCGTGGATTTACGCGTCGATCGGACTTTACAAATGGACGCATCCTTTGCCGGTTTCCGCTGCTCGGCCTTATGATCGTTTTAGCAATGGCGCGGCGTTTCCGCGAGCGGAGCGGAACAAGAAGGATAAAACTGACGCGGTACGGATGACGTTCCGCGCAAATTCATGCGAATTCGTGCTCGATGTCGCGGTTCGATCGTAATCCCTGTATGAGCGACGAAGCAATTGCTTAATGATCTTATCGAGTTATCGAGTTGTATTTTTATTGAGGATGGAATTATTCGCGCTTCTCCCGCGATGCAGCGATCGCTCCAGCGTCCTCGTGAATTTTCTTGCGATAAGCGAAGCGATGTACGAGGGCGTTTTAGGCGAGCACACATTTCGAGCACGCTTCGACTTTGGTCGGACGTTAGGACATAAAGCTACGCTAGATTGCAACGCTTTTCGAATAATTTCGCCCGTTACAATTTCGCGGAGTTTAATTTCACGCCCGGCCAACAAATATCCATGGCACAGCTGTTTTTGACAAATCCAGTAATCATATTTCATCCGCTCCGATACTCTCGGGGGGGAGAACGGCGAGAGTATTCAACGTTTCCGAACGACAGGGATATATTTTCACGCGGCAAATTTCAGCGGCAATTTTTTTTCACCACCAACAGCGGCCGGATGTACGCGCGACGTCAGGAATGCGCGTAGTCAGTATAAAGTTACGTCGATATGCTGAACGTAAATTCGAATTTATTTGAGAAAGGACCGGGACTCGCGTAACACATACGCGTGACTATGCTTGTAATTGTGTCCGATCTAATGTAGCAAAGTAAGCAAGTAGAGATAGCCCAAAACATCCGACTAATCGGATGTTTGAGGATAGACTCGCCGAGGAAAGACTTGAAGAAAGATTTCGGCGATTGTTAATCAGGATTCGTGTACGAGCATCCGAATCGTGATTCCTTTCCCTCCGTGCGCCCGCTCCGGCGCACACAATAGCACAGTCGAAAGGTGAAAAGCGGTGGTCGCGCGTTAAAGCCATTAGTATTCCCGATAGCCGGAGGAAGTTCCAGGAGGAGATCGCCAGCCGAAATCCCCGCGGTCCTTTGTTAAGATTTAAACAAGTAGTCGTGTGTGCGCGGCGTGATAAATTTTGATTACGTGGCCGGGACTACCGAAGGGGTTGAAGGAGCGCGCGTGCGCGCGCGCGAGGGTGCGCACGACATAATTGGGAACGAAGAAGGAAAATATCTAAGCCCGTCACGTAAGCTGACGCGGTCAAAGGACCGCGCCGCTGCAACTTGAACGGCACTCACACAGCGGGGGTGGTCCGAGCGGCGGGAGAGGGTTCATGTGGTAAAAGTCAAAAGGCATTAGCCGCGGGGAAGCCCGGAAGGGGAGCCCTTCCGAGGCCGGTGTCTCTAACGCTTACAATTAGAAAGCGGATTAACGGGCATAATGGGCTTTCCTCTCAGGGATAGCAAAAGGCAGGTTTAAGCCTTCTAATACGTACACACGCATACGATATGCCACCCCGGGAGGGGGAGGGGAGGGAGAGGGGGGAGACAATGCCGCCGCCTTTCCGCGCGGGCAACCAGAAACGATCGGATTTCCGCCGAATACGAATTCCCGCGACGAACGCGGGAAATAAAGGCGTTCGAGCGTGGATCCTTGCGTTCGCTGGATTCGGCGGTGTCGCGGCTAAAGCTAAGTCTCGTGTCCCTCGATTCCTCGCGGATCGCGTATCGCGATCCGGAAGTGAAGGTCTATAGCGCGGTGTCGCGACTTGAAGGATCCTCGAATAATCAGGAAGGAAGTTTTTTGCGCTGCCACTTTGCGTATTCATCGGAACATCTCTCCTGGCGTTCCCGTCGCACAGCCGAGACCAAGGGAAATATTATGATATTCTGTCGCATGTAGCTCGGCGCAACAATGGTATCTTCTTCCTTTGTCGAGCGACTTGAATTACGAATATGAAGGATCACAGGGACGCAATCTCGCCGCTGGCTCGGCGTCGAAGGAAAAAAATCCCTCGCGGGGGATGGAGCGACGTTAGAGTTCACGGGGCGTAGCGCAAGGAAAATTAATTAACACTCTTTGAATCCCCAAGCATGTTCGCTCACTCGAACAGAGACACGCTCGGTCGTCCCGCGATGTCATCGGGATGCAGCTGCGGCGGCGAGCGGTATTCTCGAGCGTGTCGAAGTTACGAATGCGAGCGGAGATTTAAAGCGGAAGGAATCGTACGATGAGTCGGAGAAACGTCCGTCTCTTCGAGACGGTCGAGCAACGAATTTGTTTGTCGGAAGAGAGGAAAAGAGACAAAGGAAATCGCTTTAATCGCTTTAATCGCTCGCGCGAATCGATCGATGTCACGATCAGCGGGGCGGACTCTGAGCGAGCTTTTCCGGAGCGAAGATCGATGAGCGGCTCTTTAGGTCGGCGAACTTTCGTTTTCCATCGAGCGTCGTTTTCCTTCCGCATCGTTGAGAATGCACGACGCTGACCGGAGGCGGGAGGGAGAGCGGGAGGATAATACTCGGGGATCGTTGGTATCGGGAAGGGGAGGCGGTGATCACTAGCCATTTTCTCTCCGTTCCGCTCTCAGCGCCGACGACCATAACAGCGATCTCCACTATGCGCTTCTATTTTTTTCCTTCTCCCCTTCTTCTTCTTTTTTTCTTCCTTTCATTATACCGGACCGACCGCGGCGGACCCCGAAGCGTCCGCCTGCGTCCCCTGCGAGCGCGGAATAAAAAGCCATTAACGCGCGATATGCAGTCGGCGCGTTTACACGAAGCGCGCATTGTCGAGCGGTGTTTTCGGTGTAAATCGTCAAAGAGATAAATCCGCGCGGAATTGCGGGAACGCAAGGAGAGTGTCGGGTGGTGAGGGAGGGCAAAGGGTCGCCGAGTTGCGCGGCCTGTTCGGGCGGTCGTTATTGCGCGGGCCTTACGACAGACGTTAAGGCCGCGAGGCTTCCGCGAAGGGAGAAATTACAGATCGAGGGCGGCCGATCGAGGATGGCGGGCGCGGAATGCAAAGTGCATCCCGCAATGCATGCGGCGAGTACGAAAGAATGGCAATCGGGGAGGTAGAGGAGGGCGACCTTACGGTGGGAGGCCGACAGACTCGGCCGCCCCTCGGGCCACGGACGCCATATTTTATTACTTAAACGGCATGCCGGGCAGGCTGTTTGTTGGTTAAACAAGGAATTAATGCCGCGGTAATCTGTCATTACGGATACTCGCGCACGAGGACTCGCCTCGTTGCATGATACGGCTCTCTCGCATCGCGGGCCCCCATGTTTCGCTTTATCCCGCATCCCCCCTTCTCCCAGCGCGATCTTTTCAAAGGCGGATCCGCAGGGAGGATCTGACCAAGGGAAGAATCTTGAGAACGCGAGTGTCAAGACACCGTCCTCTGAATAATCCCGTATCGAGAGATACTCCGGAGATACTTCCGTGATGTATCATAAAAAACTAACGAAGACGCGTTTCCTCTTAACGCGCCATGCGTGAACGCCGTGCGCTCGAGATCTCATGAGAATTATTAGCTGCGAGATATCGACTTCCATCTAGGCTCAACGCCGTTCCTGCGACTCTCTTCGTCAAGCTGTCGTTCGATCTGTCCTGGATGATATTATCCCGTCAACGATCTTATATCCCACAAAGCGATATCCCACAAAGTCGTTCGAATTAATCACACGCTTATCCTGCGTGTGAGAAGGCTGGCGTTATCGATGATAACACGGTTCCCTTTTAATCACCGTGTGATTTTTCACAATCGAATATACAGCTCGGTGGGCGGTGAGCAGCGTTAAAAATTCCCGCGAATATGATCGCGAAAAAAAAAAAAAAAAAAAAAAAGGAGAGAGACTCAGCGGCGGAGTAACGTTGTCAAACGCAAGCATGGCCCGTCCCGTCCGGTCGTGCGATTTCCGGCTGGCTCGTTAAAAAAATGACGAGCAAACGAGACGTGGCGTCCGGGATCGAACGTGCCTACCTAGGCGGAATACGCGTGCGAGGTGTGTCATTGGATCGCCCGATCGACCATTGCCGTCAGCAATCCATCATCGGGAACGTCAGGAATGAATAATGGCCGAATCAATGTCGCGGGCCGAAAGCCGCGCGAGCTACCGGCGCCTCGGCGGACCGCGGACTCCCAGGAGCGGCCGCGAAATTTACGGGCCGTACGTGCGCGCCGTAGGTGCACCATCGAGGAGGGTCGCGGGTGTGAATTTACGAGGAGAACGGTGGATCCATCGGCGGCCGATCGCTCAGAGCAACAGGACCATCCTGATCTTCGCGATGCCATCGTCGCTCGGCGCCACACGCGCCGGCTCTCGCGCGTGGACCTTTGCCCGGAGAGTCACCGAGCACCTGCTTAAAGGCGCGTCCATCCTGCGCGACGGGATTACTTTGAGCCCCTTCTTTGAGCCACCGGGCAGAGGACTGACGGCGCCATGGCTGCCAGAAGCGACGTTCATCCGTGCGAACGATCGATTAACGTTTCTCTCCGCTGTGGTCTGCACAGGTCCCGTCTAGGATCACCGCTAATTGGCCGACTAAGCGGTCGGGAATTAAAATACAGCGCGCGTACGCAGACGCCGGCTCTCGAGAGGCTTTTAGCGAGACAGTGGAGGAAACGCCTCGTCTGTCACAGGTTGTCGGCCGATGATGCGCCGCACCCAGGTCGATCGCGGTCAATCGCGCAGCTGGTTTAATAGCCCTTAAGCGCAGGCACGGAATAAAAAGTCGATCCGCGCCGGTAGAAAGGAAAATAATAATTTGATCCTGGGTGTGCCTCGTTACGCGTTAACGTGCCACGGCTCGTCCGAAACTGTCCGCATCCGGTCCTCGTCCGGTCACGCCTCATAGCGCGATTTTTGTCCTCCCGGCATCGTCGCCGACGACGCTGCGCGATCGCGACCAAGTTACACGGCATCTACCAGGACGGTCCCTCCGCCGGGTTATCGTCGATATTTACGATAACATCGAGGCGGGGCCCGGGCAGCAGAGGGGCCGCCTTCCTGCACATCGGGGCCCGGCTAATTGCGGCGGGCATCGATGCGTTCGATCTGCAGCGAATACACGAAAAATGACGCGTCCCACGGCCGGGCGCCGAACTGTCGTCACGTTAAAGCGGCAGAGGAGCGACGACGGAGATGAGTAGGTATAACGAGGAAGGTGGTCGGATCGCGAGCGACCAGACAATTTAATTGTTCGAACTTAAATGGAGAGCAGCTGCCTTCTACGGCCTAACAAGGCGGTAATAACCCGCTTCTAAGGTCTTCTTCTCCTCCTCGAGAACTCGACTCCCGGTCCCCTCCTTCTTCCTCCGGGCCCTGATTCTCCTTCTTTCTTTCTCCCGCTCGGCTCGCCGCTCACCGCGTCTCCGCTCGAGCCACTAAGCACTAACCATGACGCCCGTGACCCTGAGATGGCGTGCTGGATTTATAAGCGAGGGTCCATCCGTGAAACAGCAGGTGCTTCCGTTGCGCCGGACTCGGTCCGAAAAATAAAACGGCCCCGGCCACGTTCCTCTCTTCCTAATTCCGTCTTAATCGGCGAGATCGTTTACTTCGAGCCTCCCGCGTAGGGACGACCGGGCTTTGACCTTGAGTCGCGCAACCGCCGGGTCCAGCGAATCTTACGGCCGCGCACGGACGGAAGCTTCCGCTTATCGACTTCAAGAATGTCACCGGGATGACTTGCAGGAAAGGACGCAGCTTCGGCACGCGATATCGCGAGTAATTCCGCCGGATTGGGTTTCAGCCTCGACGCTGTTGGACGCGTGCGAATGATAATGAAGAGATATGTGAAGGCGCGACGGAAGTACCTGGTCGGTGGTGGTTAACAAGCTGGATCGAAATAGATGTTATTCGTGATGGACGGGAGGAAGCGCGCGAGAGAAAAAGATAGATAGATAGACAGAGACATGGGAGAAAGGGGAGGGCGAAGCTGAGGCGTATCCTCCCTCCTCCTAGCGGGCACGTTTTCCTCTCGTACGCGTAGCCGTGATTATTAATGAACATGAAATATGCAAAACGTTCCGCCCCGTAATATTTCAGACGATTATGTTAAAAGTGGCGCGCCTGCACTTGTGCAATCTACTTGGATCTAACGAATCCAATGAATCTCAACGAGATCGGCTCTCGCGCGGAAAGGCGCGACCGATTACTTCACAAGAGCAAAACAGAAAAAGAGGGAAATCGATAATTCACTTGCCAGTACAGTCAACACTGCCCGTTCTTACTCATCTTTATTTCTGCGTTCTCTTGTCGAAGAGAAAAATCTTTTATCGAGCGTGACGCGATATCCACACGCGGTGCGTTTTAACACATCCAAGAGAGAACGAGAGGAGATAAGATACAGCCGGGAAATTGATAACTGACTGGCACACTGATTCACTTTCATTTATGGTCTAATAGCCTTCTCTGGCGATCGCCAGGAAGTGATTATTCACACGCCGCACTTTCTCCGGGATGCACCGTTTTAACGTTCGCTCGCTGTTAGGCCACCTGCAACAGATGCAGCCGTCTATCAATCCGTAGCAGATATATCGCTTACACGGAGATGTAATTTGAGAACCGGCACGGAGAAACGAACGATGCAACGATGACGAAGTGGGCAAAACTGCACATCGCGTTCAAATAATCGCGGCAAGTCATAATCGATCGAAGCGAACGCGTTGAACGAAAAAGCTCGATGTATTTGCGATTCGCGCATCGTGCGGCGATGACGACGCGTTAATCGACGAGGAAAAGCCGTGAATCAGCTTCGCGGAAGGTGACGATGAAATTTACGAGTGAAAATTCCAATGAAAATCGATTAGATTAGAAACAGCCGGCCGATAGTAAACTGAATTATCTCGCTTCTAAACTCGAGTCCTTGAAGCGAGCCTCGGCGCGAGAAGAACAACCAGACGGAATTGCGCGCATTATCGAGGTAAATTCTCGGTCCGGTTTCAGACGCTTCTTCATTGGCTCACGATAACGCGACCGCTAAAAAATATCTTTCAGATAATTGATTGTAGATAAACGTCAGGGAAGGAGACGCATCGGCGCGTTCGATCAAAATCCAGCAGCAGACTTGCTACTCTCGATCGCGTATTACTCCGCGAAACGAAACTCCATTTGTATTAGTGGTATGTAATTACGAACATCCTCTCTGGACTACGTACGCATTTAATGAACTGATTGGTACCGATCTTAATTCATCTCGCGACTCTCGGAGCTCTGCGATGCGCGTCCTTTTTTCTCCATCGTATCTCCCAGGTTAACAAGCCAGCTAGTCTCACGCAGCAGCGGATCGCCGTATATAATAATGGCGGGGTCTCGGACTCGCGTGCGCGTGTGTGCGTTTCCACGGGCAACATTAATACTACTTATCTTGCGTACGCGGTACGCCACGTGGTAATTATCGTCCAATCTCCGTAGGAGGACCACCGGGACTCTAGAATATAATTCTTCCGAGTTTGCTACTTGAAATGCGCGCGCGCGCGCGCCTCTCCGTCTCTCGATAGCCGCGCGATACTCTCGCGAGAGTATCGCGATAGCGCTCATCTCCCGCGCGCATTCCTTCCCGCGTCCACTTGCGCCACCGCATCCTCCCCTGCCCCTGCCGTTATCCAACTCGGTCGGGATTCAAATTTAATTTAGCGCAATCGCGCGCCACGCTAACGAGCTACTGATAGCCGATTATAATAATTACCGTATGGATAAGGGAAAGCGCTGCCTCGATAGAGAAAGAGAGAGAGAGAGAGAGAGAGAGAGAGAGAGAGAGAGAGAGAGAAAGCAAGCAAACGAGGACTCGTAAACTCATCGGGCGCGCGCGGCCTCCGAAAGAGAACCGTAAAGCGCCCGGCGATTGACTCGTCAATGCTTGCCAACCGTTATTCCCTCCTTGCGTTACTTCGTAATTTACGCGTGATTTTGCGCGGCAACGAAGAAAGAAAGAGAGAGAGAGAGAAAGAGAGAGAGAGAGGAAGGGGAGGAAGGGATTCGGCCGGAGAATTCGCAAAAATAATTGCCATTTTCCTTGATCGATCAATTGATATTTATTAAGTCGCTTAAGCGCGGCTTTTCGGAAGGCACTTATCGGCGATTCGTGGTAACTCCTTAACTCGTTGTCCCTGATACTTTATGACGGTCAGTGAGACGAAAGGCAGAAAGGGAGAGGACCCGGTAGCTCTCCTCTTGCCTTTTCTCTTCCGCATTAGTTTGTTAACGGTGAACGACGTGTCCTTCATGTATCCTACGGCGGCGGAATAGAGATCGCTCGGAAATGCGAGGAATCGAGCGGTAACCTCGATATTTCTTCCGGCAAACAATGTTGCGCGTCCTTTTCACAAATCGGCCGGAGGGTTCGCAAACTCCGGGAGGCCGTCGTCTAAAGATAGAGGTAAGGGAAAAAAAATTAGCCATCGTCAAAGTTCCCCGGTCAACCGAGAATGATGCCTGCCGTCAACGAGACCCTAAATTCCCGAAGTAGCGGACGCGAACAATGAGATTTACACTGTCGACCTTGACAAACTAATGGGATACTCATTGCTTATTTAGGACCGGACAACCAACTCGGAATCGAGAGACCTGCGCGCCTCCTTTTCGACCACTTCCTGAAACCGAAGTCGACGGGGCATCGCCGGGGAACGAATCGTATGTTTGAACCTCACAGTTAGACGGCGCAGTTATCTACGAACAAGAGTCCCATAAAATGCCGTAATGGACGACCTTAAAATCATTTAGCTAGCTAACCGGGATTAGCCGCTGTCTTAAGTAAAAATGGCGGACTGTCCACTCGTAACGCAATAAAATGATAATAAAATGGCTATCCGATAGTCAAGAGTGTCGAGTGCGCGCTGCGTTATTGTCCGCCGCCTGTAAACCATTTCTGTTACTCGCTCACGAAGGGTTTGCTTCCGGCGAGTTAATTGTCGCCGTTACACGCCTCGCGATCGATGCGTCGATCCTTAAATCCCGCCTTATTTTTGGGCCGCATATTTCGTTCGCAATCGCGAACAATCGTATATTAGCGGAACGTCGAACACGCTTAACGCACGTCAAAGCGTTCCGCGACTCGGAACGCTTGAACACGAGATTAGGTTACTCGGCTGTGTCCCACTGGTAGCAGCCACTTGAGGATGCGTGAAGTGGTGCACAGCCTGCAAGATGCGGGAAAGCTCTTGGAGGGTGACGATCGTCGGCGGGTGTCAACGCTGCTTTCAAATCGACGCGATCCCGAGCGCTGCCGCGAACTTGTTAACACGCGACGAACGATGACAGAGTGGAGAACGCGGCACGAGCTCTGGGAAACTCGAAAACTTGCACGATCTCTCTCTGATGGAAAGTTGACACGCTCCAGCGAGGTGTGAGACGAATCGATCGAGATCCCAAGTGTCTCTTTATGCACGATTTTGGAAAATTAAGTACGGCGGAATGCTCGAAGAGCATAAACCACTCCTACGCATGTGATATTCAACACTCGTTATATTCGACGTAGATAAAACGTAAAAACTTCAGTACAGAATGCAAACGCCTGGAGATTGTTATTGTTTAAACTCTCGCGAGGTATCCTAACAATGCATGCATTACCCTTTGAATCGCGCGTCTTCTACGGATTCTCTTTCTCTTACGCGATGTAACAAGTGTTCATTATAGATCGGGAACATGCGCGGCATACTTCATCGGTAGCGGAGGGGGTAGAATGAAAAAAAAAGAGAGAGAAAAAAGAGAGAGAGAGAGAGAGAGAGAGAGAGAGAGAGAGAGAAGAAGGAAGGTTCCACGCTCCGTATACGGCACCGCGCGGCCGGCGCGCGGTAGCACGCGATGGTCCATATACGGCAGCATCCGGCCATAAAGGGCACAAATTATTCTTTATCAGAAAAACCTTGGCGTCTCCGTGGCTGAGCCGCGCTCAATCGCATTCCCCGTCTACATCGGGAATTTCCATCCGCCCGTTCGTTCTGCACAAAGAACGAACGGATTCGACTGACAATTTTTGCGCACAGGTAGACATCCCGGAAGGGCATCCTCGATCGCGAGCGCGCCGAAAATCCGAAGGCGGCATCTCGAGTCCCGGCTCACGGGGTACCGCGATTCCAAGGAGGAAACGATAAGGCTGCGATCTAGACCTCTCCGACCCCTCCAGCCCGAGAGCGCATCGGCATCTCTCTCTTTCTCTCACCGCAGCGCTCGGGCTCCTCTCTGGAGCTGGTCTCAAGTGGGCCAATGTGAACGTGGCTTTGTGATGGCATAACGAGCGTGGAGAGCCTCTCCCATGCCCCGTGTAATCTGGTCTTCAGGTAATTGTATGTTATACGTCCGGGCAGGGCCTAGCGCGAGCGAGAAGAGGAGAACGAGAGAAAAAGAGAAATAGGGAGGCAGAGAGAAAGAAAGAGAGAGAGCGGGAGAGAGAGAGAGAGGGGGGGGGACAAGCGAGACAAGCGAACGGCGGGAGGGGAACGAAGGGGAAGAGCTTGCGAAAAATCGCGGCTCATTCGGGCACGAGAGGCAGAAGTCTCTCGTGATGGTCGAGGGAGAAAACGAGCAAGTGGAAGACGAGGCCCGACGTGGAACGCGGCGAAAGAGGAGACGAGGGAAAGGGAGTAGCAGAGAGGTGAGAGAAGAAGAGCCGAGGCGCGGACCGAGGGAGAGGAGAGGAGAGGTGATTCTGTATGCGTCTCTCTCTCTCCCTCTCTCTCTCTCTCTCTCTCTCTCTCTCTCTCTCTCTCTCTCTCTGTATGTGTGTGTGGAAGCCGACGGCCGAGAGGGAGGAGGTAGACGTGCGGGGTGACGCAGTAGAGGAGGATATGGAGGTGGACCGCGAGGTAAGGGGAGGGGAGTGTGTGAGAATGCTATCAGCGGACTCCTCTCGACCTGAGGACCACACGGCGAGACCACCGTGCGTGCCTTCGGCCCTCTTTTGCCAATATATCCGCGATCAAACATCGAGCCGAGCGGTCGAGCGAGCGAGCGAGCGAGTACCGTGCATTACGCGTCGCGCGCACCGCTTTCCTCGCGGGCGCATCCTCGCGGTGACGGTCGTCTCGTTTCTACGTCTCTCCTTGTTCAGTGCGCGCTAACAAATGGAAATTTGACCCGCGTCTGCATTTCCGGCCGGAGGGACGATGACGATGATCCTCGTCACGAATACGGGGAAATCGCTGCAATTGACACGTCGCGAGTGTCCTCGCGACTCTCCACGCTCGTTCGCCAGCCGTCACTGATAATTATCCGCGATCCTTTTTAATGTGATTATGATGAGCGGATTGCTTCGCTTGATGTAAGGGATGCTTCACGGAGAGATGACCGTGAAAAGTAACGCGTAGCGGCATCGCTGACGAGCAGGAAGCAGGAAGAAAAGTCTTTGTGTTGATGTAACTGCATCAGTAAAGCATTAATAAAGATCGATCAATGATCAAACATCAATAATCATCGTATGCCCTATTTTGTTCCAATTACAGCAGAGATTTAGAGGAATGGGCTTATCAGTGGTGACCATATCGATGAATATTCATATTCACAACAAGATACATCGATAGGCAGGAACGTCCAGAATATCGCCAGTTGGTAAAGGTCGAATCATGGCTGGATGGCTTATCGCGATTATCTTTCATTGATTATTCACAAATTATCGATGTTCCGAGGCTCCGCTCTGGGGTGGTAAGGCTCGTCAAGCTTCTCGCAGGCGAGGCTGCGTCGCGCGTCCAGTTTCGAGCGCAAATTGGAGCGGTTAAGCGGATACACGTGCGTGACTTTGTGTACGCATCGGCGAGTCAATTGCCAAAATATCGAGTCCTCGTTAAAGCATTGTAGCACGCACGGTTATTACGGTAAGCGCAGCCCTCTTCTCCAGCGTAATGGCTGATCGCAGTCGTTGTCGAATTATCACGAGCGAGCACATCGCTCGAGGACAGGCTGGGATCCTGCCCTGCGGAAGTTCGTTGAGACGGGAACATCGAGGAGAGGGATGAAATCGAAATTTAAAGCTGTCGGCACCGAGGGAGGAAGCGGAGACGCACGAAGGCGCGCCGTGAGGACTCCGAAGCGCGGCGGGCGATCCGACATCGTAATTCGCCACGGCTAATTATTTCTCGATTAAGGATCTGCGAGGATGGGCGCATCGCTGCACATCGGACGAATCGCGTGATCGCGCAGGGGAATTAAATATCAACGCGGATGCACACGCGCGCGCTAAGTGAGCAGCGTTTAATATGCCGCTTGCTTGCTGATCCTCGGCGAGCGCGTTCGTAAACGTAACGCGCGCGAGGCAGCCCGTTCGCTTCTAATCGAATCAATTTTTCACGCCCGAAGGGGGATCCCGAGGGAATTCCGCCTGCGAGGCCGGAATGCCGGAGGAATTATTACGTGCGGCCGGTTCGCTCCGCTAATCGAAATCGCCGCATGGAGCGGCCCCTCTCGCGATCGGCGCTTTATCGATGACGGCGCGATCGTTTGTCGGATAATTCCCGGTAACTCGCAGCTCAGCAGGTGCGTTAATACCAATTAGCGAGGGCGACGCGTCGAGCTTGATTATCGCGCGGCCACGAGCACGCGCGTGCGCGTGCGCACGCCTTTGCCGACTCTGCCGCGGCGTGCTCTTTAATTCCGTAGACTTGATAAGTCAATTAGGCAGGAGCCGTAGGACAGAGAGCGGGAATGCGAGTTCTCTCTCGCATGCGAAATCTCGTGCCGTGTTACATTGGCGCGATTTGCGCATGCTCCGCGCACGAAGCCGCTTCATCTCCGCGTTACGCGCGTTGCGCGATAACGGAGCAATATCTCGGCTTGATTTCCGATCCTGGCAATCATGCCCATCAGGATTATGCACAGCTCACCCGTTTCACGGAAACGGTGTCAGCGATTTATCGCGAATTCTTGCGCCGACGTTTCGTGCACGCGACGACGGGAGCGAGTTCGATGTCGGCTTGGATTACGGCTGCAGCCGTGGATTAAGATATTCGCGGAGGCTGACGTCTCGCTGCGACGTTGCTGCGGCTAATAAACTCGCGTGTTGCGGTTTCGGACGCAAGGCGAACGGTGTACTTATCAAGTACACCGGGAGGGAGAGAGAAAGAAACCCTTCGAACTCTCTTAGCAACGTAATAGGCCCGGCTCGATCGTTCGGAGCCGCGGCCTTCCCTTATTTCCCGGCGAGAACCGCTCGTCCAATTACTGATTAACGATCTCACCTCCGTAGAAATAATTATAAAACTTCCGAGAATGCCACTTAACCCCGGGGGCGCGAGTGCGCGACAGCGCGGGACGGGGACGGAGCGGGCGACCTTAGACCCGGCAAGGCAGCCGCGGCGAGGTGGTTCCGATCGAGGCGACCCATAGAGCGATAAATCCGTCGCCGAAGCAACCACCAATGCATGGGGCACCAACAAGGGGGCCTTGTCCGTCGCCACGCGATGCCTCTGCCGCATTAGCACCGCAGCATGCTTCATCTGACGCTTAATGACGTGGCGAAGCGGACGAGCTGAGAGCGAGCACGCCGCGGAGGAACGTGTCCTCGGTTAACCGAGCGCGATCGAAACACGCCTTGATCCTTAGCTGGACCAGGATGCTGCGGCATGCCAGGCGCCTGCTAAACCGTCACACTGCACGCTCGCGTTCGCTCGTGTACTTTCTCGCGGTTCATCGCTCGACCGGAAGATGCGCGAGACTCGAACCCGCCTGCAAGCTCGCGCGATCTCACTCGCATCTCGCGACGCATCTTTGCCCGAATTAACCGGTCATAGGACGCATGTGGGAGACATTTGGGGCATGTGGGGAATGTTTCTTCTGGCTGAGGGTCGTCTCCAACAAACGCTTCCCGTGGCTTTTTGATCTCTCGTATAATTCCTTGGGGAATTTTTATTTCCGAAGGCTAGATTCTTACGAGCGTACGATTAATTTTGCTTGAAATCAAGAGATAAATTACTTTGTCTCTTCCCCGTTCGCGGTAAAACTTAACTCCGCGAATGTTAATTCCTGCTCTTGGATTCAGCTCGGAATAATCCGAGGTCTGTGTTAGAAATATCGAGTGATTACTCGATATTTTCTCGATGAGGAAATACGTCTGTATTATTCGCTCGCATCCTCGCAGCTTAATTCGCTGAGACGCTTAATTCTTCATCGCTTGTACACTCGCGGGGACACCTTCGACTTTCCGACATCAAAGAGGGACCGTCCCTTTGGCCTTGGGTGTCTTGTGTACAAAGAAAATGCGATGAATCTGATACGGCCGGCTTATATACATCAGCAGTTCTTTTGACTCGCGCGACATTATTAAATACCTCATTAATTATAACGTCTACGAGGTTACAGCCAGGACGGCTAATTTGAGACCCCAGAGGTATCCTTCCATGAGAGAAGTCGCGTTTGAAAGGGCAGACGCCTCTTTATCGTTTCACGCGCCACGATTCACACCGTATACACGCGCGCGCGCGCGCGCGCGCGTACCCCCCATACTCCTCTCGAACAATCGCGATCACGAAGCTCTCACGCAACCGCGTCGCGTCATATGCTTCGAACGGCTAATTAACCACCGCGAGATACCGTCCCCCGCCCGTAACCAGCGCGCATCCCCCGGCGCCGTCATTTTTCGGATTCGCCGCTAATCCCGTTCAGATAGTCTCACGCAGATAGGGCGAGCTCCGTGCAGGTGCCCGGAGGTGATTCTCGGGCCCCGGCAGGTTGCAGCGCGCTGAAACGAGCCACAGCGGAATTGAACCCGGCAGAAGGGGGTAGAGAGGTGCCTGAGTAGTGGGTGGTGCGGACCGAGGACGAGGGCGAGGGGAGGGTTGAATTCGAGGGGGGAAGACGGCGAGCACGGCGAGCATAGTCCGTATCCCTTTGTTCGACGCGTGGCAAGATAAATTCAGCTAATAAATGACCGGAGGCTATTTACCGTGGCGGTAGCGCCTCGTTATCCGGCTCGGGCCTCGCGCATATACACGCACACGTGCACGTATACGTAAATCTATGCACGGTGCATGGTGCATGCGCGCGCGCGCGCGCGCGTGCGCGGGATACACGACGGTGTGCGTTTTGCAGCATTTTGAGGATGGCTCAGTATCGGTAAGAGGCCGATAAATCTTGCTGCGCTCGAGGCGCACCGCACTCATCCCGCTCTCCTCTGTGCTACGCTGCGCGTGTGAGCGTGCGTGCGTGTCTCCTCCCCGTCTCGCTACGTGGCGGTGCAACTTCTTCTTTATCGCCTATGGTACCAGCTACCAGGACCAGAGAGAACGTCGCACGAGGAGAGAAAGGGGAAGGGTGAGAGACACCAGCACGAGCGCACGACGCGCGCGCGCGAGTGCACTAAGGTGACCGTACATAAGGAGGTACAGTTATGTCCCGTGCTTATGAGAGAGGGCGGGTGGGTCCTGGTCGTGAGGACCTGGCCGCTATCGCGGAATCAGCGTCCGTCTTAATTATCGCCCTCAGCCTCTCTCCTTGCCCTCTCGCGTCCCGCCCGCATAGATTCCTGCCCGCCTCTTCGCGCACGGCGCTTTATCCGCGAGCTTTTTATCTTGCCGACGTGGTCCCGCCGCTGCGAGAGGTACAATGTATGGACGGCTCGCGTTGAACCGAGTCCGGGATACATAAAATTCGCTTGAGATGAGAAACTGACTTTGAAAGATTACATCATCTCCCGTCACGGATGTGTTGCTCGCTTGTTGACATTTCCCCCTCTTCGATTTTATTTGAAGATTCCTCGTACCTTTCAAAGAGAGGATACTTAACGACACTTGTTGCATCCTTCTTCTTCGCTGCACAATGAATTCGTATGTAATAAATGTCGCAGGATACGTCCGAGAGAGCCCGTTCTCAGCGATTCTTTCGGTGATGTTAGCGATGCGCTCTGCGGCGGGATTCCTCTCTCCGGATCTCTTGCAGCTTAAAGGTCTTTCGGAGAAGCCCTTTAAAAATCGGCACCCAAACGGGCGCGTTCGATAACTTACGTTATCGGGCTCGGCTCCACTCGGCGCGAAATAAGGATGTACCAGCGCGGGTCGGCCATTTTTTCCTGCTAATTGAAGGAAGCAAACCCTCTTACTCGGTAGATCACGATAAGCTTCGCCAGCCAAACAGCAGGACCGGGTTGTATAGAAGCGCGTTCAACGTTCAACGTTCGAGCTTCCCTCGCTTACTCGCCTCGCGTACGTTGCTTCCTACCCGGTAACGATTTCTCCGCCTTGTATCGCACCGGCGTACGTACGTACCCTACGCAATAATGACGCGCCGATGTGAAAACAGCTTTGGGGTGAAAAGTGCCGACCGTGCGCCGTATCGCCTCGAGAATCGGCGAGCGGCCGAAGCGAAATTATGACTTGAGATTCGTGGGAAGTGATTTCGATTCGCGCGGCTAAAACATTCGCGGAGCGGCGCGGCGGCTTGTCGTTTGTCACGGGATTTAATCGGCAACTTTCCTTCGCGCGTTCGCCCTCCCCCCCCCCCACCTTCCCCGGCCCCCGCACCCCGGTAATCATGCGAGGGGCGCCCCCACTTCATTAGCGCGCATTCAATTTCAACTTATTATTTTAATTAGTGTTTGCGCGAGACGCCTGAAAACGCGCGCGTCCCCGGTGAGACGGATAACTCGGCGGGAATTCGCGTAAACTAAACGGCGGCTGAATTGTGCCCGCGATAGAACTGTCCCACCGGAAATTATTTTAACGTGCGCTTTTAAATTCTGCATTCGCTGTAGCCAAAGTTTTCATCGGGCGGTCTCTGATTCCCCGAACGAAGATATCTCGCGACTGTCTCGATTCGCGTGGCAGGATTTACGCGTTGCCGTGAGGGAGGAGAGGAGGGCTCTCGTCGGGTCAGGCTAAACTTGATCTGATTCAGCGGGAGGAGAAACGAGAGAAAGAGAGACGAGACGAGAACCGTCGCTTTTCCGAAATGAACGGAACGGAACCGACGTAGTTGGATCGCGAAAGAGCAGATGTTGCTGTCAAACAGGCTCTTCGTCCCTTTGATCGATATAATCCAAACGTACGCGTCAACGCATCTCTCTCTCGGATTAACAGCGCGATCCGAGTTGCGACATCAGTAAATCCAGTAATAAAGCAGTAACGAAAGTATCGTCGTTAAAGGATTGTCGTAATAAAGGCAGTTTGTCGGCCAACAAGAGATCATCGGCGAGAGCCACCGGCCCTACCGGATTTAATCGACGGGGTAAATAAAAATCCGGCGGAAAAAAAAATACGAAATTCCGGCGCGCGAATTCCGATGCATTTTCATAAACATGGCCGAGGCGCGCTGCGCTGCGCGCCTTTCTCCCTTTAACGCGATTTTATTTTCGGTCCGATATATTCGGTCCGCATTACCCTGTTTTTAATTCAGCGTAATAATCGATCGCACATTCCATCGGGGTTATTGGATTCTCGCCGCCAGCGCTACATTAATGTAATCACATGCGGGTGACGTGCCCATTAATCGTACTTAAAAATTCACCGCGCGAAAGATAGCGGGAGGAGGAGAGGGAGAGAGAGAGAGAGAGAGAGAGAGAGAGAGAGAGAGGGTGAGGGAAACGGTGGGAAGAATTCATTACAATTTCAATTTCGCATTTACTCACTTTGACCGGTTACGTCGGCTCGCCGACGGGAAAATGGAGAACCCATGGGGAGCCGTAATCCGACTGTATAATCACCGTTGCGCGCCGGATTCACCGTTGCGTCAAATGCACTTACTTGGACGTCTATAAAGCGCGACGTGCAGCTTCGGTATTTTAGTCGGTCATTCGGCGGGTTTTAATCCCCCGCGCTGGACACAGCACCGGATACAGCGTGCACGTGTGTATATGTGTGTCGGCTATCCGTAAAAAGAAGAATGGCCGCTGTAATTCCGGAACTTTCCAGACTGTCGGGAATCGGACGAGAGAGATGAGTTCGAGACAGTTTCGCAAAGCCGATACCCTGCAAGAGAGGAATTATGGTACGCGATTTGGAGTGGCCTCACGTAGACGCGTTCCATCGAACCTTTGCGATTAAATCTAAGCCCCCGCAGTTTATTTGAAGCAAATAATTACTCTTCGGGCGACCGCGACCGCTGCCCCGATGCACACCTACGTGCGAGCTTTATTAAGCAAGGTACAAACTTTTATTCGCGCCGTTTTTATATAACAGCCCAGTGTCGTGCGATAAAGCGCCAGTAGACGATAGCTCGCCAAGTTTGTTACTCCGTTCGTTTTTCCGACGACGGAGACGCCTGTTGCAAAATTAACACATTCTGGCTTCTCGACGTCGCCCTCGCACGTTCACGCAATTCCCCGTCGTCGTTAACGTTAGCTAAATAAATTTAATTAACAAAGGGTTTGTGAGTTGAAACCGTTTGAGTGTTTATTCGTATAATATCCTCTGCATGCCGATAACAACGAGACGCTAAGAGACGCTCGTCGCAACCAGAAGATTCTGCGACTGCGATCTCCGCTGCCCGTCAATCGCGACTCTTTTGCGAGCGTCATACGAATTATGGGCTGAGAATCTGTCATCCCGAACGGAAATCCTTTTAGCTTCCGCCGTGCGCGCAGCCAGAAACAATTAACGCGATATCGGATTACCCCGGATTTCCCCAGAATCGAAGTATCTTCGAACATCCGGCAGCCCGACTGCGGGGCAATGCATGGAGAACTTAAGAAAACACCCGGAAACTTAATTTTACGGATTTGTCAAATTTTCATGGCTAATACTGCAACGTTCCCGCCCGGGTTTGACGCTGTACAAACGCAAATCTAACGATATAAGTGGATTTGAATTCGCGTCGGGCTCGTTTAGCGATCGGAGAGGTAACAGTGACGTCGCGAGCGCAATAAATCGCGGTGGAAACGGAGTTTTAGCCGCGCCGGCTGTGAAAAATGCAAGTTCCATCTAGATTAAATGCTTCGGATAACTTGGCGAGCTATTGCTCGCCAAGTTACCACGTGGCGTGTCAGTGTACCTTAACACATTAATGCGCGATGCTTAAAGGAGAAAAGGAGTATCGCGCAAACTTAACGCGTTAAAAAGCCGACACCGCGTGTTTTATACATTCGGCAAAATTAGGAACGGGAATTTCTGCTCGACATCGAGCAACGTTAATCTCATCGCATTCGCGGGTTGGCGAATCTTTCGCGAAAGTAACAATTCATTACTCGTCAGACTTATCCCATCCTTTATCTTACGTTTCATTCGTTACGGACGCGCTGCCGGAGCGAGTTGCGACTATTAGGGGGTTAATGTGATTTTAACGCGTTTTTCATTGCATCTATTTCACGAGGCACTGTCGCTTCAGGATTTTCAAGCTAATAACCAATCTCGGTGCACGAGCACCGGAAAACGATCCGCGGGAGTGTTGTTCGTCTCGATAACGCGGCGTATATCGGCGAGAGATTCCATGCATGTCACATGCGTGTCGCCGTTAACTGCGCTCGCGGAAAACTCGCGATCCCGAAGGAATTCCCTGTCGCCGGGAGAGCGCGATTTCGAGACGGCCGAGCGAGCACCTTCCTCTACCTGTTTTCCAATTTCCAACCGAAGACACGCACCGGGACGAGATCGGATCCCGAAAGCCGCCACGAAAGCGGAGAGGTAGGACACGCGATACAGGACGTTTCACAATATCGTAGATTTCTGATCCCGTGGCCTATGGAACGCATGGGGGAAGGAAGGAGGAGGGCGCGGGGAGTGCCCCGAACCCTTGTCACCACAAAACTCGACTGGAAATCGAATTCTCAGGGCATCGAATGACAATTTAGCCGCGGCCGTGTTAGGAAGCTAAAGGGACGCGAGCGAATAGAGCCGACGCAACGGGGCAAGAGGGCAGGGAGAAGGGAGCCCGGAACGGAAAGGAGAGGAGAGGAGAGGAGAGGAGAGGAGAGGAGAGGAGAGGAGAGGAGAGGAGGAACGAGACAGAGTTTCTCTATCGAGGGGGAAAGAGAGAAAGAGAGAAGAAGGGAGAGAGGGAGACAGGCAGAGGCGCAAGAACAAGAAGAAAAAGAAGAGGCCCGATGTCGCCCAGTGTTCCAGAGATGCTATCATCGCGGAGGAGGTCGCTCTACCACCGTAGGGACGTAAGCGATGAAAAGGTGCCCGGGACCTAACCAGGCTCTAACAATCGTGTCGCGCATTCTTCGCTGACGGACGATCCGCTCGCTCCGATAGTTTCGACAGAGTTGCAATTTGCTCGATGCGGTCGGCTCGGTCGGACCTCCTCCTACCGAGGTAAAGGAAGCCCCTCCACACCGCTCCACGACAATGAGATCCTTATCGGCCCGGTATGTTTCTTCTTCTCGTTCTCCTTCCGTTCTGAAGCAGCTGCCCGAGCCCAGGACAGCGAATCCGACCTCGGAATATTTGTATACCGAGGGTACGTGCACGTCGACGCGCGCCCGTGCGACGCGGAAATTTCATCTCGCGATCGATCGGTCCTCTCGCCTCTCGCGAGACATTCTCCTACAAGCGCGAGAGAAACGACCGAGATCTCGTCGAGGTGATTTCCACGCGCCACGCTCGCGTTCCGCTCGACGCTACGCTTTCGTCTAAACAGCGCCGAATCCCGCTTAATGGGACACGTAAGAAACGCCACGTGTGCGGCGTCATTATTAACGGGAGTTTAATCGTTCCGCCGCTCCTTCCGCGCCGCGATGCGGTCGACCTGACCCGCGCGCCGCTCATGTCGAGGGTACGCCGCGTGCACCGGGCCAATGACAATAAGAGCCTTATCAGATCCTCCGGCGGATTTCTTTCTCGGCTACCACCAGCTGCATCGCTTCTTCTTGCGCGCGATCCTATCCGGCCGCAGGCCGATGTAACCAATCTCTTTCCCTCCATCTCTCTTCCCGCCTCCCGCCTCCCGCCTCCCTCTCCCACTCTCTCTCTCTCTCTCTGTCTTTCTGTTCGCCGCGTTCTGCGGAGTTTCCCCGGCGATCCGAATGGAACGGAACGGCTCGCCGCTTCCCGGAGACACAGGGAGAAACTATCTCCCTCTCTCTCTCTCTCTCTCTCTCTCTCTCTCTCTCTCTCTCTCTCGATAAAAAGAATGGATCTTTAATAAATAACGGGTCCGAGTCGTCAGTGAGACAGGAGCCCATTGTAAAGCGTTTTCTCTCGCTCGGCCTGCGACCGACCGGCCATACGAACGAAAAGTTGAGGACACGGCGACAGCGGGACCTTTATACGATTCCTACGGCATCTCTTCTTTTTTTTTTTTTTTCTTTTTCCCTTTTGCTCCCTTTTGTGTGACGATCCTCGGCGGATAACGCGCCGCCCATCGGAAACGGGCGTTTACGATGACGAGCGACACAATTTCCGAAATTTTACTACACCGACGCGACAGTCGACATTCCCTCGGCATGCCTCGACTGTCACATTGGCCGACATCGTTAAACGTTATTCCTCGTTGTTTCTCGTTTCCATGCTGGTTTGAAAATATCTTGCGCGCAACGTTATCGGAACCACACCAGGCAGATGAAAAACAGATTTTGCCGTAATTCCGTAAATTGATCGCGACCGATAACGACAATGGCGCGGAAAGTATTCGGACGTGCAAGTAATAGACTCCCCGCGAATGGAAAGGGGATAATCCGCGTATAAATGGCGACAATGAGCGCGTTGCGCCAGTTGGAACGTACACAAAATTTAACGCCGACGTTCACACAACGTGAACGACGATGGAGGCGAAATAACGGTGGACGGGCGATTTATTAAATTCTATTAGCATATCCGGCAAATAAGTGAATAATTTCGTGTAACTTTTAATCGGCGACCGGGCGGATTATTAAAATTTTCCCGATGCGATCTTAATTAAGACGGAGCCTACTATCGAATGGCCTTAATTAATAGCGGATAAGTTCCGCGGCGGGCAGGAGGAGAGCGAAAAGGGCAGGCGGCATTGTCGAATGGCCGTAATTGAAACTGGACGAGGGCGGCGGGACGGTAGCGAAATTGGGGACATAATTGAAGGGGCAGGTGGATGAAAGTGTTGGCTCGCGTTTAGCAAGTTGCGAGGAGAAGGGAAGAAGTGAGCTTTAGGACTCGGAACCCGGCCAACTTTTTTCCGGCTTCATCGGAAACTTTAAAGTTTCTCAGGGCGGAACGGCGGCGCGACGACGTCGCTAAGACACGGCTGAGTTACCTTGAATATATATTCCTTGTAGAGGAACAAATTTACGGTACACTTTCGCGGGACTTGGTAAGTGCATCATAACGCCTTCGTCCACCGTGCATGGCGCTAGACAATTATTCTGTGACGTGCCATTCGTTACGGAAGCTTATTAGCGACGCGAGCGCGCGCCACCGCGCCAAAGAAACGTGATTAATCGTAGCGCTGAGAAATTTTACGCGACTTTGCGATGGCGTTGCTGTCGGATCGCTTATCGATAAATCAAAACGACGGAATGGAGGGGATCAAGGAGATCGATGAGAGCGATTGGAATCGGTTGATTCCCGATTCATCATTTTCCTCGCACCTCCGCGCACATTCGCTGACGGGAGAAAGTTGCGAGCGCAGATGCGAGCGAGTCGGCGCGTGACTTCAAGATCAAACAGTCGTGATGTAAATTATTGTTCCTTCATTTCCAGCCTTCACTGGAAAATAACACCCGGTGATTCTTCGTCCCGTTAGGGAACATCGTGCTAATTGCTACGGTTTCATTAGTCGATTCCAGATGGCTGATGAGGAAACCATTTATCAAGACGTGTCATATCCCGGCGGGCAGGTTAGATACGACTTTACGCGCTGCAAGAGCGCTGATTAATGTGAATTTATGCGCCTTCTTCGAAGGAAGCATCCTCCGTCGAGCTTAACGCACCACGGACGCAAATAATTCGAATTCTTTGTTTCAACCGGCGCTGAGAATTGCTCCTGACGCTCTTTGACGACAAGATGATGTCTTTGATGTCAATCGCTGACCGCTTGGCCCGACCAAGATAGAAGACGGAAACACGGAAACAGCGTAATTTACCAACGATAAATTTCCTCGATCATCGAGCAGGAGGACGCGCGATTTTCGCGCTGCGGGATCCGCTGGATCTCGCTTTCGGGAGGAAGACGAGAGGGACGGCAGAAAAAGAAACGAAAGCGGAAACGCCGATAACAAGGACGAGACGGAGACCCCGCGGAGCCACGCGGACGTGAACGCGCAAACGACAGAAGAGCGGATAATCGATGAACGAGGAACGTAGAGTTAATCGCATGGACAATGAACCGTGCGATGAGCGATTTTTCGTCGGGAGACTTCGTGCGCGACTCGATCTTCCTCATCCTCGTTAACCTCCGCGCGATTCTCTCCCGATACTTCCCTCCCGCTCTCATTATCCCGACGTTACACGTGCACGGCCGTTGCGCGGAACGAGTGCTCGCTCCTTTACGATCCTTTACGTAAGCGCAGCGGGCATTCCGCATCCCCGGGCTCGAGCGACGAGAGAGCGGAAATTAGCTGCCGATCGTCGTCGCCGCCGAACGAGCATCGTCGCGTAACGGCCGTCGCGCTTATAAAAGACACGCGATATCGTCGGTATACCGGAAGTGCGAGACCGCGGCGCGGAGATGATCGATACGGCAGACGGGGGGTCGCGACGAACTTGGCGAGAATAATGAAGAGGCCGCCGTTCAAGGGACGTTCGTCGTCGTCGCGACGACGTCGATGCTGAACAAAGGATCCCGGAAACAAGACCGATCGCGAACGCGGAACGCTTTAATCGAGAATCACCCGCTCCGCCCGCGCGGTGCGTCGCGGTATTCGCGTGGGAATTGCTCTCGCGCCCTCGCGCGATTTCCGCCGGAACGCTTTCATCCGCGTCGCGCATTCCCGCGTTACGCTCGTATTCCCGCGAATGCGTCATCCCGCGATCTTGTCCGTGCGTGCGAGCGCGCACGTGCAGCCGCGCGTTGTCCAGAAGCGCGTCATCGCGCGTGCATACGTACGCGCGGATCGCTCTCTCTCTCTCTCTCTCTCTCTAGCCGGTAACACGCGTATAAATCGGGATCCGCGTGGCGTAACTATCGAGCGAAACTGGTTCCACGGAATCAATGGGTCTCGCGCGCTATCTGATCCACGGCACCTAGCTACGTGTCGCCTACCGTACAGATAACCGCATTAATGGTGTCCCGCGGAATGTAGCCTCGCCGTGATTTACGGGAAACCGAGGGAGCGCGGCTTTCTTTTCGTTTCGTCACGTTGGCGAGGGAGGCAGCCGGGGAGGGAAACAGCTTCGTCGAAAATTGACTCGATCGGCGAAACGATACGGAGATAAATGCGCCGTCCCGGGAGCAACCTGCTCTCGACGCCCGCTATAAAGGCCTGTGCATCCCGTGACGATCACTTGCGGAAAATTACGGTCGTGTTGAGCGAGCGTTGTTGCGGCCGCGACGATTCCCTTGACTGATAAGCACAAATCTGGCGACATCTCTTCCTCCGGGACGAGCGGTGCACGCGTACGGTAAAGGACGTAAGTGAGCGACGTTCTCCGAGCGAGCGTAAATTATCTCGCGACACTTGGATCGATCTAGACTCCGAAAACCACGGTTTGAATCGAGGCTTGATTAAATCAGGAGCCAGTCGCGTCCAGGCGATCGTTCAGGCGAACCCGTGGGAGAACCGATGATTGTGACTTGAAACGGCTATCAGTGCGAGTAGAAAATTAGCCACGCTGACCGGGAGATCGGAATTCCTCGGGACAAATTACATCCGTCGTCACTTGACACACGAGGGAAACGAGACGTCGAGTCTTTTCCAGACCACGCATGCGCGCTCTTCCTTTTAACGGATCTTTCAGCGGCAGCGATGTCAGCGAAACGACGACGAACCGCCGCAACGCGACGCGGCTAATCGCACGAGCGTAATGAGAGTCGCGTTCGCAGAAGCCGGACGAGACTCTCAACGAGGTCTCAACAAACCGTACGCCATACGAGACTCGCTTTATCCTTTTGGCAAGGCGCTTTAAGTGCGCCGTTAAAACGACGCATCGGCCGGCTACTCGGCCCGAGCGGGCCCGAGGCGGGGCATTAAGGGCTGTGCTTCCTTCATAAAGATAAAAAATACGCTTAACTACGCGCCATCGGACTTTACGTCCCGCGACACGTGTAACTAACGTATAACACGGGCCGCGGGACGCAGAGGACGGAACAAAGAGGGAACAATGATCCGCCTCCGCATCGCGGGACACGCTCGCAGCATGCGCTCGCATACCGCTCCAAAGTAAGCGATAGGCGAGCGTTAACGCGCCATCCCGGCAATCGCACGTATCTGCGTGTGTATGTGCGTATGTACACATCGTACACGCGATATATGTCTGGCGGCCGACACCCAGAACGCGACCCATCGCTCGCGCTTTATGGCTCGTTTGGTCTCGCGCGATCGTCTCCGTCCGTCCGTCCGTCCGTCCTGCGATTCCGCGCGCGTTCTCCACCCTCCGATCGACGTCACGTCATCATGTTCACGGCTGGCGTCGAGATCGAGGCCCGCCGAGAGAAATCACCGAGCCAGCCGGCCAGCCCAGCATCCCCGATGAATTTTATCTCGCCCGACCGGGCCACCGATGCCGATCGACCTCTATCTCCCTCGACGCTAACGAAACCAATCTCGTTAGCGACTCCCTTTATCACTTCTTCGCCGCAGATAGCCGGACCGAGCAAGCCGTCCGATGGGGTTCACGCCGAGGAATAATAGTTGCCGACATAAATTTCATGCGAGCGTGACCCGCGGCGCGGGATTATCTCTTTGTAATCGAATCAGGGAAGCGGAGTTATATGTCCGCGGGGGAGGAGGGCGGAGGAGGGAAAACGCTGATGGCGTTTCGCTGCATTTCGCGTAATTAAAAAGAAGAGCGGACGCGTCCGCTCCCACCTAACCCCCGCGCGCCGCCTTTGCGCGCGCAACGGGGGTCACGTTTGCGTTTCGTCGATGTACCATGTGATGAAACGGAGGAATCGAACCGGCAAGAGCGCCGATTGAAAGTGATGATGCACCAGAGAGCCGCGGGATGACCGCGGGCGTCGCGACGGACGGAACGACTGTTACAGCGCGATGCGGAGGAGAAAAAAGGGAATAAATCAATTTCAGAAATGGCTCGTATATAGTAACAGCGGACGCGAACGGAAACGGATAAGAGATAAGGATTTATCGGCCTTCGGAAAACCTCCTATAATTTCCGTGAGTTTAACGCCTCGACGTCACCGATACGGGAGAACGTATTCTGAAGCAAGTGATGTTGACACGGATAAAAACTGGAGATTACGTTCTAATCTACCTCCCAGCGTAAGAAAATTTCAGCCGGACTGCACCGGTCCTTTCAACAGCCCGCGTCGATATTCAGAGACTAAACTTGGTCATCTGAAAACCGCATTACGCAAAGATTTCCGCTTTCCTTTATGAAGCTCCTCTCGCAGCGTCGCGAAAGGAAGAACACCTGTGCTATGTACACATATGTATAGATCCTTTGCGCGGAAGCGGCGCAAAAATTATGTTCCCCTCCTAGATTGAATATGCGTTACGAAAGTTGTAACTAGCGGAAACGTGAAACAGTGCGCGACAAGACACCAGGACAAAGATATTGTCCAAGAACGTAACTGTAGAGCGAGACCGGTTGAAGTATCTCTTCTGTGGGATCGTTCTGGCAGGACAGTTTCTCGAGCGGCTGGACCTTGACCGACAACATGACTGAAACTCTAATTACGTTTTCGTTCTGTGAGCTGAATACCGGCCGCGCGACTCAATGCTGCCCACGTAGAGAGTTGAAAAGCCGACTATCCGCGCGTTCGTCGACGAGCGTCTCTGCGCGGCTTCGCGCTCGTGAAAGAAGTGCCTTAAATCATCCCGGGCCCTCAACCGAGGCCCGAGAGGGTAACGAACGCGAGAATATCGCATCGATGTAATATTCCGCGACGGGAACTCCGTGTTTCTCCCGCCCTCGCAGCGGAGGAAGAAGCATCGCGGCGAGCATCTCGCGGAGGAAGGCGCTCGATGACAAATATCCTGAATTTAAATAGCGTCCGTGCGCGTATTACGGCGCGAGCCGCGATAATTGGATTTAGTGCACGAGCCGGAGAACGACTGGCCGATCGACCCGTAACGCGATAAATATAATACGGGTATTTTCATTAGCGAATATCGGGACGTGCTCGCCGCTCGTAAAGTCCTCGGCCAGGCAAACGAGCCTTACGAGCCTTCCGATGATTTACACATTTTTTTTTCCCTCCCTGCTCGCCATCCTCTCGCCATCTTATCCACCCTGCCTCGCATCCCTCGAAACCGTGAAACCTTCTCGCGAGGGAACGAACATCGTTAACCACCTGTACGCGCGGTGTGTGCGTGGATTCACGCATACGCATACGAGCACGCGCGGACGAACGCGCGTCAGCTCGCTGTAAATTTGCCTAACAATACGAATGCATATCTCGTCCATATTCTCCACGGGCGCGCGCGCGCGCGCGCGCGCGTGCACACGTTGAAGAAATATACGGTCGTGCGGTCGTGCCACGCCTATCCTATTCTTCCTCAAACGCCGCTGTCATTTCTCCCGGCTGGGACCTCCGATCCCTCTCTCTCCATCCACCCGACCTGCATTTCTAATTACAGGCCGCCGCATTTTTCTTTGACCCATCGATGCGCCTCGTCCGAGGGTGGCTTCCGCCAGGAGGAAACAAAAATTACAGATACCGGGCGCCACTTAATTTTCGAGCGCGTCCTGACGCAATTCTTCGGACTGTTTAAAAAAAGAAGAGGCAGAGACGGAGAGAATGAGGGAGAGGAAGGCGGATAAAGGGAAGCTGCGAGTCCTCTCTTGGCTTTCCGTCGTCGTGTACCGTAATGCCTTGCCCTCCTCCTGTCCTGCAGTCTGCAATTTGGCCCGTATATATATAGCGTTTTGAGATCAAACGTCGGACCGATGTGGTAGAAATTTCTCCGCCTAACGAAACGCTCTCCGGTTTACCGGCAGGCACGTCTTACGAATTCCTGGCGGTCGGCGGTTCTCTCCAAAAATACAGCTGCTACTTAGAAGATGGTGAGATACGTCGGGATGTGTTTAAAAATAAATTAGATATACACGGCCAAGTGTCGCCTTATCTCTCTCTCGAATCGGAATTACGGTAGGCGGCTATCCGGTAATTAAATACGAATAAACGTATTTCCGATCCGTCTTTCTTTCGCTCTTTCTCTCTCTCTCTCTCTCTCTCTCTCTCTCTCTTCGCGCGCGAGTGAAAAGCTTGTCGATTTCTCGTCGCGGTTTCTTACCGGGAGATTCCGCGCTCCCACGCCGTTACGTATACGCGAAATTACTCGTGGTGCGTATCCGCGAAATAAAGTTCCTTTGAAATGTGATTCGTTTGCATGACTTTATTGGATGAGCTGCCGGCGATATTGAATCGCATGAATATTTAAAGACGCGTCCGCGTCCGCGTCGGACGAATTTCCCTGAAATTATTATCCTTTTAGCTCCATTAAGCGTACTTTAGACTCGGCCGCCCACCGAGTTGTCGCAACTTTTTCCCGCCGTCGCTTTTAAATAGCCCACTTCTATTTATTATTCTCGCTTTGCTGCCTGAAATTTTTCATTGCATTAATTATTCATCGGCGTTAATCCGCTCTGGCTACATCAAACACCGCGGCGAGATCCCGCGCCTTTAATCTCTTTTACGCCGATCCACTTCCGAACGTTAATTCGCGAAACGGCGAAACGATCCGGCCCGGTCAACGAAAGTGCTCGATTAACTTCCTTTTTCTCGATCGACGAAATGTTAATTAGGCGGGCGGGGTAATCCGCTGCCGGTCGTTCCGATCGGCGGAATGCGCTCGGAAATTTATCACGACGTTCATCCGGCATAATCACGCGCGTTATTGATGAGCGGGCTTGTTTGCTCGCACAAACGGTCCACGGGCTTTTACATCGTTACGGACCTCGCTCGGGATAGATCTCATATGGGGGGGAGGAGGAGAAGCGCGGGAGGAGAGTTGTCAGTCCCTGACCGAGGGTTCAGGAACGCCGTCGTGCGGAACGCTCGAAAGCGCTCGAAAATATTATTCCGCCCCGCCTAGAACCGTCCCGATGCTTGCCCAAGCATCCAGCCTGCCCTAACTGCGCCCTCCAAAGTATAGTCTAGCCGCGACAAGGGCGAGCGAGCCCTAAGTAGCCTACCGACCGCTCGACGCGTCCGTCTCTTTTCGTTAATTGCGCTAGCCAGGCGAGCACGCTTCTCACCTGTTGCAAAGAAATAAATATATTACGGCCTGTTACGCGACGATCCGTCCAGTCTCATAAAATACGTCGATAAGCATCGCGAGCGTCGCGCGCCCGTAGCTTATTTTCCGAGGAGGAGGAAAAGCCTTTAAAAATGAAGATTAACGCGGCACGCACGACGGAGCGGAGCTCCCGCGGTAAACGCTGCGGCATCGATCTTTGGAAGATATAATAATCGCTACACATCGCGGCTACATGTGTATACACAAACAGTCACGCTGATATCGCCGGACATGCCTATTCGAGAAGCACTTGAACGTAGCTGAGGAATTTCTTCAAACTGAGAAACGTAATATCCGGACATCATTCTTCAATTTAACTCGTTGGATGTTCCATTAATCACGAAGCTTTATCTAAATTTATGTATCGGAGATAATTTGAGCAAATTGAAGTTTTTAATTTCGAATTAGACATCCATGCTCACACTTGGATGCGCGTTTGTAGTTTGGGACTCGGTGAACATTGATGAATATTAAACGATCTCGTTAATTAAGCGCGAGCGCAAACTTGCGAAAGTCCATTCCGAATTTACTCTGGGATATATTTCTGTCGAGCATCAGAGTGCGAAATCAGTATGAAATCATTTGTAGGTTGCGATATTATTTTTTTACATTACAATCATAAAGCTTTATCAGTCGCTAGCTCAGATAAAACCTGCAAGACTTTGCGCGAAGATGTTATCGACCGATACAATCGATAGTGCTTCGTAAATAAAGAAAATTTATAAATGTATATTTATATTAGTCATCGAGAGAGTAGAGATGTGCATGTCAAATTAATCCGCAATTACCTACGTGAGAACGTTTGCGCGAAATTCCCGAAGCCGCGATTCGGTTATCTCTCGGCGCTTCCTCCGCAACAACTGAATTATTTCCTCGATCGTCTATTATTATTGCAGTAGCCGAAAAGGCGGTCAAACCAGTTTCGAAATTACGTCAGTTACCGGATGGATATCCTGCCTCGAAGGCACCTACGCGATCGACCAATATACCTCTCCGGATTTATTATTTCTAACGCACCATCACCGGTTCGTGCTCATCAGAGACGGTATTACTTATTAGTTTATTTAAGCGGCGATCGCCATTAAATCGCGCCCCTGTTGTTCAGTGATCCAAGGATAGGTGCTTTCTTTCCGTCCGATCCTGACAAATTCTGACGCAAATGATGAGAGAGTAAAGAGAGAGAGAGAGAGAGAAAGAGAGAGGCGCGAGTCTCCGCGCGCTCATCGGCGTCCGATACCAATCGGACCAAGCCTAATTAAAGTTTCACAATGAACAATGGGGGAGGGGGGCGCGCGCGGATACGCACCCCTCAAATCTTTCCTAATCTCCGAATCTCCTCGCTTACGTCCCGCCTTGTTAAAGGCTCGCCTTCCTCTCTCCCGCTCGCCCCGCTTCCTGCGGCCTCACGGTCTTTCGCGTGTTCTCCCCTTGCGCGCCAATCCATCTGCCTCATGCGTTGCGTCTACACGCACGTGCGCACGCACACGTTGCAACGCGTCTCCCCGTTGGCCAAATAGGTGTATCAGATTTCCGATGGTCGCGGCACACACGTACCCCGACCGAAGGTAGATTAGATTTTAATAATGCAATTTGGGTTTACAGCACCGTGTATGGCGACAGCGGCGGCGGCGGCGGCGGGGGCGGGGGAACAAAAGCAGGTCCGCGCGTTTCGTTCGACTGTAAAACCGAGCCGGTTTTCTCTCCGAGAAGGTAAACCAGGCCGGATCGCGGACTGACAATCGTCGGGATTTGATTGGATGTAGACGGGAACGCGATCCTCCGCGCGTCCTCCGGACCATCCGCGATTGCGAATTCGAGCGGTCCCCTCCGGAAATTGATAACGGGTCGGTCGTTGTACGTGGGTTGCGCGAGTGGGAAGGGCGCGTCCCTTTTGTTTCCAGAAAACGTCGAGTAAACCGACGAATTCCCGCGCGCGACGCGCGCCCGCTTTGAATTCGATCATCGGAATACGCTGGACACGCGCGCGCATTAATTCCAAACCTGCCGCGATACTTTGAAGCCTGCGAGAGAAAAAGCGATAGAGATAACCGCGAATAGCGTGAACTTACCCGTGAATGCATCAAGACACGCAAAGTGTCTTAAGTTTCCGCGAAATGAAATGCAACACTGGCCGGATCGGCTTGACACGTCTCTCACAAAAGCTGTTCTATTCGTAAGAGATTTAATAAAAGCAAATTACATTTCGCTCTAAATTGCTTCTTACAAGGATCTAAAATCGTGCGAGATACATTAATAATCTCTCTGACCTTTGCTATCCCGATATCTCGCGATAAAATGGGAGCTTCAATCGTTCCACACGTGCGAATCTGAATAATATCGGATTTTATATCGCCGCCCCGATCATTCGTCATGTCATCACCGTGTCGTGGTAATTCAAATCACAAACGAATGTCCATCTTCGCGGAGCAAGACGGATAACAATGACTCAATAGCATCGGTAATCACGTGGTAGCGGCGAAAGCGACGTATTACGATTCCCATGGAGAATCGAGAATCAAGAAAGTATAGCAAACAGCAAATTCATGACAAATATATCAGAAGATAGAACTTTCGACTCTTGTTCAGAACTCTGCAGAATCTCGCTGCGCAGCTTACATCGCAACAAACGCGCGCAAACATGTTTACTTAATCGAGATACAAGATCAATGGCTCTACATATTCAACGTAATGGATAGTCTGGCCTCCCGTTTTGCAACTCGTTCGCTATGATATTCGCGAATCAACATGCGCGCGCAGGACGATTCGTCCAAGAAAGCCCTGATCAGCACCTGACCGACGCAAGAAACGCAAAGCACGCGTAATGCCAGAGCGATATCGCGTAATGTCATACCGCCGCGGCGATAATGGTAAGTCAATGCCGCGGCGGGTAACCCGAGCGTGGTGCAAAAATAGCCGTGGCAGGATCGTTGCGAGCCATGAGTGAGTAATCCGAAGAAAACTCTTCCTCTCCGCGCTGGCTGGGATTCTCGCGCGTTAACCGAGATCGGAGGAGCCGGTACCGCGGCGGAGATTTCGCGGCGGGGAGCGGCGAGATGAAGAGAGAGACTGAGGGAGAGAGAGAGAGAGAGAGAACGAGCGGCGGGAAACAAAGGAGAAAGAGTGAGAGCGAATGATGAGCGTGCGAGCGGAGGAAAAAGGTCGCGTGAGAGAACGAGAGAGAGAGACGGAGAGGCGCGCAAGTGCGGTAGCAGCAACAGTCGGATAATTTATCGTAGCATTACTCACTGGCGGACACCTCAATGGCCGATGGGGAAGCCGCGTGTAGCCGCCGCGCGCGTACCCTTTCTCGCTCCTCGCGTAGTTGATATTATTTAGCCGCGCGCGAGGCACCATCGACAGAGAAAGAAAGTGAGAGAGAGAGAGAGAGACGCAACGGAAGGTGACGGTGGGTGCACCTCGGCCGTGGCCAGAGGTCCGCCAACGTGTAGATCATTCCAGCCCGATAGACCGGTTTCGTGTCACGCGCTTCCACAATTCGGCCTCGGCGCTCTCGAGAGCGGATCTCCCGCCTCCTCGCTGGACCACGCCGCGCAAAGTCTTCCAGCGGGGCCCTGGATGGCCCTGAATTTCGAGGAAGGGGACTATCAATTTCACGCATACCGTGCTCGCGTTTTCGCGTAGGCGCGACGCCGCGGCGATCTCGACTTCCTTGCGGGCCGCTATGATTTAAGCAGCCGTAAACTGCGGCCGGCCGACTCACCGTTGTCGGCGATTTCGATCGTTCGCGGGCGTCCGGCATCGATCTCGCGACCCCCCCCCCCCGTCATTTTCGGGTATTATTGGGTATTATTAGAAGAAGGTTACGTGCAGTCGTCAATACCGAGGCAAACTGAGTACCGAAAGGATCGCCAAGCCGAGGAAAGAATCTTTCCGGAATGATGTAAGAGATACCACGTGATCCGCGCGTACAGTTTCCGTTTTCTTACAGTTTAACATTGTCAGAGCGCGTACTCTGCATAGTACCGATCGACTGCAACGAAATGAGACACATCGCGTAAGCATAACGATCTTTTTGCCAAACGTTCCAAACCACCAAGGTTGTCCCAAAGAACGGTTTACGATCGGTCAAGCGATTCTCTATTTGTCTCTACAAAAAGGACTCGTAAAAGGCAGTCATTCGCGTTCGTCGCCGTAAAGTGGCCAGTTGGCGAAGGGACGGAGGGGAGGGTTACACGGGCCATCAAGGTTGCACAATCTGTCATAGGAGTTTGGTGGGGGTGCGGCAACCTGTTGCTTCATTGTTACTTCGAGAACGTGCACGGTGCCGCGCAGCACACACACATACGTGCAAGCATATATATGTATATATATTTATGTGTACATGCGTACAATATATATTATATATATATACTATGTGTGTGTGTATATATATATATATATATATATATATATATATACATTGTATATATAAAGTAGCTTTCTAGTGGGTTTTCCATGGCGGCTCTATAACGCGCAAGGCCGGGTTGCACATTTCGAGCGACTCGTTTTCGTACGCCGCTGCGCGATAGGCTGTTTGTCATCGCCGTGAGAGCAGTTAATCCCGCCGTTTTTCCTCCGCCATGGTCGAAACACGAAGGCTTTAATAAAGTTTCCGCCTCGTCGGAAATAATGGGTCGACAACGTACCCCGGACGGGTCGCGACGACGGATTTAACGTTTCTCACGCGAAGAGAATGCCCGCGCGCGTATCTACGCACGGATTATTCATGAGGTCGCGATTGTTGCAATTGTATTCACAGTGTTATATATATATACACATACACATATATATACGCATATATATATATATATATATATAATCTCCCTTATAACAGGATTAATAGATGAGAATATTTATTAACGCACGCGACCCTATATTGAAAAGGGGGAACGAGTATAGCGATCTTTTTCATCATAGAAATAAATCGCTGTAAAATAAATTGCGAGTGGCATTTTTCACGCCTTCTTTCGCGATATAAATATCTTCTCCTCGGATATATATTTTCATAAAAATGTCCTACATTCTGAATCGTTATTAGCTAAATCATCGTCATCGCGTAAAATCGCGCGATTGATTAACGAGATTTCTCGAGATACTGCTTCAAAGGCAGCTCGATTGTACGTTGTTTGATGACAGGTGAAAGCATAATTCCCGACATTGACTCATCTTCATGCGCAACTCGCAATAATAAGCTCGCGACTTTGTGCTCGCGACATCCAAGAAGAAACTCCCGATAATTCGGGTACTTTGATTAAACATTATACTGCCGGGGAGGTGAAAGCAGGCAATTTCATGGTGCGCTGAGCTCAATAAGGGCACCGAAACACAGGTAAGCTAAACACAGCGGGGCAATAAAGGATTGGACATTATATGCGTGCGTTCCGAACGACGCGAAACCAACCACGCCGATACGGTAATCGCAAGCCGCCCCGTTTCTAATTCGCGTATCATCCGTGAATGATTTAGACGGAATTGCGCTCGTTACGCAATTCCCGCACGAAGATTGCTCGAAATCGCGCGCGTCGGAAAGGATAAACGGCTAATCTCGCGCGCTCGCATTACGGAGGAGGGAACATTCGTACAACTAATTTTCCGTCGATCCTGCCGTCGAGAGCATCGAACCGTGAATCCTTACCAAATTGGCTCCCAGGAGTCTAAGACTTTAATCAGGGTGCACGTCGAGCTCCACCGAGCGCACGGGCGCGCTTCGCGAGCGGTCGATTATTTCGTCGATTAAATCCCAAAGTATATATATAGATAGATAGATAGATAGATATATATATATATACACATATCGATCGGCAACTTTGCCTGCCGCTTTTATGATCCCAGCGCGCCACTGAATTTATAAAGTTTTTAACTTTTCCCTTATTGCTCACGATGCATTTACTTGATCGAGGACGGAGGGATATAGCGCGAGAGAGAAGGAGGAATGATAATAAAGGCAAAACGAGAGACGGCACATGGATCGCTGTATCGATATACCGGTTCCCAGAGAGAGCGAGAGAGAGAGAGAGAGAGAGGAAGGTCTCGGATTAAATTCTCCGTACGCGCAAGAGTGAGAGGCACGGGGGTGCATGCATCATCTTTAGGCTGCACGCTCGCCTAATACGACCCTCTCTCTCTCTTTCTCTCTCTCTCTCTCTCTCTCTCTGGAATGGAAGCCTCCCTCCGAAATTTGCCTCCCCGTGTACTTAAGAATTTAATAAACGATATCGCCGCCGGACTGCCAAACACACCATGGCCCGAGACTTCTGCGCGCGGCACAGCTTATTACCCACGTATGCGCCCCGTCCCGGCCCTGGAACTTAACTGGCGGAGTTTAAGGACTTCCGCCGTTAACCGAGAGAGAAGGGGTGAGAGAGAGGGAGAGAGAGAGAGAGAGAGAGAGGGCGGCGGAGGCGCTTTCAGGCGCCGCGGGCGAGCGAGGGTGGAACCGAAAGGGTCCTGATATTCGCATAATTCAGGGCGAGTTAACACAAGGCGGCTTCCGCCTACTCTCGCGCCATTACCGCTCCCCCCCCCCCACCCCGCCCATCGTCCGGTTCACCGCGCGCTGATTGTTTTAATCGATCCGCGATCGATCAGACGCGTCCGTCGATCCGCCCCTCGCGCGTAAACGCATATCGCGAGAGTTGTCGATAGTTTTTGTTTAGTCTGCTAGCCGGCCGCTGGCCTTTCTGAATTTCGCGAGCGCGCGGCGAGCCCTTTTGAAGCTTTTGCAACATTTCGCGGCACTCGGGACTGTTGCCGGACGGCGGGCTCAAACACGGGACGGGAAAAATATAAAATATCGTAAAAGGCACGAAAAAGTGGAAATAAAAACAGCGCGCGATCGTGATCGAACGTTGCTCGATTTATAAGCGGTATCGCAGTTACCGTAACGTGCATGCGACCGCCTTGCGTGATCAAGGAGCGCGCTTGAGCCGCGCGTTTGGAAAGGCGACGCGGACACAAAGCGATGGAGGCTTATTAGCCAACGGTTCACGGTGTCTGATCAAACTCAGTCGGTGCATGCGTTTTAGAATTGAATAAGCGGTCCATTAAACGTTATGTCCGCTCGACTGGCAAACAAGCGAGTCGAGACTTTCGCTCGAGCCAACGTATCGCTCGCGTATGACGATATTAACTCGCGAGCAAACGAGAACTTGTAGAGTCGCCTTCTGCGTGCCGGCGCATCTCGAGTGTCTCGAATTTTGCAACTTTGGCCGTTTTCGATTTAAAAGAAACGAAAAAGCAAGAAGAAAGAAAGGAAAGCGTAAAATATCGATCCTCGATCGAGTAAGGAAGGCAACGAGAGGAGGCCTGTTTCAATTTTCATTAAATCCCCGCACGCGGGGAATTCCTTCGCGCACAGATTTGCATTAATGGTCCGCGCGATTTAATGCAACGTGAAATTGATGATTTAACTTTGTTTGCTCATAATTACAGGATATATTATGAAATAATAAGGTATAGAAATTAATAGATAATCATGCGTGAACTGGATAGAGAGTGTAATCCATGTGGGAAGCCCGCCATGCCCGTGCAATTGAATTTTTCATTGCGGCACGTTTACGCACCGGTACGTTCTCCGAACGAAAGCTCATAGCCCGTTCACTTTCCCCGTCTAACCGGAATAAAAATTGGGAGAAGGGCTTTCGCGCAAAGGGCTTTGCAGGAACGCGCTCGAATAAGGAAAGTAACATCTTGCATCCTGTTATGAAAATTACGGCTCGTGAAGACGCAAAGGCGTTCCATTATTTTTTCATACGTTACTCATTTCGTACGTTAACAATGCGAATGAGAGAATCGGAGCGGGACTTCGTAATTTATATTTACATGAGAGCGCGCATCGACGGTGATAAGCCAAGTGAAAGTACGCAATTCCATTTAGTTAGTCGGACGAGATTGATAGTTGTTGACGATCTAATTGCACTTGCGCTCACAACTCCATAACGCGTATTCTCGCGGAACAATAAAACCCGTTCGTTTCGCGCGGCAAAGCCTCCGTAAATAACAATTTTTCACCCAAGTGCCGCGAAAGGGCAGTAACGTGTCCGAGTATTGATCCGGCTCTCCGGCATGGCCCAATTACAATATTTTATTGAACTATAACCACATGCTCGCCGAATGCAGCGGGAAAGAAAGAAAAAGGGAAACGCGGAAGAGACAACGGTGGCTTTTCATCATGGTCGCGTGATTAGGAGGAGACGCGAGAAACAAGGATCCGTGCACGATCGAGTCTTATCACCTGTTCCGGCGGCGTTATCATTGTCTAGCGACTACCAACTTGCTCGCCGGTCGAAACATTTCTCGCGTAGCTGACTAATGACCCGATAGTTTAGATAGCGAGACGTGGAACCGGCGCGGTTACTCGTTAGACACACGGCGACGATAGCGACCGTGCCTGACCGGAAATCGGTAAGCGAAGTGGAACGCGCCGGTTGAACCGTTCGTTATCGATCTCTCAAAATACAATGCTCACCGGCTGCGGCGCGCATTTAACCGCGACACTCGACGGTTGGGAACCGCATGGCGTTCTCCGCGCGGAATCGAGCGTTCCCGCGATCGTTACGTTGCTTCAGCGCCGAGACACTCGACGGCGTTTCATTATCCGTGGCGCTCCGCTCGCGCGGGGAAGGATCTCGCGTTTTTGCGGCCGCGTTTCTCTCAACGCTCGCCGCGAGAAACGAACGACGGGGGCGACGCGGGGGTAGGCGCGGGGCGGGGGGAGGGGCGAGGGGGAGCGCTACGCGACGTTCGATCCGGCGGAAATTTCGCGGCGGCGCTTCGCGCGAGAGCGCCCAACCCGCGGAATTTCATGATTCGCGCCCCGTGAAGAAAGGTCATCGATCCCGCACCCCGTGCGTGCCCCCTTCACCGCCCCCTCCTCGACACCCCACCCATCCACGACTGAATTCATTCGCGCGAATCCATTTTTTGAATGAGAGGGATCTACGGGAGCGGCGGGACGGGCGTGCGGCGGAACGGAACAAAGCAGCCCCCCTCCGAGATTGTCGCCCCGAACGCCCCTCGTCGCGCGAATCATCAGCGCGCCGAGCGAGAGGAGTTCCCCGAGACGGAAGTTTTCCGCCTCCGCGCTCTCCGCGCTGGAAGCGGACGGGCAAGTGATATACAGCGGCTCTCAGCAAATTAAATGAGGGTGGTTTGCAGTGCTGACACGTACACCCGTTCGTCACACCCTAACCGCACGGGCCACCCCTTACGCCGAGGGAGCGAGCGGGAGGTAAAGAGAGAGAGAGAGAGAGAGAGAGAGAGAGAGAGAGAGAGAGAGAGAGAGATAAAGAGACCGCGCTCGCCCTTGCGCCAATCGTCGGACGTCCGAAATTGAACTGCAGCATCGATGATAATGGCGATGCATACTTCAGGTGGGGAGCAGCCGAAGGAGGCCACCTCTCGAGATCTCCGCCGTGTGATCTAACCGGTTCCGAGACGTGAGCGGCTTGAAAGTTCCGGCATCGGAACCCGAGTAGATCCCGCGCCGGCAAGAACCGTTAAAAATGTACGTAACCAGCGCAAAGCCCGCTCTTTTTCGTTAGAACTCACGGCCCCGCATCTAAGAGACGAGAGAATGTTGCGCGTCCCTTTTCATCTCTGGCCCTTTGCCGCGGCTAACGGAACAGCGGCGGAACGCCGCTCTGAAATATTCATCGCGGCGCGACACAGCATTTCCGAGAGTTCCGCTTACGCGATCTCGTAATCCCGACCGATACGCCGACCGTTATTTCCGTCGCCCATTAACATCGTTATCCCCTCGAATTAGGCCGATCGATTGTTTTTACCCCCGACAGGGGCGGCGGAAGACTCTCCGCGACGATTAGCGCGGCGCGGCGAACGCGGGACTGCGCGAGCACACGTGATACGACGCCGCCTCATGGTCATGCATGTTCTCGTAATCGGCTTGTTGCAGCTGTAACTAATAACGCGCACATACGGGATATCGCGTTGGATTTCCAGCTTTTTTAACGCGTTATTGGTAACGCGACACCCTGTAATGTTACGTCCCGGTTCACGACTGCTAACTCTTGAGTTATGAACGCGAGATTTGATTTCGGGTATTAACGAATCGTGCGATTCTTCGCGGGGATCAAGGCTACTTTGCGATGGAAATATATATAGGAATGACCTTACCAAACTAGCAAGTACAATTCATCGAATTGTCCCTGGAATAGTCGATAGATGCAAGCTTCCTCAAGGCTCGCATTGAGAATTATGTAAACAATGAGATATGTTCCATTATGTTCAATATTGAAATAATCGTTAAAATAATGAAAATGTAACGCGTCACCAATACCAATAACTTAGAGACACAGATTTATAAGAGTTAAAAGAAAATACAAATTGAACTGTGATTGAGATAAACGAGATCGAGAGAGCTACGGTACTCTGACGCGACTGCTAACAGAATGACAAGTGTCGATGAAAATTCGAGAGTCGCAATGTGATTCATGTGTCATCTCTTGTTTATGCCCGCTCCACAAATATTCTTTCGGTTGATCCGTCCTGTGCCCTTGCAAGGACACGGAGGATCATAACATAACATAGGAATAAGACAACGAACGACGTAACGAGAGTTCGTGCAGTGTGATGGACGTTACAGTAATATTCTCGTGCAACCGTTTCGAGGAGCAAGAACGAGTTCTTCTCACGTGCAGCACTCGCACGGAGACGATAGTTTACAGCGGAGTTCCTCCGCAACGATACACTTATCCTTCCTCGGATCAAAGTTCTCCATTTGAAATTTATGGAAATGAGTGGCGCGCTCAGGGGGCAATACAAATCACACTTGGGAAAATTTATTTCATGCTAGATATTCGAGTTAGATTATGCTTTAACAGCACGGAAGTGCAGGAAACCGCTGCGAACTTCGCTGCCACGAGAGCCGCGAACGTTGTAAGGTTACACGCGTGTAACCTTATGATGTATCGAAAAAATCCTTCGGTCACTCCCACCCTCCCGCGAGGATCACTCCCGTCTTCGACTTTCGTTCTCAGATTCGTTCTCGATTACGAGCGCCGGATCTTCGACAAGAACGCGAGTTGATCGCTTGATATCGACGCGAAAGCGGCCGAGGATCCTCCCTCGGTCGGCCCTCGTTGGCAAATCCGAATTTGTTACGTGCCAGAGGCATTTCTGCAAATTAAATTTGACGTGTTTCGTTCGGCGCGCGAACTTCGGATTAAATTTCCGCCGCCATTGTCTCGATCCTCGAAGCATGAATATCGTTTGGCTCGCCTTCAATTCGACGCGCGTCCGAGCTCGCGAACTTGCCGAAAACGCAATTTGCCAGTTTTAAGAGTAACGTCGTTCGACAATACGCGTGACCTCGCCGACATTATCGCCGTTATCGCGGGACAATGCGAGATTATGAATCGACCCGCGATCCTCGCGTCTGTAATATCTATCGCTCGCTTCTTTTGACGTTACCCGTAACTTGGCTTGAAGCTTAACGATAAAGTTATATCTTGCGGGGCTGACATTGTAACTAACACAGATTGCTTCAAGATGATTGTTTCAGACATGTAATCAGCTAACGAGGATGCCTTGAACTGCTCCGAACGTTCGTCGCACTTGATCCTCTCCTCGTATTTTCCTCGCAGTCGTAAGATAATTTGCTTCTAATTTCGATTCAAGATTCGATTAATAAATGCGGACAATAAACGCGACAATTACGCAAATTACCCATTGCGAATATGCGAATGTACATTAAACAAGCGTATCATAATGTATTATATTATACTGATTAAATGTCATCGAATTTGTTTCGACATAATCTATATTACGCGATACGTTTATTACAGAAAGTGTTTCGTAACTTTATGCAATAATTTTCGCGGTATAATAATCGCGAAATGATCAATTAAATGTATAAACTGGTTCACGCACACCCCGCGCGCGCGCACGTGCACATATACGCGTGTCAAAGGCAGAGCCCGTTTAAATGACTTTCATTTCGCAATTATCTTACGAACGACGCATACAACGAATACAATTATCAATGCGTCACGCGGGATTACGCGAGACTCGTGTGCAGTCATCCGCATAACTTTGCGCATTCTTTGCGCAATAAAACGACTGTAACGACAGTCCGAGAGTATTCGCGTCAGAAATTAGCGCATTACCGCGCGAGAAAGTCGCACGCGAGTGCGGATAAAAACGGAAAGACAACAATGCGCGAGGAAACGCCGCTTGCCGGCGTCGTAATTACATACACTCGCAAGGGGCATTATTATGCCGCGAGCGGCATGCCGTCAAGTCGTCACCTTTTTAATCATTATAACTTTATCGCGCGACGAGCGCGGTGCGTAAAGATAGCAGGGGTGGCTCGGGTTACGTGCCGCCTCGCATTATAAACGTCCCGCGGCGACCAATTTCGCGAAATTATAGCGATCTCGCCGGCGGCTAACGCCGCCAGTCGCGGAAACGGTCGGCGCAATATCGAGCGCGCGCGCGCGCGCGGCGCTTAAAGGCGCCCTACGACCCTTTCGCAGGCCGCATCTAATCGCGCGCCGAGCGGGATATAACGCTATCAGTTTTAAACCTGATGCAAGCCCCGCGCCGCGGCGATGCGGCGAGTTCGCAAACTCCGAGACAGATATTGTCGGCTGCGAAGCTACGCTTACGGCTGCCGCGATCTCTCGCCGCGTGCGGCGCCGCGTCGCGACGATATTGCGAGCGGAACAAGTCTCCCCGCATGCGGGAGGCGTCGTATTTACGCGGCCAAGGGCCGCGACCTGAGGTGCAACAAATTGATTAGCGCGCGAGTTTATCTCCTTCCCGCCTCCCAGCGTTCCCTTCTTGCCCTTTCCTCTTTTCTCCCTTCCCTCTTTTCCGGAACGCCGCTGAGACACGGAAGCACGCGCGGGGAATCGGGGCCGCTCCGGCGCTGGATACAGTCGAGCGCAAAATGGTAACGACGGGGGCGGGAACGGGCGCGATTTCCCTCCCTTCTCCGCCTCCCCCGCAGCCACATTACCACCCGCGGCGGCTCCTCCGGTACATCCGCTCGGAGCGAGATACGGGTCTATCGGGTGTCTGAGCTGACCGCGCGCGCGTCCAGACGTTAGAAGGAGATCCCGCCGCCGCCCCTCCCCCTCTCGTGCCGATCGATAGGGTGGCTGCCGGTTATGCATGCTTGCGCATCGCGTAAAATTCCGTGCGCGATATCGCAGACGGGAACTCGGGCAACTTTGAACTCTGCCATTCGCGGTGACCCGATCTTTCGCGAGACACGTTGGCGACACGTTCCCACTTACGGCGGATGGCGCTCTCATCAGTGATAATGGAAAGTATCGGAAGGCAGAGGCCATTGCCGCAGCCCCCTCCCGATATTGTGTCACCTATTATCTCGTTTTTGTCAGATTATCTTACATTCTCTCATTCTGCCTTACGGTTACTTTTTCTCATCCCTCCCCATGTCCCGCTGCCAATTACTGTTTCATGCTTTTAGCTGCGGATTATGAACGAATCTGGGAAGGAAGGGGCGCGTTCTACGACGCTTCGATCAATAGTCGTGCAGGCTTCGTGATATTTTTAATAAAATTTTATCCTTCCTTTTTTAATGGTAATGCACGCACACGCACGCGGGTACACATGAAGTAACGTCGCTATTGGTCGCTATCGATAGCTATAGCTTCGGTATCATAGATTTTGCGTAATATGGAATTCCAATATTGCGGGATAAATGTTGCATTATCCTCGTATTAGAAAGCGCCATGCCGTATCCCGTATTATTATGCTCCCACATTATGTTTCGTCGAGGTAATACGTCTGGTATATTTTCTTACATCGCAAACTCGCTTTTAATACCGTTCTCGACTTTCTAATGCTTTTTACCTGGCCTGCACGGCATTACTATCAGCGTTAACAGCGAGTTATGAATACGGAGCCCGGTTTCTAAGTGCATTAAGTATGCGGCCCTGATAAGGGCGAAAGAGATTAAGGGAGGGACGGAGGGAGGGGGGGGGTATATAGACTCGCGGGTATGTGATATCGGGCTTTACGGTCCGACAGTAACGATTTTAAATGAGGCGAAATATGGAAAGACCGCGCGCAAATAAAAGTGTAAAACGATCCTCGCGCGATATTGTCTCTCGGTGTACACGATAGATTAACCGGCACATTTTCATTCTGGAAATTTCTAATTCACAAAGCGCACAACACCCTGCGCAGGGTCGTTCTTGCAACGCGGGACATTATTCTGCGGATTGTCGCCGACGAACGAACATCGAGACATTCTCAGATCACGCGACTCGGCGCCGCGCGCGGGCAAAGATAATCACTCATCGATCGTAACGAGAGTCGATCAGCTGGATAATTCGCGCGTTCAGCCTTCCTGGATCCCCGCGAGAGGAAAAGAGACGCCAGTCGCGCCATTCGATGACTTTTCCTCTTGTTTGCTATCGACATCCGCGATGACAACGAGATGACAATTCGTGAATAAATGAATTTCTCGCGGGCGGGGACGAAAGGGCGTCTTCAGGATTGCTTTTCGGAAGAACGCGTATTCGTGCCAGTTCACGATCGTCTTTTGAAACGGACGGGCGTAGGCGCGTGCGAGTTTCGAACGAATGTAAGCGTACATTTGGAATCGTCGAATCGTCGAGCCGGGAATCCCTCGCACGGACGTGCGTTTGTTTCTCGAGAAAGCACATAAATATCGCCGTCGACGAGTCACTCGCGCGGCGAATATCTAAGCGAAATACTTCCGCGAGCCTCGCCTCTTCGCCTCTCCGTTATCCCGCCGATGATGGAACGAACTTTGGCCTTTTGGAGTCGCGACAATGTCGGAGAAAGAGCGGCAAGAGTGGCAAATCGGCCGTTTGATTCGCGATCAATCAGACGACGGCGCCGTTTGCCGCGATAACTATGCCGGTGCTCCTTATTCCCATCACGCACCGCGAACGCCACAATGGCGAAATGGAAATCCGTGTGCGGAATTCGCACGGGATCACGTCAGGAAGTAAAAGTTGAGGCGGCGATATTGCCACGCCAGCCGCGTGTATTGTCGCGGGGATGCTTGGGGATCGATCGAGTTTGCCGCGTATCGGCGAATCGAACGGGCATTCGATTCCTCGAGCGTAGCTCTTAGCGTTCGACTTTAGCAGACGTCCTCTCGGCCAACAATCCGCGATATTTGCGCTGCCAACGCGAGAGAGCCAACTTTGGGGCTTCTAGTCGGAATTAATCACCGATTGAAGTAAAAGATCGTAATAAAGTCCATGTTAATTTATGCAGTGTACTTGTTGCTACTCTTCATACGAATCCTGAGCGCTGAAAAGCTTTCGTCTGCAGTAATGAAATGGTTGGCTATCGAGATTCAGCTTTTGGATATCGCGCATCGATGAGCCGTTCCCGTTTGCCGTTGAAGGATAAAGACGGAGCTGCAGAATGAAAAAGGAAACAGGTTGGCGTGCAATTCAGCATGCGTCCTTTACTAGTCGCTAGTGCAATGGCATGTTAGTCGCTAATAAAAGTGTTGCTTTAGTAGCGGAAGACGTATACAACAATGTTAATAAATTACCTCTTTCTTTATTAATAAAGGCGAAATGGCAGGAAGCTTGTTGGGACATAACCGAGGATCGCGCTCGAAATTAATTAACCTATGCTACTTGAGCTAGCAGAGATACGTTCACGATAGTAGCGTCGACAAGCTCTTAGGAGATTTCGCCGTTGATACATCTTAAACGTATCAACGCTATTTACATGCCTGTGCCATAAAGCGATATTGTACCATAAATCCATCAAAGCGGACTCGCTGGGAAAAATAGCGCGTAAGGATCCCGCCAGAAGAGGCCATCATCCTCTCGTCGTTGAAGGAACAAGCGTGCTCGTTCAATCTGTAATTTTTCTGTAGACACCAGTGTATCTCTACAAAGACGAGGGAAGACGAAAGGCCCGCGGGAAGTTAAACGCGAAAGAAACTTGATGCGTTCCGCCGATTCAATAACTTCCATCTTGCCTGGGCCGTCTGGCCAAACGACTTCAAAAGACCAAGAGAGAAGGCAGAAAGAGAGAGAGAGAGAGAGAGAGAGAGAGAGAGAGAGAGAGAGAGAAATCGCGGGATCTTGCGACGAGGGCTTTTTGGGAAATCAGAGTCAGCATGCAGGCCACTTCTGTCTGCGGCCAAGGAAGCCCTTGAATCAGCCCCGGGGTCCACGAGTACTCGTAAAGTGCCGCGCGCGCTTCTCAAGAACGCGGGCAAGTTAAGATGCTACAACGTGGAGAGATAAAACCATGTGCTTCTCTCTGACCGCCGCCCGACCAGCGCCTTTTGATCTCGACGGTCATCTTCAAAGAGACAGCGCGCTCGCCGAATGATTCTTTCGCGTCGATATATATTCCTCCACGTGCTCCGATTTGTTTGCGGCATCCTTCAACCGTGCCGCCGCCGCGTATCTCGCGTAATTAGAGCCTCTCGACAAATGCGGCCGATGTGCGGTTCTCAAGGAAGCGCTTGATAAGGAGATACGATCGAGAAGGACGAGAGATTCTAAAAGCTGCGAGCAACTGCTCTGCGTAACAGTTTGCGGAGCGAGTTCGCCAGCTCGTTGCTCCGTTAATTTTACGCGAGGGCGTATCGTCATTTCGCTGGATCAATGCAAACTGCTCGTCGGAGCAATCGCGGGGAACACATTCGGATTTCGGATCGCGATTTTTCTCTCAGCGAGCGTGTCTACGCGACATCCAGGAGTATCTCGAGCGAGCCGCAGCGCGCTCATACATGAATAAATCGATCACGCAAATTACGTAAAACTGCGGAAACCTGGCGTCTGCTAGGGCGCGTACTCGCTCTCGCTACCGATACGTGCATCAGCTCGCGAGCGACGCGGATGACGCCGGAGGCGCTAATCGGAAGTGAGAGGCACGTTCGTCTGACACGCGAAGAAGACATCACGCGGCGTGTTCGCGAGCCTCTTATTCCGCGCACGCGTTGCGTACGGGATACAATGGACCGAGAAACGAGGAAATCCTCGCCTTCAAAGGCCGGAGTAGCTCGGACGGGCGGGGAGGGGGCGAAGGAGCACGGGCCGCGGGCCTCGCCGGTCGTTAAAGGCTCTAAAGCGTTTACGGCGCCGTGTTTCACCGGGCAGGCGATGTGAAACAGTTACACAATTATCGAAAAACCATTACGCCGACGTCGGCCGAGTGCTAACGGTATACGTACGCGTGTGTGTATACGTGTACATACGAGCCGGCGGACGGGAGCGCGCGGGGGCCACCGGCATAGTTTACCCGACACGCTCGCGCGCGCGCGCGCGCGAGCGCGCGCACGCGTGTCCGTTCCCGGGCCGGACTCGTGAGCGCGTAAGCAGACGAACCCGTGATTTATAACTCCGGCTCCTCGTAAATATACGCGCGACGATACATCTCCCGTGCTTGTGCGCGAGGGCAGAGGCGCGCTTTTCGAACGAGTCTTTCCCCCTCCCCGCTGCCAACCACTTCTCCCACCGCCGTGCGCGTTCTCCGTTGCTACTATATATCCGTTGTCTTTTTGCCCGCCTTTATTTCTTCGCCGGCGAGCGCGATCGCGAACGAAGAGCGTGAGACGGAGCCGCCGGGTTCAGCGGCGTGCGAGTGCAACGGCGAGAGGACCGATCGACTTTACGATCGTCGTAAAATAAATCAATAAGCGCTGTTTTAAGGGCCTACCGAACGTTACGACGCCGAGAGCCTGCCTGCCTACCAACCTCGGGAAATTATTTCTTTTTCTACCCTCGCGGCGTGGATGCCTCCGCGGGGACATCCGATTTTTAAGAAGGCGGACCGTAACTTGTTTCGTATATTGTCGCCGTTACGTCGTAACGATGTCCTCGTGGACGCGTAAAGGTCGACGCGCAACGTCCTGCGGATTTCGGCCCGATCGTGAAATCCGCGATCCGGGATGCGCCGCCGCCGAGGCGGAATTTTTACGGCCGCCGTTACGAGCGCGATCGCGAGGCGGGATATGTAGCCCGCGATCGAGATACGCGACGGAACGGCGGTTTAATTAAGCGCGCGCGGACTCGCGCGACGATGATTCGCGGATCTCGTTATGCCGGAATTCACCGCGGAATCACAGCGGACGACCGAGTGACCAGCTTATTTGCCAACGCGCGGCCGTAAATCGAGACGCGCCTGCTGCACCGCGCTTGCCACAGAGTAAATAAAGCGGGCGCACGCTGCTCGCCACGTAACTCTTTTCATCGTCGATAAATATTTATAACCGCGTAAGGACAGGCGTGGTATATCACGTTCGGTCCAAGTCGGAAGGGCACTCACCTTCCAAGTCCATCGTGACCCTAGTTACATACATATTTGAGCGTCACGATGCCCGGCGTGACCACAATGGTTATACGACTGGTTGTAAATCTCAATTCTCGTTGCATTTCTCGGGCGTACGTCATCTAGGGGTTCCCTTTCCGACTTATCTTTACTGCCCCGGCGTAAAAAGAAAAGAAAGGAGAAAAAGGAAAAAAGTAGAAAGAGCCAAAGAGAAAAGCGTTCCCCCGAAGGTGCGTGGCCCTTTCGACTTTCGCCTCCCTTTGTCATCATCTTCCCTCCACTTTTTGGCGTCCTTGCCGCTTGTTTCTCTCCCCCTCCCCCATCCTTCTCATCACCTGACGGTAATTCACTCCCGAGCCTAGACTACCTAACTGAGTTTCTACCGGGATGTCAGCGACGAGGTGTTTCCCCAATACGAATTCAATGTGTAACTGGAGCCAATAAACATACACTAGGAGGGACATAAATTTCCCACAGGAAGTCTCGGACACCTTCCGAGCACTCAAACGTCGCCCGGTTTTATTAGCCCTCAAGTGTAATGGTTACTGCGATATAATGTTACGCTACGCGTAACCGCTGTTGCGTTCGCACAAGTGGGAATTCCGAGAGTGCGAAAGCAACGCATAGCTTCGCAGAGCGGCTCCTCTCGTCCATCCTTTGTACTCGACTCTTTATACGAATTAACGCCCACGAATTTCTTCATAATCCCTAGCCAGGCACTCGCCGGGCTAGGGATAATCCCTCCCGGATCGGGATTGGCCCTGAATCGACGAGATTGGCTCCTCAGCCAAGCGCCGATCCACTACCGAGCTCTGGATACGTGCGCATTCGAAGGAGACAATCGGGCAATCAAGAAACGACGATCGCTCAAGAAACGACGCGCTCCTCGCGGCAGCGCGTCAACGCGGAATAGCAATCAGAATATCGAGTCGCGTGTCGCGGAAGCGCAACTGTCGCCCGCGTTACGAATCTGTCTCGCGGGTCCCGCCTCCGGATGGCCGGATGCAATTTGCAAGGGCGTGACCCCGTCACGGCAGAATAACGACTTCCAATTACAGGCGCCTCGTTCGGGCGCAGCGTTAACGTTTCCATAAAGTATGCGAGACTGATAACCGTGCCGCGATAATGGAAGGGGACCCGCGGCGTCCCCTTGAGAGAGAGAGAGAGAGAGAGAGAGAGAGAGAGAGAGAGAGAGAGAGAGAGAGAGAGAGAGAGAGAGAGAGAGAGAGAGAGAGAACTCTTTTTTGTTAAATTCAATTTAACTCTAAACAAAAGAAAGAGAGAGAAAGAGAGAGAGAGAGAGAGAGAGAGAGAGAGAGAGAGAGAGAGAGAGAGAGAGAGAGAGAGAGAGAGAGAGAGAGAGAGAATCTCGCGATCGGAACGGATCTCGAATGCGATGATCGAGAGAGAGAGAGAGAGAGAGAGAGAGAGAGAGAGAGAGAGAGGAGGAGAGAGATCTTAACGCGAAACGCTCCGTCCTCGGAACGGCCGCCTGTCGCTCCGTGAAACGATAATCGACCGCACTCGCGGGTCCGCTCGACCGATGATACCTGTTGCGCTAATATTTTGAGAACGCGCGTATTAAAGCCCGATACCCTGCGAGAGAGCGTCAAATTTGGCGACATGTCGGATTTCCATGGCGCGGGGCTCTTCGCTCGCACGAGCGAGCGTTTTTGTTTTAACGTCCCTTCACGTTCCGATTGTACGCGCTGCTAATTCACGTCACGTCTTGTTGGCGCGCCGCGCTAGCGTGGAAATTTAATTAAAAGCGCAAAGCGTAATTAATAGAGCGAAACCATATCTGCGATACGCCCATACGCGCGCACCTTCATGGCTGTTATTAATTAATATTACATTCGATATGTCCAATTTTAATTTACCCCAGTGCAGTGTCCCATAACTGCGGTGCATAGACATGGCAGATTAAATCCAATGTTGATACTTCTTTCGGGAATGTACACGGATATCTCTCGATCGATTAAGATTTCATCATTTCGGTACGCCGACGTTACGTATGCTATAAGGGGAATGACGATTTTCAGACCTATCATCGTGCTTCTCTGCAGCATTTTCGTGCGAGAACGAGAGCAAGTTATCATTGCCCGATTATTAATATCTCGGAGATTAATTTTTTAACAGTCGACGCAAAACGTGCAAGCTGTCGCGCGAAATTTTTCGAGAAAAAATCGGCAAAAGGGCAAAGGATTTCAAGAAGAGTGTCGCTGAAGCAGAAATAGCTTCAGAATGTTTTACGTGACGCGCGCCATATTTCACACACACACACACACGCGCGCGCACGCACGCACGCACACAAAATACGTTCATATAATAATAATAATAATAATAATAATAATAACAACAACAACAACAACAACATTCGTATTATTAATTATGACGCTCGCCAACCAGCTCTTTCTACGTTTAACTGCGTTCTGCTCGCTAATGAAGTTACACACGTCTGTTTGCCATTCGAGGTTTGCCAAAGCCCACTAGCCTAACCAATTAAGGATTAAGTCGCGTCAGGAATATTCAGGTCAGGAAGCGCAGCTGGAGCAAGAGCGCGACGCGATTCGTTTCGGCGAGACGCTGCCGCCGTTTTCGTCGTCGCGTCAGCGCGTGCGCGCATGCGCGCGCGTGCGCGCGCGCGTCATCAATTTGCAGCGGAACGCCATAGCCTTCGTCGCTAAGAGAAATTGATTATTGGCCGTTGTTTCCTCGCTGGCAAATATCAGATTTCGCGTTTGTAAATCACCAGCGGGTTTAATATCGCATCCCGACCGGCGTGCAGCAAATAACCCCCCCCCCGTCCCCTTTTTCGCACCTCCGTGCATCCTCCCCCGCATCCTCCCCGCAGACAAACGATTCGCCATGGCGGCGAATTCGCATGCGGCTGTCTCGCTCTGATTCTGACTCGATCGGCTTGAATCGGGGCGAATCTTCGGAATCTTCGATACACGGAAAGGAACTTTGCACCGCCAGAATCGTTATTCCGCTTCCATTAAGTCAATCAACGTCGCGCCGACGCGCTACCGGATGCGGAAATTCGCCTCGAGTTTCGGATTTCGTCAAACCCTCTTTGTGTCTTTCGTCGCTCGAATAGCATCCCATTCGTGTCAATCTTGCGCGAGAGTTGCTCCGAGAACTCTAGTCGCGTGTCAAGAAAATAATATACTAAATTCTACATGTAGAATCATCATCCATTTGTTGGATCGCTCTCCTTCTCCGATTTAAAGCCGCCCGGTCGCTCCGCGAGAGAATATCGCTACTTGTTAAATACGTAACAATTACATGTATACATAAATCTATCGAAATTCTCTGCTAACGAGAAATCGACTAATCGAACGAAACCGAGCTATCTCTGTGATCGCGACGATCATCCCAGAGAACTCGCTTCTGCTTGATTTGACAACGCACGATGCGCGATAGAGAGCCGCGGCTCTATCCGCTCTCTTCGACTTCTCTTATCCCGTTCCGAGACGACATGAGACACGCACGCGGGCTATTATCGAGCTTGAAAGTCTGCGAGAAGCCCTGACCTTCAAGGTTAACGGCGCGGCGAAAAGAATAACGGGGCGTCGATGAACGGCGTGCGCGCCTTTGATGGTGGTTCCACTTTTTTGTCGGTCGATTAAGAGTTCTGGCAGCGATCGGCGACAACGTAGCCGGCGGCAACGTCTGGCGATAGGGGTGTCGTGACGCGATTAGAGTGACATAAGACAGTTATTGTTCCCGGATAACGCCCGAGCGAGAATTCAAGTGCACGCGCTGTGCACGCACGGGATCAATAAACCGCCGCGAAACTCGACGCCAAGTCCGCAAAGTCTGGAAAGTGTGCGTGCGGATAAGCGAGCGCGCACGCGCACGCGAGTAAGACGCTAAATTGCGTGGTCGATTTTTACGTGGTTGACTTCTCTTTTCTCTCTTTTCTCCCTTTCTCTCGCTCGTAGCGCCGGCGAGGCGACATTGCACATTAGACGCTTTCGTCTCGCTGGCTTCTGAATCGCGGGCGTCTGTAGAATTAAGCAGATCCGTGAGATCGATCGGAATTTATGTATTTCCGGGGGAATATTTTCTGCACAAGCGCTTCGTCAGGGAATCGCGTTTCCTAATTTTAATGTTTCACTTCACGAGCACCGGTGATGGGGAAATCTCGAAATCAGTTCTCTTTTTTTTTTTCGATTCGGTGCAGAATTGATCGAGCGGGCTGTCATTAAAACGTGACCCATTTGCTCCGAGAGTCCTCGTGTACCGCGTTATAGAAAGAGATAGTTGCCCGAACGCAGATGCCCAGTCATGCTCACGCTCGCTCGGGATAGAACAACGACAGAGTAACTGTCGGTAATAACGCGTTATACAAATATTAAATAAATAGTGTCGCGGAGCAATGACGAATGAGCGCAATGTACACAATGTGAAATAATTCAAAGCGGATCTGAATTCGTAATCGATGATAAATTCAAGATGACGATGAAACATCGCGATTTCGGGGCGCGGTATTTTTTCACGCGAGCATTTACTCGAAATAAAGCAAAGTCGAGTGAGTGCACGGGTGCATCGAACTGAATCGCGAAAATTGTCGTTATTCAAGCGATAAAAGGAGTCTATTGGTTATTTAAAATGGAGCTACACGCCGCACGCATGCGCATTCGTCCCGCGGATGCATAATGAAGCGTGCAGCAGGAAATAGACAATGTTCATCGAATAAAAGGCCATTCTCGAATACAGCCAGCGCCAGCGGATAAATAAAAGGAACCGTTGCCGGATTCGGTGGACTTTTTCGAACATGAGATTGATAAATCGTATATTAACTGTGATCGCGTTGAGACAAATCCGGGTCGTCCAGGGTGAGCGCTTTATCCGGCGCGCGATTATTGATATGAAAATATCCGCGCGGGAAAGCGATATTTGCGTGTCCGCGTTTCTCGTCCTTGCGCGATCTATCGATCTATCACTCATACGCGCGCAACTTCAGGCGACTATCGAGCCGCTAATTGTCGCCCGGATGCAATTAGGATCCAGATCGTTCGCGCCTGATAGAGCGCGACCGATCGTTCCTGATCTCGCGCAAGGCCATTCGCGGCATTTCTAACGACTGCACGCTCCGGCGAACGTTACATTGTCGCGACGATGAAACCAGTTCGCGAATAAACGATGGAAAGTAACCGGACGCCCTTCTGCGCGTGTAACGGTGTCCCGGTGCGACGCGTAAGAGCGAGATCGCGCGACCCGGGCGAGCCTAGGGAAATCTTAGTGCCTTGGCCACCTCGGAATGTCGGGATGAGGGATGGGGGAGGGGGAGGGCGGGATCGTCGGCGTGATTAAACGGCATCGTCGCGGTAATATCGACGGCATACCGCGCGGATATAATCGACGCGGTATTATTTATGAAACGGCAACGCGCACGGCGCCATAATTGGCGGAATGGCCAGCTGACAAATGCTTTTTAATATACCGTATTCGTATATCGTAATTTATGTATCCACCGTTGCGCGCGCGGGAGGGCGCGCGACGCGCGATAGAAAACTGGCCAAAAAAATTATTACACTTTTCGCCCGCTATGACTGCCGTAATTTACGGCGCGCCGCCAGCCGTGCGAGGGCCGTAAATTCAAATTTAAACGCGCGCGCGACACGGCCGTCCTAATGCTGATTCGCGCCTACTTCTAATCGTCGCGTTTAAATCACGACGATTATACGTGCGCGCGAATAGTCTGTCTCGATGATGAAATCAAGTCCCGATAATTCGTAAGCTTTACGCGTAAACGACGTAAACGGATTTCCATCCAGCGTGACAAATATCTAATTATCTTTATCCTACGAAGTAAGCATCAAAGCGCGACGATCGAGATCCGCTGAGAGGTCATTGATTCGTTTCATCTCCCGTTCTTCTAGCTTGTTTTTTTTTCTTTTTTTTTTCTTTTTTCTTACATACGATATTTTATACACGATGACAATGATTCGTAGAGTCGTCGGTTATCCTCCAGACGCTGCTTCTTGCTGCTCGTCTCTTCGCAGCACTGCACGCTTCGATCGTTCCCAACGATCCGTCGAAATTAATTCCCTCCCCGCGGCGTAATGACAAAAGTTGCTCGTTAAGGCAACTTTTGTCGGATCAATAATGATTATTACTCCCATGAACGTGATTATCGCGGCCAAGTGTAACGCTGCTTGCCTCACGCATTCCACAGCGTGATTTAAAAAGCTGAAAAAAAGGGGACAGTGGTATCGCGCGTAGGCATGGATGAGTCGGCGCGTTAAAGAGCTGGGCGGGCTCGGCGGACGGTTGACGATTTTCAACAGCTCTCCGAGCGCAAGTGCCAGAATCTCTCTCTCTCTACCAAATGCTCGCAACGAGCGAACAGGGGAGCGGGTGCTGACTGCGCGACTTGATACGATGAATGTAGTCATTGTTGCTCTCTGCCATTCACGATACGGATACGCGCCCGAGCGAGCTCCGTTCGGAGAACCGTGTGTATTCCCCGATGCGGCAAATCAGTATTCGATAACGCGTTAATCGCGCGCCGATGACGAGCGTGGCTGAATTCGACTACTCGCTTGGCGAGTGATCGATGCTGCTCGAACGGAGCAATCGGGCAGCTCGAATCTTCGGCTTCTCGCTCGAACGTGCGCTGAGCTGCGCTGCGCGCGATTCACTCTGAGTTTTCTGTGTTTACCGACGCGATGATTATGTTATTATCCCGCTAAAATGCTCGTATGCTCCTAGAGATCTCGTAGAGATATTCGCTATGAATCGCGCTCTATTGGCACTTAATTGTTCGACTGTCAACGGGCGGAAGGATCAACGTAGAGCAAGTGGCGTTTAATTGCCGACAGAACAATGGAAAATACGCTGCAAGCGTATCCAGTGAGACGTCAACGTTGCGAATCGGCACTCAAACTGTGAGTTCTTCGATGTAGTTTGCGGATGCAATCGGTGGAAGCAATTAGCATACAGTCTGTTTTGCAGTCGTTAGCGATTGGATCGCTAATTACTGTCGCTATTACTTAGAGATAGCGGGAGCTTATCGCATTCCGCCTCCATCGGCGCATTTCAATCTTAGCGTAGCGTAACAACATACATAATTAAAGCAAAATAGCTTCGCGTGTCTATGTATCACTTGGCACGCAGAAGAAGGCTTTTTTAATCCGATGAATACCATCTTTGTTACGGCACGGCCATTCACGTTGATTGCGGCTGTATGTCGGCCGGAGAACCGAATTCTTGAATCCTCCGAGCTGCATCCTCACAACTCGGCAACCGATGATAAAAGGGGCATAAAAATATGCAGCAACAATCGCCAGTCATCGCCGAGGTATCTGTATTATATCGAGAATAACGCTCAGTACAACGTGAGCGTCAACTCGCCGCTTCGATAGGCGCTTTTCCTTGGTAGAACGATCTGATACGTCATAAAGTAAATCTACGAGCTTCGCTCGTTTGGCCAACTTTCTCCAGGAATGAAAAAATAATCGGGCAAGTCGGTTTCCGGCTGAAGCAAACCGCTTCCCGTGGTGGAAATGATACTTGGAGAGAGATGAGACGCTTCGATTCCGTCAGCGTTTATCAAATAAACTGGCTCTAACGCCAGTTTGAACGAAAGGAATAATGATCTCGCGTCTGTTATCATGGCAGAAAAAATGTTGCTGCTCGATACAATCAGCGGGAATTGAGATCGTTCGATCCGGCGATGTTATCCGGCGATCAATTAATCAAGTCATTCGCGCAGCGCCGAATTACTCTGAGCACATTTTTTTCAACTGGAATTTATAACAGTAGGATCCATAAATCCGCAACAACGTACAATGCGCTCAGTCCTCAGATTATTAATGGCGCAAACTTTATATTTTTTAGATACGCGTATCTGCTGCCATAGGCGCGGATTTCGATGCGCCGGTATACACGCCATTATTTATTATATACAGTGCGAACGGCGCGAAATTATTTATTGTCCAATCGTGCGACTAGAATCCAAGCCAAATCTGGGGAATGCGGACAACGGAAGGAGCGTCCATACATTCTGCAATCCGATCTGCAATTTCACGGATCGTTTCATGGATTTTTATTCATTCTCATGGACTGTCGGTGGTGTATCTTACGCTTTACGCCCTTCTCCCGTCACGCGAGCGATTTATCACTTCAAACGTAAAACGCGTGAAACGATGAAATTTTTATTAAAATTTCTATTAAAAAGAGAATACTGTTCGCGCGTCACGTTCGGCGCCGCGCTTTGGCCGCTCGAATATTGCGGTTTTGTCGCCGGTTTCGTATCTTTTACGGCACTCGTGCACGTTATATAATTTCGCATATAATTTCGCGAAACAGGGACGTCGATAGAGGGCACGCACGCGCGTTTTCGATTGATCATATATCAATCCTTCCGCGATGACTTCATTAAAAAGCCATTTATCGGGGAAATTTATTGTCGCGTTTTATCACGTATCGTCCAAAGTTATCCCGAAACACACACTCAAATGCGTCCTGCAAAATTTATGTAACGGACGCAAATGCATATCTCGAGCAACGCAAAAAGGTAATATAAAAAAAGCCGATATAAAACCCAACGCATTGATGATCGCGGAGGAGTTAACGTTCCCGCGAATGATCAGCGCGTTTGCTATTCGACACGTCGTGGTCCACGTGACTGGAAGAAAAATGTTTACCGTTGCTGAATGTAGTAAACAGTACTACTGTTGCTCAATTCGATTTTAACTATAACCGAGTTCCCGGGAATAAGAGGGAATGCTCGAAGTTAAACCCATGGCAGTTCCGAAACTGGATTTCCATACTCCTGGCCGATCGGGAGCTGCACTTTCCGCTGCGCAATTTGGAACAGTGGACAGTCGTATTGTTTGTAAAGATGACGAAAGAGGAAAGTAGATGGACAGATAGCTGGACGGATACATCGATACGTAGATAGATAGGGAGAGGCAGATGTGAAGCGTTGCATCGTGAAGCCAATGCCGGACTGCATTAATGCGCTTTCGTCCGCTCGTCGAATATCCAACAATCCCGGAATGGGCCGCGCTTTGGTCCCCGGCGCGTTTAACTACATTGTCGCGTACAGTCGCACGTCATCACATCACGGCGCGCGTTATCCTATCGACGCGACGCGACGCTGGTCGTCCCTCGTGAGGCGAATATTTGCCGAGCGAAAGCGCAACCCGTGCTTTGGTATCGCCTTCACGTGGAAGCGGACACGTCCGAAGCGTAACAGGCGCGGATTGGCCGCGGGAAAATAATGCTTTCCTGGATGCGGAAAACTTTCCGATATGAATTATTCAGCCGTTATCACCGGACGTTTCCCTACAAACGACGCCGCCAGATATGATCTCTACATCGTCGCTGCCGATGGTCGATTTTTTGGTATAATTTCGAAATTCGCTCGTAAGATCGCTCCCGATGCGGTTACGAGCAAACGAGCGCATTACATATTTCAACTTTTCATCCGCGAGCGGAGCGCCGCAATTATCGTGCGCGATTCATCGGTTTATTAGCCGGTAACGGCTAGCGCATTACGCTTTCGCGGACAATTTTATTTATTCATTTAACCAGATGATAATTCAATGTGCATAATTAAAAATGATAATGAAGTATCTGCACGTTAATCTGGCCGTTAATACGATTGGCAATCTCGCGAGTGTGCCGCAATATTATGAAACACGCTCGATTATTCAGAACTGAATCGTCAATCATAACAACGCGCTCGCGTTGGAAGAAATCACAATCAGGAGCGATAAGAGAAACGACGCGTCGAGAGGAAGTACGCGTCGATGCGGCAACCGCATCGGAAGAGATTCGATTTTCATCCTCGCTGATCGTCAACGCGGCTTCCCATTCCGCCAAAATCAGGCGTTTTTCGCGCGTTATTTAATTCAGCCGGAAAACCGAATGTGGGGTTCAGCGGCTCGCGCGCGCTCGTCAACAAAGATAGCCGGGCAATTAATTAAACAAAGTGGCTCCGGCGAGATAGAGGCATTGTTGCAGACGATGGCCGACTATTGCGTTGTACGCGGCCGAGTTCTGCAACCGCGTCCTTGTTTCCGCATCCTTGCGCGGGCCAGATGCGGCGTCGCGGCGCGCGGCGTCCGCTATCGATTGCGATTTCGCGATTTATTAGCCGGCGCGAAAAAGCCGTTTTATCGCGGCGGTCGCTGCTATTGCCGGCGATTATCGCGCCGAATCGGCGCGGGACCGTAAAGGCCAATTTGCGGGCAATTATCGGCCGCGATTGCCAGCCGTCGTATGATCATCGCGAGATAAACCGCGCATTGCCGAACCCGGATGCTGGATCGGCTCCTGTCCGCGCGGATCATCGGTCGAACGCGTCACGGATGCTTCGCGACCGCAAAGCGGTAACGAAATGAGAGCGCGCGTTATCAGCAGGCGACGTGGACTGTGCAGGTGGTAATCGAAATATCGATAAGGACAAGCGAGCGATAGAGGTCGGCGATCGTCGTTATCGGTGCATTAAGCGAGCGCGACGCTTAACGTCGCCAGATCGACGTTAATCTCGGGAAATCGCGCCCGTGTAACTGCGCGAAGACACGTTATTTCCGTCGGAAGTCGCAATTATCGCTCATGGAGGACACTACGATTCTAATTGTAGCGCGACGTCCCCTCAGAATTCCCCATCTAATGATGCAGATACAGGCAGCTTCAAGATTACTTCCACGTTTCATTTCCTGATCCCCAGAGCAGAGACAAACGAAGAAATAATATAACGACACGTGACGTAGGTAATTGCGCTTTACTATCTCCGAGCGGAAGCTGAATTCTGAGTGAGCGATGGGGAACACCATGTCCGTTTCTCATGTCCGAAAGTTCGCCGAGTGAAGAGTAATTTTGAATCTACTTCTGCTGCATCAAATACTCCGAGTTCTCCGCTCACGCGCGACTCGCGACGAATCTTTTGTCCTTAGCGGACAACATTTAATTGAACGCCACCATTTCCGCAAGTTGTCTCAACTCTCGTCATGTATCGAGAAATCTAGCGACTCAAGTTGCTCGATTAACATTCTGATTCTGTCGTTTGGTTAGGAAACTTTTCGGTTCGAACAAGTTTGCGATCAAAGCTGTTTTGGCTTCGCCGAAAGTATCGATCGTGGATCCGTCTGCTATGTCTTTAACCTAAATATAAAATTTTCAGTATTCAAGAGGGACCGAGGGAGGGAAGGCAAAAGGTGAAACGGTAATGCGAACGTGCATGGGTGACGCCGGCAATTTAATCAGCGATATCGTAGCGATAACGGACGCTGCTGATAACGTCCGTTGCGAGAGCGGATCCGGCGAATTATGTCAACGGGATAATTCGAAAACTCCGTCAAATCCAGGAGCGAGCATGGAGAAGGAGCGATCTGAAGCTCTCAGTCCTCGCGCTCTTCAGGCAAACGGCAGAAAGTCACGCGCGGAAGACGCGCGCGGAAAAAACGGGAGATCGAAACTCGCGAAGGAGACGCGGCGCTCGAATGGCTCGAGCTCCGGCAGAAGTGGCGATTCTCGCTTCTTCGTTTCTCTCTTCTTTTTCCATCGAAATGAGATCCCTCGCTAATGCAACCCTCCGTGAAGCGGAGGGCGCGCGGCGCCAGCCAGCGCGCCGAGAGGCGACGGGGTTCGCGCGGGCGCGCGGGCGCGCGAAAAGGCGGGCGAAGGTGAAAAAAATGTAATTACACCGGGGGAATGATAATGAAGTTTACATTTTAATAACCCGTCGTGTCGCCAGATGGTCCCGAATGCAATATTAATACCTTCCCTCGCTGCGTTTACAGTTACTATATATATATACCGCCGCTGCTGCTGCTCGTCCGAGCAGGGCTCCGTGTCCGGCGCGAAGGGGAGAGGGCGCGAGTGTCTCTGTGTGCATATGTGCGTGCGTACACCTACACATCTTGGCCAAGAGACGAAGCAGCCTCCGAGGAAGGAAGAGGACCAGATGAGGAGCAGAGGACGGAGAGAACGCACGGAGAAGCGTTATTGCGTTTCGCGAAGAACGCAGGACCGCGGCGTTATAATATATATTTGCAGAACCGCGCGCGCACCCCGGGCTATACGTCGACACGTCGACGCACGAGCGCGCCGGCTTTCCGCCGACGACATGAATCTAATTTATAAGTTATGAGTCCGTCCGAGGCCGACGATTGTCCCTCCGCATTTTTTTCCAGCCTCTCGACCTGTCGGGAGGGTCGCCATCCGGCCCTCCCCCTCCCTCTCTCTCTCTCTCTCTCTCTCTCTCTCTCTCTCCCTCCCTCCCTCCCTCCCTCCCTCCCTCCCTCCCACGGCCGAGTTTCAATTTGCAACTGTATCCTGCGCTACGAGTCGTTGCCTCGCAGTAACGAGGCAGCCGACAGGCGAAGCTCGCCCTCGTTCCTCGCATCAATCAGTTTTTGCATGCGCGAGAGAGACGATACGTCGTCGTAATTTATTTCGCTCTCGCGAGGTGCGAGCCGCGACCTCGCCTAGCCGCGTTAATGGCGTTTGGACCTATATTTCTACCTCGGAAAGATGTTGATCCGGTCTGAGCCATTAACGATTAATGAGTCGATTAATGAACGTGTCTAATATTTCATCCGCTGCATGTCTCGGATGCATAAATGCGCGATCAAAGCAAGCGACGTTCTTTAACATGGATAACGGCGAAGCGGCGAGATGTCGCATGTTTGTTGAATCGCTTTGAATCGAGCTCGATCGGAAACAGAAATCAGAAATCACGAAACAGAAATCAGTCTTTTGTATGCAGGAAAAATAGCACATTGTAATCTCTTATTGTTTATAGGAACCTCCCAATCGATCACATAAATTATTTTCGATAATATCTCTCCTTCCGAGAAGAACAATATTAGATTGGGAACACGCGTTACAGCCTGAACTTAATTGAAGGGTGCTAAGGGCTAACGAAGAAAGAGAGAAAGGAGGAGAATATAAAAGGAGCCAATTAGATGCTTTTAAAGAAAATTGATCGGAACTAACCATTACTTTTTCGGCTAATGATACTTTCATTATGATCGCCTAATGATACTTCCATTAAATGATCACATCTTGCGCACGCAAATTTCATTTCTGCTATCGCTGCAAGCCTTCTCGATTCTAATCGCTATTTCACGGGGAGGGCGAACGTTAATCTCTTCCGAATACATTCTGAAATATTGCCTTGTCGAAAGATCCTAGCATCGAAGATTGCTAATTCTTTTAAGTAATCCTCGCGGGTCAATGTTTCCGGCTGATAAAACGGATCCCAGACCGCATCGCCGACCGAAATCGGGACACGCGCGGATATGCAAATCCGCTTTGGGAACCGCTCGCGATCCCCGTCGATCTGCCGTCCGCGGCAATTCTTCGAGATCCCCTGAAGACTGGTGCAATCGAAACAAGCGCGCGGCCGAGCGGTTGCCAAGCTGGAAAAAGGCAGCTGCACGCGATCCGGCTGCGGGGTGAGATCTCTCCGCATACGTGTTCCCTTCCGTTGGATTTTCCCGTAATTATCGAATCTCGTCGGCGGGGGGAGATGGCGTGGAGGAAAGGCAAACGGTAAGGGGGCAAGGGCGGCAAGGAGCGCCAGTTGCGAAAGTAAATGGCCCGGCGGCAAGAAGTAAGTGCTCGGAATGATTAGAGAGCCAGAGTGGAAGATACCGTTCATTAAGTCATTTTGCACAGTCGAACCATTCCGCCCACTCCGAACGGAGGGTCGGTGCCGGCGAGGCGGGCGAGCAAAGCAAACTGGCTGCCAACTCTCTTTAGTAAAAAAGTAACATTAGCTTCGTCGAGACTCCTCTCTCTCGCGCGCGCGCGCGCGCGCGCTTGGTCCCTCTGCGCTCGATTCGGTCAAGATCAGTCGGAGCGTATTCCAGAACGCGTGGATGGAATCGTCGCGCGCGAGACTCGGCTGTTCGATGAACGAAAGCGATATATTTCTGTTGGAACTCGCGTGGTGAAGCAATTTGCAATTTGTGCTTGTAGAGTGATTTGGGAAAAGTGAGGGACAAGCATAGCAGGCGTAAACATCATACGCGTGATATGTAAAAAGCTGATAATGTTAGTTTGCTGTGCGATGTTCATTTGCCGGCGATGTGGAAAATAAATTATCTTGATTTGATCATGACAAGAGATTGAACCACAGAGAGGCGCAATGCGAAAATTAGGACGATAGCTATGTGCATGCATACAAGAGAATAATGTATGAATTTCTGTGAAATAATTGATTGCCGCAATTACGCGTTTTAGCAAATGTGGACGTAAAATATGCTGCAACGTACCACGAAATGCGAGGGGCAGTAACGCCGCGGCCCGTTCATTTCTCTTCTTGCAGATGTCTGTGTTGCCTCTTCCTACGTAAATAAGATGATATACTGAGCGTCTTTGGCTTCCCGCATTTCCCTTCACTCACGGATCCTTTGATCAATTTGAGACCAATCCTTCCGCAGCGAAGGAATTTGATTGAACGGCATTTTTTAATACACAATTATGTAACGTTCATTTTTGTATATAATTTCATGTACAAAGGATTAAAACTTTAGATAACACGCTGAAAACATTTTTCATTATCCATTTGTGCGAGTCTGAAGAATTAGTTGTCTATCACTCGCAGCTCGCAGAGTCGTTTCAGAGTCTCGTCCATGTTCCTAATCGCGAAATCTAAGACACGCGTTATGATAAAAGAACACGAGAATCGCCTGAGAATATCCCGCGCATTTGCTCGTTCCAACATTTTTTCCGCTCCAAGTCGCATAAATTTATTTTGGACCTTACCGATGAGAAGAGCCCTTCTCATCGGTAGACCATGTTGACGCTAATTAAACGGGCACTCAAAAGTTGACTAACCGTCAATTGCAGCAGGGCATATTGAGAGCGACTCCCTTTCACGATACTTGGCTAATTGAGAATTAACGCGCCTCCCCAAGTCAAGTTTATAACTAACATTTGAAGCGGAAAAGGCATTAATACAGCGGAAAATTAAAATTTCTGCGCCTTTGCCTGTATACAACGCTGTAGAGGCCCATTTTATATCGAGAAAGCGGAAACGAAAGGCGCGATTGAATGCAGGAGTTACAAATAGGCGATTCAAATTATATTCTCGGGATAAATCAAGAATCAAAACACAGCGCTTTACACTCTCGCTTTACACTATTTCACAGTCACAGATGGGAACAAACTGTCGTTACAGTGACGAAAGGGTTAAGGAGCCACAATTTATGTCTCAAGTGACATACGCGTTCGAGGAAATCCACGTGCGAATCGTTGCGAGATGCTCCTCGGTGCGTTGCTAAATTTAACGCCTCCGCGAAAGCGTATGTATGTATATATGTAGAGGATGTATAGAGAAAACTGAATTTCAAATAGAATTGCCGGGCAGAGTTTATGCCATTCACCATTAAAAAGATATTTCTATCGCATTGTATTTGATATTGAATTAAATTAAACGTATATATTCATATATAATGTTAAAATAAAAGCTTTTGCTCTGCGTTCGATTATATTTACTCTCTCGGTGAGACTCTCTGCTTGTTTCTTCTGCTTTTGCTTCCCTTCTATCTTGTGGAAACAAAATTAGCGTTAGCGAGTGTTAACTTGAATGAAATAAAATCTCAAGATATCTTTCACGCGTGCTCGCTTATAATATCGCATTTTTTAAGACTTACTTATAAAGGCCTACCATAATTTAACGCAGATTGTGCACGATACATTGGTAAAGCACGGGAAAAGTTTTCCTTTAATTAAATTCAGCATTCAGAAAATGAACACGAAGTATGAAGAACACCGAATCACCGCATCATATTGGCGGCTATCTAGAATCAAGCTCGCTCTAATTCCCACTATTTTTATCTCGTTACACTGGAATTACCCGGCAGTCGAGCTTTCCAGAGAAAGCTTCACAGAGTGCACACTCGTCTGTTACGATACGGGCAAAGCTATCCGAGAACGATTGGCAATTCCGCAAGAGAGAAAGAGATTGAACGAGAGAAGAGCAAAGAGGGAGAGGTTGATAGCTATTATCATATTCCGCACATATCATATCGAATTTATAGCTAATAAAGGCCGATCGGGTAACAGGCCCGTGGGCCCGTCACAGGTAGACCCAGGGATTCCCTCTCTCCCTCCCTTCCGCCAATTCACCGTTCGTTCGATCCTGTGGCGTTCGCCACCATCGGTGTAGTTGGTTTGGCTTTATAGTCATGGCAGCTGGCAGTAGTGGCAATTGATATGCGCGCCATTGATATATGGGAGCATATTTCACGAGGTTGGCGGACCTACGAACTCTCCGGGTTTGTTATCTCGCGCTGCTCACCCTTCCGCCTCCCCCACCTCACCTCTCTCTCTCTCTCTCTCTCTCTCTCTCTCTCTCTCTCTCTCTCTCTCTCTCTCTCTCTCTCTCTCTCTCATCTCACTCTCTTCTCTTCCGCTAATCTTCTTTCTCTCTTTATCTTCTCCTCCCACTCTCTCCCCCGCCCCCCTTTCTCTGTCTCTCTCTCTCTCTCTCTCTCCTCCTCCTCCTCCTCCTCGTCCATTCTCGTTCGGCTCTCCTCGAGCTCGGCCGGCCGGAGATCGGGCTACCAATATGCGCGGTGAATTATGCTTACCCTTTGTTAAGATCCCTGACGTGTCTTTGATTGGAACGAGCGGGCGCAACCGGGCTTACCGGGGAGGAGAAAAAAAAAGTCGTCGGGCGCGGAGGAAGATACGACGAACCTTTGACCACGACGTCCAGCCTCCCGGCTGGACCGTAATGACCACGGGCCGGACAAAATTTACCTTCTATGCGGTTGTAAGCTGCGAGCGTGTAGGGGGATACATTGAGTCTTTATCGGTTTGTTGGTTGAGCGTCGACGCGCCTGAACCGTCGCCGTATTACCGGAAGAGTTACGGCGCGCACTCGCGCCGTAATGTCTGTTTGCATTGTTTTCCGTAACAACAGCCGAGCGAAGCTCAGCGGCGAGAGAGAGCTACGTCGAGTATCCTTGACCCCTGACCCGTGTAAATGGATCTCAACTTTCTCGCGCGCACAACAATCCCGAAGAGAAGGAGAGGGCAGTAAAGAGGGAGAGTTTAAAACATCCGTCGTGCACGAAATTCTTCTTACGTAATCGTGGCGCGTAAACGAGCCGTGATACGCCCAGCGTCAGCTCTCTGCTGGACCTTTTCGTTATCTCCTTCGTCGTTAGACACGCTCGCGTGTCTCCTTTATGTACATTTGCACGCGGCAACCTTAAACAGACTCTTAAACAGCTAACACTGTTGCGCGGTAAGTTATGCCGTTGGTATAGCGTAAAGGGAACTTGCGCTTTTATGAATCTTTGCGACGAGCGGGAGACGTAATTTCTGTTGAAGCAGAATCGATACGTCAAACATTGGCCACTCACGTGTGCAAAGTTCAACCGGAGATTTTGTCAACATCTTCATTCCAGACGTGAAGCATGTTCGTTGTCTCAAGCTAACTTGTCTGGGAGGTTGCGCTGATGAAAAAATCTTTAGAAACTTGAAATTTGCCAGTTTATCCACTTGCCACGTGCTATTAACGATATTTTCATTTTTCGAGACGAAATCAGCCGTCGAAGAAAGATTCCAGCTCGTGTGCGCTCAATCGAGAGAAGAATTCCTTCGTGCTCGAGATCAACGCGATTTAAATTGGAAACGGCGCTCGACCTCGTTCCTAGCGACGACGAATGACACTGCGCTCGATATATCAGCGCGGTTTCAATGCGGAGAGGATAATTCGATCAAAATGAGATACGGGAAACGTTTTATCGGAATTGCTAACTTACCAAAACGTCGCGCGCGCGCGCGGGATCGCGTTGAATAAATTCATGAGTTATACACAATCGCCGATAAATTATGTTTTCACTTCGCCGAGGCCCGTGACGTACGTTTGAGCCGGGCGGTCGAGAGGTGTCCATTGTTTGATGAAAAATTACCGAACGGCGATTTTATCAACGGCACGCGCTGCGGCCGCCGATAGCGACTCGATTTAAAACGAACAATAGGGATGGCCGGGCAAACGCGTTATAACGCCAGTCAGCCCGACATTTATTTTCCCCTTCGGTTGTAATTTTTACTCGACGTTGCCGACAGCGAATTGCCGCCTCAATCGCGTGATAGATGAAACAACGGGCCGATATTAATAGCTCAATTTACTAATTAGACGGCGGGCCTATCTGGCTCACGGCACGAGGCACATTTGGATCGCGCGAATAAACGAGAGGCACATTTGGACGCTTCTTCGTGCCGCATCGTGTTCCGCACCGATACCGCGTTCACGATATGGTGTGCATGGAAAAACGTCGGCAACTACGTTCACTGCGTCACGCATCCGCGGGAGCCTTATCACCGGTCCCGACTTAATTGTAATTGCCGTCCCGTGTTCGCCGCTAACTACGATAACGCGTTCCTGTTACTCCGCATTGTCGGCGAACGCGAGTACGCGGACCGGCCCGAAAAAAGTTGTATTATTTCAGCGCGTTACGTCAAATGGCGGCTCATGAAGTCGCGCGTGTGTTTTATTAGCCGAATGCCTGCGTTCACGCACATGCACGCGTGTCGATCGATAATCGCGGCCTAGCAAACGACGTCATGCGGAACGACGAGGCGCGCACACGCGTTCTTTTCGCGCGTGCGCGAATTTAATTAATGGAGAAGTCAAAGCGCGCCCACGCGCCATGCGGTTAAATATAAATTCAAGCCAAAAGTCACACATCGCGCGCGAATCGCACGCTCAACTTTGAATGACGATCGCTCTCACGCGGAAACAACGTTCGTTCGATGAACGAGCGCGCGATGTTAAGCGGATAAATTGTTATTCGCGATGCAATGTTATTTGCATTTTTCGTCGACCGACTGATGCCACATGCCGTTTCTCGCGAATTGTTTAACGCGCGAATTTCCATTCGTTATCAAGACAGCGGTGTTTTCTGCGATTACGTTTTTTTTAAGAACAATCAAGAGTACGTGATTCATTATGTGATTAATTGATATTCACACTCGGTTTTAACGGCTATAACGGCCGATCCTATTTTGTGTTTGCTTTACGGTATATTCGAATCCAGATTACATTTCATAAAATTCAAGGGAATTACGATGTTTCAATAAACGGATAACGGAGGACAAATCCATTTAAATCTATCTCTCCGTTAAATCCATCCATTTAAGCGAAAGTCCCCACCTTACGGCAAACAAATCTCCAATATTCTCGCGCAGTTAATTATTTCCGGGCAAAGCTCGTAACAGTTACTCGTCGTACGAGCTGCGCAGGCAAAATCCCGGCAAGAGAATCGAAGATCTCGCGGAGATTCGATCAACGGAGATAACAAGATACAACGCGGTGGACCGGCAAGGCGGATGAGAGGGAATCTGCCACGCTTAGCAGGCAGTGCGCAAAGATATCTCGTCTCGCTTAAAACTTTGACGTGGTTTTCGGGAGAGGAACAGAATCCTCGAACGAGGACCGGCGGCGTAGCGATAGCGCTCGCGGTGGAGCGATAGCGCGCGGCGTTCGGGTCATTTATGGGATGAACTCGGCTCGAAGTTCGCTCTCGAAGGGAGGACGATCGGAGCAGAGGGACGGAGGGAGGAGCGCGCGGCCTGATGTGGCATGGTTTAAACCGCGGCACACCGGAAGTGCACCCATTAAATCAATGGATGGCCCCGGGTCCACCCCCTCTCGCCCCCTCGCCCCCTCGCCCCCTCGCCCCCTCGCCCCCTCGCCCTGCGGGGAAGAAGCTTCAAAAGACGTTTTTGCGATACGTGGGCTTCCCATCGACTTTGTGCCCTTTATGCAGCGACTCGGAGCGACTCGGCCGGCCGCGATTCGAGTCACTCCATTCGGTGATTGCCTGTTGCCGGCTTTCGGAGGTAAACGCGGAAAGGAAAGCGCCGCCGAAGAGAGATTCGGCGAAGAAACCGCGCGCAGAAAGGGGACACGGATGAAGGCAGACAGCGCACTCGACCGACTCCGACGTTGCAGCGACCGGCTAGGCGAGAGGCGTGACGGGGAGGGCGGGAAGGAGAGGATTTCGAGAGCGAGAAGAGCAGCCGTGCGGAACTCTCTCTCTCCCTCTCTCTCTCTCTCTCTCTCGGCTCTGCTTCGACGTCGGAGTGTATTGTCGGAAACAGAGATTTCCCGGTGCGTCGACGCGTCACGAAGCGTCGATTCGAGGCAGCCAGTTGTCTCCCACGAAAATCGGTCAACGGGCGCGGATCGGAGCTACGAGCGCGACGATCCTCTCCTCTCATCGGGAGAGGATCGCCTCTCGTCGGCGGTTGATTAATTCGCTTGTTATTACGCGCGTATTCTGATCGTGCTTTGCAGCCGTCGCGGCTGGTGGTTGCGCGGATGCTTGATAAATCATGCCAACGAGTGCTGCCGAGGCCCGGCAATTTGCCACCAGAACCGTCATTACATCCGCTGCACCAAAGTATGAATCATTCGCGCACTCGCTCTCTCTCTCTCTCTCTCTCTCTCTCTCCCTCTCTCTCCTCGTTCCTTTCTCCCTGCAGCTCGATACAAATGTGTATCGGCCCGTTTGACAAAAAGCAGGAGAAAAGGGGGAAAGGAGAAAAGCGGGAGAGAGGAGAAGCATGGGGAGAATGGGGAGGAAACAAAGAGAGGAGAGGAGAGATTTAAAGTTTTACCGAGCGGCGCTGGGTCGGCCGATCAGCTGAGCAACAATTTGTCGTGACGTGGGCGGTGGGAATCTTACGTATCCCTCGAATGCCGGCTATCCGCGCGCGCGCGCGCGCGCGCGCGCGAGCAACGACGCGTGCGAATAAGGCGAGCACGCGTGTGCGCTACGAACACACGGGAACGAACGGACGACGACGTCGCATACAGTCCGATTTGTCTGGCCTGGCATCGGGGGAGAAAACGAAGTGGCTGTCTGGCGCTGGCTTTTCGCCATACGCCCACGCACCCTCTCCCTCCCTCCCCCCCCCTCCTTCCCGTTGTCGTCGCCCAAACATGTCCCGCGAGCGTAGAACAACGTCGCCGCACTAATCCCCACGGATATCCAGGCGGACGCGCCGGGGAGTGATTCTTTCTTTCGTTTTCCGCTGTCCGCTTCCACGTTCTCCATTTCCTGCGTGCAAAGCGCGCCCCGTTCCTCTCCTTTCGTAAGTAACGCGGATTAGGGAAGCAGAAGGGGGACTCGGGTTCTTCTCGGGGAAGAAGAAGTATCAATTGGCTCCGCTGGATTTTTCGTCGCATCATCTTTCGTGGCCATGCACGCGGCAGCTCTGTGAGTTCTTGAAGCTGCGCATCGTTAGAACAAAAGAACAAGAATAGCGCATCGGGTATTACAAGGTATTGACGAAAGTGCACGCGAATGCAACATGCGTTAAACATTTTCGTAGGCAATCATGTCGACGAGTAGTCGGTACATGGTCGATGCTTTGAATGACGACAATGATCCCGTTCTAACAGTTTTCTTTTGTTTGCATTAAAGCGGGGGAAATGAATGGTTCATTGCAGTGATCTCCCAAGTCTACGCATCGGGGGCAGTGAATCAGCTTCTGAATGTTTGCGCTACCATGATTTAAGAAGATTAAAATAATCCCTCTCGACGAGGCAGGGCGGCACGCTTTATGACTTCCAGTTCGCTAAGTACGACGGCATAGGCTAACGTGTATTTCCGCTAGATTTGTGCGGAGGGGCGCGCAGGAGTCAAAATTACGAAGAGGGGGGGGGGAGCGGGGAGACCATTTTGGGAAGGGAATTACGGTATTTCCGTAATAAACCTCGTCCTGCCACGGATCGGGGCGGGGGCCCTGTGTTTTTACACGTGCGCCTATTTGTTTTCTCTCTGGCTTAAATGAGGAGGATGAGGAAAGAAAGGAGAAAAAGAAAAAAGGAGGGAAATCGTTGTTCGCGCCCTCGAAATCAAACGCACTGCGCGGCGTCGCCGCGGGACGCTTTATCGCGATGAATTGGAGAGACACGCCGGCAACAGGGATCACGACGTCGCCGCCGCTAATCTCGAATCTCGAGACTTTTTGACGATTTAAAACGGCGAACGCGTTCTTGCCGCCCGGATTAAGAACCGGCGGTTCACGCCGCGGCGACGCCGCCGCGAACGGGAAGAAGCTGCGAACGCGTGCGCTTCGAGAGCGAGCGAGCGAGCGGCGCGTAGAGATAATCCGAGGGCTTTAAGGGGCCGCCCGTGGAGGCGTGGACGCTTTACGGCCGTCAACTTTGACACGGTCCTGCGAAGACAGAGACTCCGCGCGCGGAGTATTTGTTATCCTCCGGGAGGTTTATTTCTCCTCGGACGCGGGCGTGCTCGATCATCCCCCGAGCTCGGAGGATCAGCCCTCGTAACGACTCGGAGCGGCTCGAGGACGCAACGTCACGCCACCCCGTGATAGATGGACGCGATATATGGATCCGCTCGCGTTTTCCGGACGATTGCGCGGTTATCCGCGCGCCGGTAATTGCCGATGACGATCGAAACGGTGATAAATACGGCCTCCGTCTCGGTTCCAATCGCGACGCGTGCGCGTGGGGTGTTTCTCGCGCGCCCTTCTTAAAAATCCTACGCTAGTTCGTCGCCTGTAATCACGCGCGCTCGTAAAAGCGTCCGCGCTAACGGCTCGAGCGTTCAACCGGCTCGACTGAATGCATCTGGCGCTCACGATGTTGCCCGGCGCTTCTCGTCCGCTATAAATAGCCGCGGCACATGTCAACTGACGGACTTTACTAAACGGACGAGTCCTTTATCGCCTTGGAGATTTTTACGGGGCGTAATCCAAAGTAACGGATGCGAGCTATTAGTATCAGTCAGTTCCGTGCAAGTCATCGATCTCTCCAACGGACGGACCAACACTCATCGAGCTACAATATCGTAATACACACTGTACACACCGAAATAGCATATCCTGTCGCGCTGACCATTCGGAGAATCGTTCACGCGCGAGGCATAGATAACGAATTCAATTAAATAACGCGGATAAAATTTTTAATGAGATAACAGCGCCGTAAAGGGAGATGAAGAGGCGGTGCCGCGCGTCGGGCCGCTAAGCGGAAAGTATGTTAAATTTTCTCCGCCGGATAACGGCCGGGCTGAAATGCCGACGCGACTCGTTCCCGGCCGACATTAAAGACGAGGAAGGCCCGGCGCGGAAGGCTCAACCCCGACGACGACGACGCGGCGGTGTCCGCCGTGGAGAGGGCATAAAACGGGAGTCGTTAGGAGAACAGCGGGGTGCGATCTCAACATCAAAAGCATACCAGGACCGGCGCCGGAGGGGGAAGGAAGAGGAAATGGCGAGGAGCTCGCGTGTTTTCGCGTCTCGCGGGGTGTCCTCGCCGGTACGGCGGCGCGTCAGTCAGCTAGCACCCCCCGTGAATCGCAACCCCCGAGCGGCGCGTCGGCGCCTCGTTAAGACGCGACGTGACGCTTTGATGGCACGATCAACGTCCGTGCCATCGAAAAAACTGCCGACCCACATGCGCACTGTGCACGCGCTCGCTTCTTGGTGACGGCGAGGGGGGGGGGGRGGRGGGCTGGGGGGGGCCGAACCGGGAGCGAGAGAACGCCTCGATGGTGAACGATCGCGCCGATACTCGGCGCCGACACGTCTCGATACGTCAACTCGATACGACAGTGTCGAATTAAGCGATGCCCTCGGCATCACATCGCAGCCGCAATTTCGCGTTCCGCGAATCCTTGGCGAGACACGCAACAGGAATTACCGCTACACCCCGCCCCGATGCCCTTCGGCGAGAATTCCCTCATCGTTGAGCGCTTGCGTTGACAGCTTGCACGAGCTTCGTTTACGAAATCTTTGTGTCAATTAATCAATTGATCGATCATACGCAGAACGAAACTGTCTTGACTCGCGGAGGATCTAGGATTCGTTATTGTCGTGCTCATAATTATTATCTACACGTATCCTCAATCGTGCGGATTAGTCTGCACGACTAATCTCGAATGTATCTGTATTGATGAATAAATCCCAGCTCAGCTCAGCTTGTGGGAAACAAGGGCCCCCTATTAAAATCTCGGAGCGATCGCGACCGGACAGCGGTCTCCGGGTGTCCCGTATTCTTCAGCGTTTTCGGTAGCGGTTAAGATCGGCGCGGACGGAAACCGATAATTTCCTCGTTCAAACCGCCGACGTCGCTAATCGGACGGTTTCTTATTCCGCGAGGGATACTCCGCCGGCGAGACGGGGAAACGGGAGCCGAAATATTATCCTATTTTGCTAATGGGTTACACGCGAGCCCTGGATGGGGTCCCGGCTGCTGTAACCGATTGCCGAAAGAGCGAGGGAACGAGCGGCGCGGATGAAAATGCAGAAGAACTTTAATTTGATTTAATGTAATCGACTCAATGCGCGGTCGGTCCGGGCGGGAAGGCTTTTGAGAAATCATTTAATCGTTCGTTCATATTCATTCGCGGAGTAATGGTTTATTTTAATATCTCGTCTTGGCTAGCGCGGGCCCATAAATTCCGAGGGATAGCTCGCGCTAAAATTATTCGCGAGATCGAACGCGCTCCGCGCCCACTTCGGCGGGCAGCGCCGGATTAAAATCGCACCTTTTATCTCTTTCTCGTTTCCTTTCTCCATCCCATCGGGATTATCTGATTTTTGTCACTATTCACACTGGCGGTAAACTTTCGCGGTAAACGTGACGGCCGTCCGGGGAACGTAGGTTCTCGTAAAAATTTCATGGTCGACAACATCGGCGAACGATCTGTCTCGATGTGCATCGAGCACGCATAAAACGATAGATAATCGCGCGTAATTCTCGAATCTCTCGAATCTTACTACAGCCATCAGGATGTCGTCGCTTCGACGTTCACGTATCGTGCGCTATTTTGAGCTGGCAGCCCGGATACGCAACGTTTACCTCATTCAACTTTCCGTGCGACGAATTCCCAACAATGGGCAACGATTTATATTTCTGCCCGGATGTAAGTGGATTCGCGTTTAAGTTCCCGATTCCTTCCGCCGGCGATTCGTGAGGCGACGGCGGTCGCGGCCGTTGCTCGCCACGTGCAAGGGAATCACGGAATTATCCTCGATAGAGACCTCTCGAAAAAGTCATGCGCGCGTGCTCTCGGGAATTTCAATCCCGCGTTTCCATTCCGCGCGCTCCAACTCTCGCGTGCACTTTTCTGTGCGCCGCGAAGCCGCATTGTTGCTCCCAGCCGCCCCGATCCGCTCGCGAATGATCCACCGCGCGCATTGCAGGGGGAGAGGCGCACAGACGGAACAATGCAAATAAGCCAATTACGTCAATCCTGAGAAATCGTCGAGCGAGGCAGCGCGGAGGGAAAGGTTACCGGGAAGGGTCTCCCCGGTCGAGGGAACGGAGGGAGGGGACGAGCGGAGGAGAGCGTATCGTGAGGCCGAGGGCAGCGGGCAACGTGCAGCACGAATGCATGCGCGGTGCATTAGGTAATGATATCGGCATTATGGCCGAGCACGGAACGAACGAAATGACGAACGGACCGACGGATTGGAACCGGGGCCCCGGCATCGGGGGCCTCATCGAAGGAGGGCCATGGGGTAATTATACAAGCAAACAAGGGGCGGTCCCGCCAAGATTATAGGGTTCTCCGCGCTGCGCCCCACTCCGTGTCGCCCCCGGCCCCCTGCTTCCCTCTCTCCGCTCTTCACTCCGCTCTTTGCTCGTAATTACAGGGCCAAACTGCTCTCCGCAGCGCATCCCCTTCTATTCCTCCCGAGCCCTCTCTCGTCGAGAGAGATGCCACTCGCTGGTCTCTCCCTCTGCGTCTCCTTCGCTTCCTTCCATCGTCGACGATCATCCTTCTTTCTTTTCTCTTCCCCTATCGGTGACCCTCACCTCCCACTCCCGCCCTCGTGCCCACATCGATCATCCCTGCTTTATTGATAAATGTCGGTCTTTACGGATCCGTAAACGTAACGTGCTCTAAAAAAGAAAAACCGGCAGACTTCGCAGAAACCATAATTTGTTCGCCGCCTTATAATCCGACATTAGAATAATGCTGATGTCGAATTCTCTGCATTCTCTATGTAATAATTATCGATAATAAATATCGATATATGATTACGTCATCGAGGTACGGTTCGGTATTAAAACACTTGTTCGCGGGAGCTTTTACATTTTCGCGTATGAAAATTGCTGATTCTGAAAGTCCTTTATTGAAAATAAAAACCGCTTCTACAGTTTCTTTGTCGAAAAGTTATTTTGTCGAACATTTGAATTTCGCGATCACCGGGGCAATCTCCGTTCTACGAGACCTACGATCTGATCAACCTTTGGTCGTTTAATGATCTGTGCTTCGAGCCGACACGCGAGATCAACGCGCACGCGATCAAAATTACCGCGATCCTACAAAAATTACAGTTTTTATTTACTCGCTAATAAAATTACAGTAGAGTTCCTTACATATCCGGCTCTCTCATTACGAGATACTCTACGATATTCTTCTCCTCCCTCCTCTCTCTCTCTCTCTCTCTCTCTCTCTCTCTCGATCTTTCTCTTAATCTCGTCTTACTTTTTGCTACTCTATTTAGCTTCAAGTTACGCAAAGCTCATTATACATCAGGAAGTAATCGAAACGGATGAACTTTATCAGATGGATGTTATATTATTATTAGTATTATTACCGCGTTCTACTCGTGTTCATCGTGCCTGTAGTGCTTCGAGATCGCATTACAGATTTCAACGATCCGACGGACGGGAACTGAAATCCGGAAGAATAAATTCCGGATTGCTTCACGGCAATGTTACATCAAGCGACAGGAAGGGCATTTTCATAGAAAATGCAGAAATCGCGATATCGTCTGCTCGCACAGGCGTAATCGCAGGATGGGACTTTCGATGAGGGGGCACACTATTTTTTTTCTCTCCACGGTCGCCTCTAGTGCTCATATTTTCTCACCGTTGCTTGATTTCCTTTGGCTCACGACGCGCTGTCGATCGCGCGCACTCGACGTCGCTTCGTCGTAAAATTTAAAAAAGCATTCACCCCGACCGAACACAACGTAGCGGGTGAGCGATATTTTCTGGTGATGTAGTGCCGGTGAATTTATGAGGAAGCGTGCTGCGATTATGAAAACCGGATTGGCCGCGTGACAAAACTTGTATGCACGCGTGTTGCAAGCCTATGGTAATTACTTTTACATTGGCAAATAATTCCATCGCGTTTTCACCGTTATCTCCGAATCCGCGCCATTCCGGATAACGTGTTAATTCGATGTTTCATGCTGCGAAATTCCTCTTCTTATCGCCCCGTTAATAAATTCTCATCTGCTACGATGTAATTCGAGGAGCGAGATAGCTGACAGAGATTTTGATGCGGGCGGAATCTCAGAGGTCCCTTCTTACTTATTTTTTATTTATTTATATTATATTTATTTATATTATATTTATTTATAAGTTAGGTGAGTTACAAGATATTATGTGCGATACAAGAAAAGATATTGATTATTCATGTCTAGATATATAAAAATAAGGAAAATTTCACTCGTGCGTTCTACTTGACAGAAAATTTGTTGTAATAATTATCGAGTCATTATCGATTCGTTATCGCGATACTAGAAATTCGTCTTTAAGGTTTCCATAGATGACAATGGATGGAGCATGACGAAAAGTATCACGAATTTACGATTAATATCGGAAATTGCGTGAGGTGAGTGGAGGATCGTACTGTATCGTATCGCTCGAGTTATGTGAGATGCCTAATGTAAGTAATATCCATCGGTTGACAATATCAATGCCAGCTGCAACTGAAATTTAGCGAAACGGACAGGACAAACTTCCTTGGAGCTCTACATCATCTTGACGGTTTCTGTTAAGACTTCCACCTCGTTCACTTTGCGGTCTACTTCGACCTACTTCCAGCTGTAGTTCCTGCCCGAGCGCCATGGTAGTCACGAAACCGGCAGCGAAATTTAAATATTTATGTACGTTAACGTATTTAAAACGTATTTAAAAAATTTGCGTTAATTTGCTGAACATCGTTATCGCGGCCGTCCGCCGAGATACTCGGCAAAAGTAGCAATTATTCGAGATGGAAAACGACCGAATATCTCAGATTTCTTAAACGCTTCTGATGAAAGTAAAGAGTCAAATATTAATCCGACGACAGGAATGAAGAAACGGACCGAAACGGGGAATTGAATCGGGGAATCCTACGTGATAATCCTACTTGTAGATTTACAAGAAAAGGATTACGAGAGATAGACGCTAATTTATGAAAAGAACTTTCCCTCGCTTCGAGACGATCAAATTGAATTGATATCCGGCGTACGATGAAACAATTCATCGAGTGTCCTTTTAATAAAGCCCGACGTATAGCATCGTAATACTGCATGCTAAATATCTTGGCAGTTTGCTCTGAATATTTCGCTTGGCACAGTTAGCTGGCAAGTAACTAAGCCAGGGAACCGTTTATTTTTGCAGTTCATAGTGCAATAACTCATGGCCGGACATGGTGCAATTTAACCCGCATAAGCGCCGGAATGGTCGTTACGATCATCCTCGTTCGCGAAATAAATCGTAACGTGCTTATTCGTCTCGAGTCGAAAACGTTTCGGACTTAACGAAGGGAAACGCGCGATTTATTCGCCGAGCTGTAAAATCGCCGTCCGTTGTCGGACGGACTCGCGCAACGTCCAGAAAATCAATCCTCGGGAAGAATCGCGTATTGGGTACTGGGAGATTAAATATTTAGATACCGAAGGAGCTTCCGAGAGTTTTTCGTTAAAGAAAAATTCGCGTCTGCTATGAGAAAATGGTCTACTAAATTCACATAAATGCGGCACGGGAAATTGCGACAGCGAAATGGCAACGAAGCGGGCATTGGAGAAGCGGAAAAGTTGTAATCGGAAAATATCAGGTATTAAAATTACGGTGTAAATATCAACCAATAAATCCGTTTACGGTTATCGCTAGAAACTTTCTATTTTGATTAAAGTGTCGCTTAAAGTGGAAGCCACACGCGAATTTCAAACTTTTATTAAGATAGAATCTTTTCCTCTCTCTTTCCCTTTCGTTCCGCCTTCCTCGCTTGTTTCTCTTTCGATTCAAGGCAACCAAAGAACTTTATTTCCCAGCGAAATAAAGTTTCGCTCCTATTCCATTCCATCTGTTTACATTCGCCTAACGTAATCTGCAAGAATCCAACTATCCTTGATACAGAATCTCTTTGTGGAATAACCATTCTTGAAGATCGTCATTAGAGGAACGACGATTTGAATTCGTTAAAGAATGCGTCTTTAAATGTATGATATGTTTGATCCCTTTGCGCTTTGATCGCCGTGCAATGTACTGATTTAACGTTCATCGAACGTTCGGAAAAAATGTAGAACAATATTTTCTTTATAAATCTTATTTTTAGAGACGAGATACTTTCTCATAATTCCTCGCATATGGTGAGGCCGGCGAGTAGGAGGGCCATGTTCTAGGATGGAATTTCTGGCCGCCATAACACGAGACGTCATGCGCGTTACTATATATACACACGCGTTGAAACACTGGGCGGTGAATTGCCGAATTACAAGTCTCTCATTTGAATAAACATAGCGCGCGACAGAGGGACGCGCGGGAAAAATGACGTCGATGTAACGGGCTGACAGCCGGAGGGAGGCGCTAGACATTGTAAAAGGTTACGTGTAAACAGAAAAAGAGCACGCACGCTCGCAGATAAGAGCATTAAAAGCGATATTTGGTCCTCGGGCAGCGTATTTCTGTCATGAGATAATGCAAATGGGCGTGCACGCTCGTTCCCTATACACGATGCCGACCACGCTTTTATCTCATCGTGAACAGCATGAGTCCGGGACACCCATTTCGGAAATTCCATTCACCTATATCCGCTGAGTCGTGCCAAAGCCCACCGAATTGGATCCGAATCTAAGAGATCTTCCAGAGGAGCGAAATTACGAGGTCGAATACCGGCTCCGGGAGGAGAAGAACGAGGAAGAGGGATGAATTTGCGTTCTCCAATTGGATCTAACGCGTTGCTTCGCATCATTTTGAGAATTAGATGCCAATCGCTCATCTAGCGAAATTCGACTTGATATCTTTCGCCTCTGATACGCGCTCGATCCGGCATATTTATCCGGCATATTAGATTTAAATGTGTACGGGTATCGAGTTTCCGAAACGGCTATCGTTTTCTTCTCAAATCGTTTCCAGCGTTTCAATTCACATCGCGAGCTAGACATCGCGAAGATCAGCAACAGCTTCTCTCTAATTTTCATAACGACTGCCATTGAACTTTTCGCGAACAAAGGTTCCAACGGTCAATCACGAAAACGTGGCTGTTTATTGTGCGACTGCTCGCGATTGAGAAACGCGAGAAACGCACCAATTTTCTCCGGCGTCCGGCTTGCTGCGAGCCTCTGGGAAAATCGCGTGTCCCGACCGCGGTAAAATCGGCCGGCGCTGGGAGAAATTTTACGACGTTACGGGGCGCAGAAAAGCATTTATTATTTGCGGTCTTAGAGGCGATTCTCGTTATCCTCGTTACCGCGACGCCGTGGCCGGCGGGTGGACCGACGAAGGAGCGAAAGGTTGCAGAGTCCGGCGTGCACGGAGGAAGAAGAGGAACGAGGATGGCGGCGGTTATGGATGGATCAGGTGGATGCGGGGGATACGCGAGAAGGACGAAAGAGAAAGAGAAAACAATAAGATGAACGCGGCAGATTCAGAGGAGGATGAGGACGCGGCGAGGAGGAACAGTAAGAGAGGAGGAGGCGAGCCGACGAGAAGGACCGAGAAGAGATAGGCACTGGCGGCGGAGTAATAACGGACTGCTCGCCATGATTATAGAGCACGAGGCAGCCGGTACGTTGCTTAAATCAACAGAGAACAGAGCCGGAGGTTTCACCTGCCGAATCAATTTTTACCTCGTTTCGAATCTCCCTCGCTCGCCCCTCTCGCCTCCCCGTTTCTTTTCTCGCGCTCCGTTCGCGACCGACCGGTTTTCCCGCTCGTCGACTGCTTTTCCCGACTCTGCCGACCTCTTCCGCGTATCTTCCGCAAGGAAGTGAATGCCTGCAAGTCCGTGGCCGCTTCTGGTCGCATCGATTAAACCTTACTCGCGATTAGCGGAACGCGCGACTTTTCGATTAAACGCGCGACCACGGCGGCATCCCGGTGAGATCCCGGGGATTCTTGACCTTTTGACTTTCCATTTCCGTTTCTTTTCCTAGAGCCGAGCGTGCTTGAAATCTGCGATTTATGTTATGTATTACCCGCTTGTGGCGTTATATTATTATAAAACAAAAAGAAATATTGCGACGCAAGATCTGAAATTTTTGTTTAAGAGATCGATCGTTTCCGTTCGAATAGCATTCGTTGTCTCTCAGACATCGATCGTTTCTGGAAGCGCGAAGAATATCGCAGCGGATAAACGTCATAATAAAACGTCATGATCAAATAATCATGAAATGGTCTATTTCGCTAGTAAAAGAATAAAAATTGCCAATGCCTTTCAGGGAAAAGATGGGAACCAAGCCGAAATTAAATTCCTTCGGCGATGGACAGAGTTGTAGCACAATTTTTAATTCAATTAGTCGAGCATTCTGTTGCTCTTCTGATCCTCGGCTTTAGCTCTTTTCGCTTTATGTTGAGTGCATCCCATTTCCGGCCAGGCCGTCGTATCGAGATCGTGTCTACGCTTTCCATCCTGCCGCCGGAAATGGGCGAAAGCCCTTTCTATCCACTAATTAAAATACACTCTCGCTGCTTTGCGGGGACGAGTTAATATCGAGGATGAATCCGATATAGCCGTCTCAAGTATCTCTTGACTAACCGTCCCGATAAGGACACAGAAGGGATGAGATGCAAAAGTCTCGAGTCCATAAAACAGCCACGACGTGGATGACCGCTGGCGATTCGCGCGCATGGACCAACCGATGCCGATGCCGATGTAAACACGATTCTCACGAGAGCTTCCGTTGCTCACTCGTCTGTCTCGAGCACGCACTCGACTCGCGTTTGACTCGTCGTTTTTCTCATTCTTGTTTCGGATTCGTCCGCAACGCGGTTCGGAAACCCTCCCGTCTGTCCCGAGTGATTTTCGAATTTACGAATGGCTAGATTATTCAGAGGAGATCGAGTGACGCGAAGAACACAGCGTCAAGTTTTCCTCCTTCTTCGAAGCAACGGCGTAGGAAAGAGATCGATGTCTTCCGGCCGTCTTCTTCTCCTCCTCTTCCTCTTCTTCCTCCTCTTCTTTCTCTCTCTCCCGCCTTCTCCCCTGTGTTGTACACCGGAGCGTATCCGAGAACCGTACGATCGTGGCATGGGTTTATGCGAGAGCATCAAACCAGGCCGAGAACGGATATCGACGACTTTACACGGATCGACACCGGCGACGGGTGGTTTCGTCGTCTGGAAGGTGAAAGAACGTTTATCCCGCTGCCATGAATTTCGTCTATGCGCGGTTTATTACCGCATCGGTGGTTGTCGGGCAATGCCGGAACAACGGCGCTTTTCACGTACCAGCAGCAGCGAAAGTATTCGCCGCGGCCAGCCCGGTTCGTCTCAAGTATGCACTTGACGCGGCCTTCGCTCTTTCGTCATCGCTATTTTTGCGCGCGGAGGAATGCTCAGATTTGATGAGGCGCCGATATTTATTACTCATTCGAGGCTTTCTTCACCGTATCTTCGATACGGTGGATCCCATGATTAGAAAAACGGGAGTCGTTGCACAAATCATCACGATCAGTCAGTTTGGAAATATCTCACGTTTCTGCTCATTACTCGAGCTCGTGCGGGGAAGCTGGATCCGCGTGTGCATAAGTGCGTTTATCTATATGTCGTGCGATCGATATTTACGAGGAAACACTCAGAGCTTGGTAGCAGACGAAAATGCCGTACGATTGAAAGAGCTAAAGCAAGCGCGACGTTGAATCGGTGCGTGCGGAATGCAGGAATATAAGTCAACAGTTTCGCGCGAAAATTCCATGCTAATCGCGTCCAAGTTCCCCGCTGCAGATCCGTATCGATCATGGCATCGAATCGATCTTGAAATGCTTCGATTTCGTTCAAAACGAGACGCTCCAACCAGCCGCCTCGCGCTCGCTCCGTTTCTCTCTCGCATCTAGAGAACATCGGCTGGCAAGATATAACTAAAAAAAATAGAACCGTGAAGCCTATCGCCAATGCGATTTGCCGGACTTGAGGAGGATGCGCTCATACGCTTCTGAAAGCGTGAAATTTTCATCCCCCTCGAACGCCGCAGCGTTCCGCAAAATGTTTCTCTCTCTTACAAATGCCGTGAGAAAATTGCGCGCGATATCGCGCTGCTTGTCTGCAATTATTGTTATGCGCTTCGCTGTTCCGGCAAACACAGTTCCCGCGCTATCAGCTCCGTCAGTAGGACTTTTTCTTTTTTTTTTTTGCTTTTCTTTTCTTCTCTTTTCTTTTCTTCTCTCTCCCGCTGTCGCTCGACCGCGGCGTTTCTTCGCACATATTTTTCGCGTCGCGCAGACGGCTCTGACGTAATAATGAATTCGCGCACGCTGTCGGGGATAATGTTGCCGTATCGAAGCATAGTCGACTAACGATAACGGTATCGGAATATTTCAGAACCTTTATTATTCATTAACGATGCGTTGTAACCGCGCGGGCAGTAGTTGCATTTATTGATACGCCGCGAGTAATTTTAATTAGCCCCGTCGGTGGATTTATGCCCAGCATCGGGCACATTTTTGCAATAATCGCCACGAAGACGTTTTCGCGAAAATCGATGGTTACACGTAAATATCGAATGGCGAGCTGCTAATCGAGTGAATAATTTGCGCGGATCGACAGCGTCGACACATAACATCTCGGCGAGAAAGCACCGATATTGTCGCATGCTTCGGTCAATCGCTTAAAAACCCATTCTTCCATATGTGTCGTCAATTCTTTTTATTTATCTTTTAAGAGGAGCGAGTGTCTTTTTCATAGCAAGAGAGATGCGGAGATTGTTCGATTGTTATTGGAAACGCGCATAAACGTTACATCATGAAACTAATGCACGCCGCAAGGTGGAATAAGCCAGACACGAAGATTATTGAATAGTGCTCGATAGTACACCGTTAATAATGCCTCGATAATAGCGAAGACGCGTTCTTGCGTGGAATAAAAAAATAGAATAAATAAATAATGTTAAATGTTCGCATTAATGTTCGTGCTGCGTTAAGCATCAGCTTAACCTTGTTCTCCGTCATTCGTACAGAGATTCGAGAGGCGACCGAGCGCGTAGTCACGCTCGAGCTTGCACGCGCGTGCCGGCACGCGCCCTGACACGACTGACTCTCAAACGGCGATCCGCTCGACCGTCGCGCGCGCGATCAAAACGCGACTGTGCGATCAGAACGTGAATTGAGATTTGTTGCGAGTCTTCGGAAAATCCGTTTCCCGTCTACGTGGACAAGATAACTTCGTTCAAGATTGCTTCGTTCGGCGCGATGCATCGGCGTGACGCATCAGAGTCTACGAGTTCGTTTGCACGCGTGCGCGTACACGCGATGGATCGTTGAACCATTGTGCGTCGCATCGAGCGAACTTGAACCGGTATCGGATATTAATTTGGCACAATTGTTATAATTGAAACACTTACTTTGAGAGCCGAGATAGATTTTGCAGCATAATTTGTTAATTTCATTGAGGTATTAAATTGATGCAAATTGGATGGAAACATTATTAATTTCATTGGCTGGGGAATTAATGCGGCCGTATTGATTTTAGCTAAGTTTCGCTAATTAAGTTTACGCCAGAATTTACGCCGAAAATTCCAAAATATGCGACTCGCGCGTTTACACCGGGCGGAATTATCGGTAACTGAGACCGCATTGGAATATTTATGTGTCTCGCGACGTGAATAATATATCTAGATTTTTAAATCGATTCAGCTGTACCGAAATTTGGATATTTAATTTCGCGTTGTTTATACCCGGAAACTTTAATGCATCATGTATCTTTAATGGCTGTAATTTTCGTGATTAATAGCCAGCTGAATTTTTCATTGAGATGCATTTGCAATCGAATGGAATGACGCGCAATAAAATGATCAGAGTAAAATTAAAGACCCGATTAATGTAATTAATTTCCGTGAATTGCAGGCGTCAATATCTTCCGGTTGAAGAGCAAGAGGATAACTTTCGTAAATTGTTACGCTTCCGTTTCCGATATTCCGTTCACGTAGAAGCATTAGCTAATTTCGCTCGGAAAGTATCGGATTAACCGAACAAGAAGCCTTCCGTAGGAAGGAAGGAGGGTTCACGTAAGAAGCATTCCCTTCTACATAAATTCTCGCAGGAATGCAAAAAAGTCGTTGCAGCATAGCCTTTAAGAACGCAGAGGTCGTGTCTCTGCGAGGCGCGAAGCGACGTCGACACTTATGGCATCGCGAAATGCGCGCGCGCGAGCGCGAGCGCGAGCGTGTCGCGCGCGTCACGTCGCGTTTCGAGGAGGTCGAAAACAGGCGGAACGCGAGGCAAAAGTTCAATAGGACGCAAAAGCGAGCGAGATTGCTCGAAGAGCAGGCGTGTACTGATTGCCGCGGGAGAGGCTCTCTCTCTCTCTCTCTCTCTCTCTCTCTCTCTCTCGCAGGAGGTAATCCGACGAATGAGAGTGCGGATGCGAGTGCGCGGGAAAGCAGCGAGCAAGCTTCCGGAGAGAAAAGATTCCGCGTTCAGCGGCAGTTCCGGAAAGTATCTCGGGCGCGCCGAAAGAGCGAGAGAGAAGGTGCGCGCGCGCCAAAGGGCTCCGCAGGGACGGGAGAGGGCTCGTCGGATGGAACGTGCCGCGCGGGGAAACGAGAGCCTCGTTTCCGGGCGAGTCCTGCCGCGACGCATCCCGCCGTGAGACGGCATTACGTATGCATCGCGCGATGCTCACCGCTCGGGGAATTCGAGCGCGCGGACGTTCGCTAATTCGCGCGGCATGCCCGCGATTTTCCATGGGCGCGAAGGAGGCGGAATGCCGCGCGCCAGGAGCGCCGAAGAGTGGCACGGTCATTACGAATTCACGATCGCGCGGCCACCGCGCCCGCGTCTGAGCGCACCGGCTGCCGTTTCCTTCCCCTCTTATTGAAAGGGGGGGAAGGGGCCCGGCGGGGAACGGTGGGCTGGAGTGAGAATTAATCGGGAATGCCACGGGGACAAAGCTGCCGAATCGATTATCCCCGGGCAGAACAGGTCTCCTAATTAGTCGCGCGGATGCTTCGATGCTGGCGGGGAGGGGGACTTTGTTCTTTCGGGCAGAACCGCGTTGGTAATAATGGCGATCGGGTGCGGCCCGGTGCGGTATATAATTGATGGCATCCGGATGAACGGATCTCCGCGGCTGTACGCGGCTGTACTCTTATCTCCGGATCGGCGATCTGCCGTTGCGCGTCGCGGATGGAGCGCGAGAGTTGTCGTCGCGCGCGTCTCGTATCAACGCGCATTGAGCGGACTGTTTAATTAAACGGCGATATTTACGGAGGCGCTCGTTGAAATTACGGGGAATCGAGTGCGGAATCACCGGCGCCGATGTCACGTTGCAGTAACGCGTGCCGTTAAATCGATCGATTCAACAGATAACGGGAGATGGTTACGCGCGAGATTCGTGCGAGCGAGTGCATTTATGGCAATCTAAACATAACTAATAATTAAGCCGATCGGAACCTATTATAGTCACGCGCGCTCGTTTCGGATGTAATCAAGTCACGGAGTCAATATGCCGAGCAGCGAATGTTGCCGGAAACCAATCCGAGCGCCGGGCCCTTCGTGATTATTCGATGATGCAAATAAAATCGCGCTTGTTTTACCGTCCGTAGAACAATGGCCATTCTCAGTCACCGCTAGAGAGAGARAGAGAGAGAGAGAGAGAGAGAGAGAGAGAGAGAGAGAGAGAGAGAGAGAGATAAACGTCTAACAGATAATAATAGCGGCGATAATTAGCACGGCCACGAGATTGGCCGCAAGTCGCGTCTGCAGAGTCGACACCCAAGTAAGTTTCATCGATCGTTGCGCCGGGATCGTTAATAGTAATTCAGCCAATCTCGTGCGCGCTTACGTAATCGGATTAATCACCGGTAATCAGGTTAGAAGCCATGCACCTCTATACCGCCCGCTTGTTCATTGCGAGTATAATTACTGCCTCGGGTTAATGTAACGATACGACGGCTCGCGCACGTCGATTGAAGACAATCTCTCGCTACGCTTGCAATCGACGTGGCCAAAGTCGCTTGCGCGGATAAACAACGTTCCAATCTTGCGTATGCAATAGTGCGTACGTCAATTTGATAACGCATGCGAGTCGAATGGTCGGGATTATATTGTCGTGACTTTTCCATGCTTCAGCTCCGCAGCTTCCTTCTCCTTTGACGTTTGCGCTGTGAAACATGAAGGGCCAACGACGAATTAGCTTCTCGAGAATCTCTGAAGGCGTTGCAGACTCTTTCGGGTCTCCGAAGATACTGAACACCGTCGAAAAATGCCGATCAACGAGGGTGCAGCGCATGCACGCCTCGTCAGCCCCGTAAAACAATCCCGCGAGTTTGTTGCACCAGTCGCGCCGATGGCTTCTCTCGATAATTTCGCAGGGATCACCCGCGGCGATGCAAACGCGATTGATAGTTAGTTAGATTAGAACTCATTAATTCGCACGGCCGTCGTCCGTACGCTCGACTATGATCCAAGGCCGATACGAGGGCCAGACCGGCCCTCGACCGGCACTCACCGGTGTCAATCACGTTACATTTGTAATTGTAACGGCGATATCGCTCAAACTGCGGCCGAGTCGGAAATACGCTGACAGCTACAGCCGCGCGACCAGGCGTCACGGCGACGTATACCGAAATCAAACTAATTGTGCGGCGACCGCGTAACAACGACAACGCTCACTTGCGATCGCGAATAAAATTCGATATGTAACAGCCCGCGAACCCCGACATACGTTCGTTCGACATACCGTAGAGATCTTTTGCGGTCGTGATCGTGGCCGCAACGAGCCTGTGCAAGCCTGCGAATGGGTCTGCGATATTCCCGGCTCTCGAATAATTTCGGACTCGAGTAGAGTGATGGGCGACAATCGTTGACACTGAAGGGACTGTTTGCTTCTTGCAACAACTGCAGAAAGCGGGCGAGGAAGATGAAACAGGATAAATTAAAACCTAATTAAATGCTGTGTGATCCTCCGCGCATATATACATGCCAATCGTCCGGTACACGCAACGGGAAATTTGGTTTTGTAAATAGCACATAGAATTAAACCGGCTCTGATTAAAGTTCCGCAAAGTGCGCTGATTGTACTCTCGAGAGTACAATCGAGACGCCACGATGCTGCGTTTTAAATTTCCTCGTCTCGCGGCTGAGATACATTCTTTTAATTGCCTGCGTTCTTCTAAATTAGGTGAAACAAAAATTTTTAGGTAATTAAATTAGAGAAGGAAAAAAATGCCGTAGCTGTCGAAAGCGGAAACCTTCATATTATTTTCCTGGTATCTAATGCTTATTTAGAGGACGAAAACAAAAACAACGTTCCTCACGCGGCTTCACCTCTCTCGTTCAAACGTTCATCACGTAAGTGTCATCAGCGATTCTTCGTCGTTGCCATTAGCTGCATGAGTCTTTCCATGTAAAATGTAGCGTACGGCCACAATATTCGCGCATCTCGCTTTATGTCAAATCCTCAACTCATCCGGACGATGAGAATTGGCAGTCTACGAGCCAATCGCGAGCACCTCGCTGGCGGAGATTACACGAACGTCTCGCGAAGGATGCAGCTATTATTATCTACTATCCGCGAATTCAGCGTCGCGATGTTTACCGTTAGCGGCGCAATTCGTTTCGCACAAACGCGCTGCTTAAGTATGCTCGGCCGCGAGTCGAGGCGATAAAAAAAGCGGAACGTGGAGGGAGGGAGGGGGCGGAGTAAGGACGTATAAGAAAGAATTGTCGCTGCCTGCGACGCGGTGTCTCCGCGTAAGGTGAAACGGCGGCATTTTGTCCGAATGTCATCGAGTTAACGACCAGAGCAGTATTATGCAAAGCGGACGAACGCTGCATCCTCGAGACGGCTCCCCGCTACCCTCCGCCGTTACTCGCCTCGGCTATCTCATGCCCCTGATAAATCCGCGTTTCTCTTTCATTTCCCCGCCAGCCCTCCATCCCTCCGCCCCTTCTCTTTATTTTTAATAATAACGACGCCTGCTTGCGCGCCCCTCGGTCATCGCGTAACGGACATCCCTCTCTGGCGACGATATTTATGCCCCTACGTCGCGGAAGAAATATCGCGAAACGAGAATCTCGCGCGCGCGTACGCACGCGCATGCACCGAAGGGATTCGCGTAGCGCAACGTGTTTTTGCTCGCGCATTAATTAAACTCCAACTTAAGCGACCGGCTGTGCACGGGCCAGACGTAATTTTCCACCGCTATGCGGATCCTCGCGCGCTCTTTGACGCACTAAGACCAGCACGCAAATGCGTCCCGTGCAGCCCGCTTGCGGTAACCGCACGCGTTGTTCGCGTCGCGAATCGAAATTCATGGTCGGATATTGCCATGCAGGATCGGGTGTCGGCATTGTGGCAGGTTTATAAATGCGCTAATAAATATTATGCAATACGTATCACTTGTACAATCCGAGATATGCATTTTCATTAAGTCTTAAAATTTTCACGCGTCGAGGATGAATTCAAAGAGTCCCTTTGCATTTTGCAGTCTCATTTAATTTTTTGACAGTAATAAATTCTCAGAATGGAGACAAAATGTTCGACAAGTGCGGAAATTTCAAATCACGCATAGCATAGCATACGTGAAAATCTCGTCCTCACCCTTTTTACGATGCGATAACTGAAATATTTATTTTAATTCAACGAATGTTCGTAAGCGACACTTCAATCTCGTTTTCATGGAAATTAAGTAACTCCCCGTTCGTAAATTATGTTTGACAGTGAGAGAGAGAGAGAGAGAGAGAGAGAGAGAGAGAGAGAGAGAGAGAGAGAGAGAGAGAAAGAAAGAGGGGGGAGAAAGGGAGGGAGACAACGAGAAATAATATATGTTCAAACTCGGAATACATAACGACTAATTAACGTGACTTCCCTCATGAAATACTGGTTCTGCATCTGAAGGACAGTTTCCAACTATTCGCATCAGTACGACTTCATCTTCTACATTTAATAGCTCAATTAGTATTCCGCAACAGAGAACACAAAACCATCATTTGTACTTTGTCTTGCAACATTTGAAACATCCTCCAGAAAAGGAGAGAGAAAGAGAGAGAGAGAGAGAGAGAGAGAGAGAGAGAGAGAGAGAGAGAGAGAGAGAGAGAGAGGAAGGGAGGGAGAATTTTAAAGTGCAAATATAAAGTAAATGGTTGAATAGCTTAGTATGCAATATACAATGGAGAATGGCGTTTAAATTCGCCGAGCCGGGAATAATCATAAATAATTTAACACCGCGCGTCTCTCGTATTGCGTACCACGCGCGCAAATGGCTGGTATCGTCAACGGTGTTACGGTGTTCTCGCGGGGATGCGCATCGCTCGACGCATCTGAATTCACCAAATAAACTAGCACTCACGGATAAAGTAAGCGAGCATCTCTCAGAACCGTCGAGAGATGCTCGACCATAATCGATCAGCTGAACGCGCTGGAAAGCATGGCCCGAACAATTTCGTACAGAAATGTACACAGAGTGCCTGGATTGCGCGCCGCGTTGCATCGTCAGTGCTTAACGACACGTTCGCCTGAAGATCCAGCTACGAAACTGGAAATTTGCTCAGCGGCATCGGAGCTTCGCGTATCAGAGTCAATCGAGACCAATCGAGAGAGAAAGAAACTCCTGCGGAATCTTTTGCAAGTCTGACGCGCGTTTGCGTGTCACGTATTCGCAGCGCTGAGATTTTAAGAACGACAGCGCCGAGACAATTACTCTTCGCGCATCCGGTCGAGAGAGAAAGCGCACGGATTCAGCCAGGAATCTGTCGCTGACAGCTGACGCGATAGAAAATGAACACCCCGTGCAGCTTGCGATCTACGTCTGCTCGGATGGCTGGATGGGTGAGGAGGGAGGTTGGCGAGCTTGTCGGATAACCGGTAAAACGCGAGAACGCTATCATATTTTACGTTGCTAAGAGAGACGAGTAAACAGCGGATCCGGGCCAGCTGAAAAATCGCATCCCGCGGTATCTCGAGAGAATGACGGCGAGCGATGCCCCGTCCCCTCTCTCTCTGCTCTCCAACGTGATCGGCACGTCGTTTATTTACGGCTTATTAAAAAAGAGAGGCCGGCCGGGGCTAGAGTCGACGGCAAACGGAACGGACGTCTCGCCGGACATTTTGCTTCACGAAAACAAATTCGAATGTCCGGTCGGTCGATAGAGAAGATAAGAGGGATCGTCCTGATCCTGTCCGAGGCTGGTCGAACGGAAAGCGAGCGGTCGCTCGGCCGGTCGGTCGGTCGATCGGTCGGTTGGTCGGTCGGTCGCGATGAGAGGAGAGAGAGAAGGAGAATGCAACATTTCTCAGCCACACGGACGCGCGGAGCCATAATCAATCCGCTGGATGTTGAAAAGAGGCGCGAGCTATCTCGCCCAAGGATCCAGGATGGTTCCCGCTCTCTCAGCGGGCAGTCCGGCTTACTTACGTAGAGAGAGAGAGAGAGAAAGAGCGACGGTATTGCCGCCGCGGCGAGTCCAGAAAATTGCACAAAGGCATCGTAATCTGAGTTTCATAACTTTTATGGAACGCGCGCGGCGAAAGCTTCTCCATTTCCGGAAATATCGTACGCAACCGCGCCGGTCGCGGCGCGCGGAGGGCGATGACATAATGCGAGACGAAAATGTATTCCGTCCCGGTTGCTTGGCGCTAATAATGCAGCGAGGACGGAACGAACGGAACGCTTGATCGTAACGGCGAGCAACGAAATGTAAATTGGACACGAAATTGATGTCGACGAAACGAGCCGCGTTTTTACAAGGGCCTTTGCGTAAGCGACCGCACGGCCGCTTTCGCATGCTATTGCATTTTCGGTATCCGCGAGATAAATAACCGCCAAATCCCCCGATTCCCCCCGTCCGGCTCGGATCGAATCGATCTAGTCCGGGTTCCTCGGCACGGATTAAGGAAACGGTCCCGTAAATTCACGAGAGGATGTAAACGATATTATAAGAGAGGGCTGAAAAAACGGAGAACAAAAGGAGCGGAGGCGACCAGGGGAGAAGAGGAGGAGAGTTACGCGGCTAAGGAGGCGAGGAGCCATAATCGATCCGGCGTGCGCGCGCGCTGAAAGAAAAGAGGCACGAGCTATCTCGCGCCCTCGCGAGCTGAAAAGAATGAGAGAAGCAAAACGGCATCTCCAAGAGAGAGAGAGAGAGAGAGAGAGAGAGAGAGAGAGAGAGAGACAGCGTGAGGCAGGGGGAGGTGGCCCGGCGCGGAGATGGTGTTTGCGGCGGGCTCTCTCGCTCGCAGCGGGAAGTCCGAAGTTCGTGCAGAAGGGACTGTGTCGGCGTCGTTCCCGGTTAACTAGATGCCAGCCGAGATTCCATGGTGAAGGGTTGGACGGACGGACGGACGGACAGAGCTGGCGGAGGTAATCATAAAGCCACGATGAGACGAGGAGCAGGAGCAAGAGGGGAGACGGGAGACGGAGGAGGAAGAGGACAGAGAAAGGACGGACGGGGAAAGAAGAAGACGGCGAGAGAGACGGCCTCGGGGCTGCCAGCGCGAGCCTGTGGAAGCGTGTCAGTAAATTTATCCCAACCGAATGCCGGGGCGTGCATCCCCCTGCCTCCCGCGCAGCATCCCGCGCCGCATCCGTGGCCACCTACTCTGCATCCAACGAGAATACCTTGTCCTGTCGTTCGGCGTCGATTCCTTAAGAATCTTGCGAATTTATGTCGCGAGAATGCAACTCTCCCGGATGTTCTCGGAGATGAGATACGCGGCCGTAAAAAGTCCACGGGAAGTATCATACATATCTCGAGTTAAGAAATGCGACCCTCTTCGCGCGGGGCGCGAAACTCGCGCGCGATTCTCTCAAGCTTTCCGGCAAATGGGATCACACGCGACTGAAAGATCGCAGGAATCGAAGCGGACGCGCGTCGCCGTTTCCTTCTTCCCTCTAATTGCCTTCGCTTCTGCAACTTTTAATGAAGGAGGCGCGCTGTAGTCGCGGTCCACGCTCGAGTCTCCTCAGCAGCGAGAGGTTCGAGATTACAGCTTGGCCGATACGCGGATCCGCGAAGCAAAGGTGAAAGAGGAGGAAGAAGAAGAAGAAGAAGAAGAAGAAGAATAAGAAGAAGAAGAAGAAGAAGAAGACGAAGCAGAAGACCAAACAGCCCGAATTACACACTAACCAAGCCAAGAACCTCGCTCTCTGGCTTCGGAGATCCTTATCGCCTGGATGCTTCATCGGTGACCTACGACGGAGGAGGAAGAGCGCATCGCGAAGGTCGGAGGTTGAGCGTTGCTCGATCGACAGCTGCCACGAAGCCGCCGCCGACCCTCGCGTAGGTGAGATTCTTTCGTGGGTCTCCCTGTGCGCTCGTTATTTATTTGCCTTCCTCGGGAACGAGCGATGTCTGCCGATAGCGCGCGGATCCCCGCAGGACGACTTGACGAGCCAAAACCGACGACGCGTTACGTGCCGCGTCACCCCCGAACAGAAACGGGATTCGAGTTCGCGACACCCGCGTGGCAGCCGCGGAATACATCTCGCGTGCATATCTCGAATTGCCTGCGTCGGAATGTCGTGGAGAAGCTGCGACGGATAAACGACGAAGAAATTAATAGGTCGGTCACCCGCGTCATCGAGATCAATAAACGATTCCCGTACGAAGCGCTGTCTAAATTACACAGGAAACTACGTCCCTATCTCGAACGTAGTGAAGTATTCAAATATCGGATTATTCGGAAAGCTCGTTCTCCAATGAACGGTATTACCGTGAGATAGCGAAACGGACGTCGTTTTGACATTTCTATATTTCAGCGCATCGACATCGGCGTATCTCGGAGATTCACATCTCCACGTATGCATGTATCGGCGAAAAAAGAGGCACAAATCGAGATTGAAACAAAGCCTCTAAATCTTGTCTGAAAAACTAGCCATGAGCTCTTCCGGCTAGCCAGTGTATCGCGAATGCTCTGAATAAGTCGCGCGAGAAAGCCGCGGATAATTATATGATGGGCCAAAGCGGAGTCGAAAAAGCATTTATCGTTAATCCACATCGTACATCGGCTTGCCGGCCGGCGAACCGATCCGCCGCGCGGATCCGCGAAATAAAGATCAACGATAATGGCGAGGTCGCCGGCGAGAAGAAAGAGCGCGGCCACAAATTTCGCGCGCTTTTAATTACGTCCCGTTAACTCGCGAGGTCGATCGATTTCCGTCCCTGTGGTAATCGATCGCCCATCCCTCGTCCTCCGTCCCTCTCCCCTCTCGTCCACCGTCCCTCGTTCGTCGTATCGTCTTGGGTTGCGAGCGAATGCTCGCGGATGCGCTTCCTTGCTTTCGCTCTCCTGGCCGCCATCTCGCTTTCTTCCTTCCTCCCCCCCCCACCCCCGTCCTCTCGCCATTTTTGCGATCCCTTTAAAACCGCCCGAGGAAATGGGGTTTGCGGTTTGGCGTGTTTGCTAAATAAACGGGACCCGCGCCCGCCTCTTTTGACGGCCCCGCGGAAAGACAGCACACATCCGTAGTCCGTACATCGCGGCCCATTAAGCGGCTAATAAGTGGACAGAGACGGGTTAGCAGCCACACGCGCTGAACGTGCTCCTTCCTGCTCCGGAGCTTTCACTCTCACCGTCTTTCTCCCCGATGTACAACCTCTCTCGCTCTTCCCTTCGCGAATCAGCAGGCCAATCGTTGCTGCCGTCTCTCTCATCCTCCAGATTGTGTCCCCCCCCCCCTCTCTCTCTCTCTCTCTCACTCTCACTCTCTCTCCCTCTTCGCTCATCCCTCATCTTCTCGTTTCATCTCCGCGCGCGCGCGCGCAAGCGACGTGTGTGCGTAGACGCGCGTTGTTTGTTACACGATGCTGCGGTCCGAGAGATTAGGGGGAGAGAAAAAGGGCCGGGATAGAGAGCGGGGCGGGGAGCGGGCTGGAGAACGAGAGACGGAACGGAGAGCGAGAGCGAGAGAGAGGAGTATCGCTGCTGGAAAGCCGTGAGACCGCGTCCGTGGGACGGGGGCCCGCGGCCTCTGCCAAAGTTTGTAACTCCTTTTGCATCCAATTAAGTCCCGCGCAATAACTCAGGCTATACCGAACGCCGATGGGGCAGCCGTGCCCGCTCGAGCCGCCCGCTCGACACGGGCGTACGACAATGTATACGATGACTTCGAATTACGGTGGCGGCTGGAATTTACGCGCGCGCAGCCGACTCCGAAATTTCGCCGCGCGACGAAATCTCGTCTCGTAAGGGACGCCGGATATCGGAATACGCGAGATGCGATCTGTACGATGGAGCAGAGAGAGAGAGAGAGAGAGAGAGAGAGAGAGAGAGAGAGAGATGGGGGGATAGAGAAAGAGAAAGACAGACGCCAAGGAAAGATCAGACGTTTCCTGAAGGGAGGCCGAGCCTCGACTGGGAGACAACGTCGCGATATTACATATAGCTGGTAATCATCGAACTTGGCCAACTCGCTTTACATCCAATTAAGCCGCGCGCGATAAAGTTAGAACAGGTATGCGCGATACGCCAATAGCAGAGGGACCGGAGCGCGTCCACCGTTGGATAATCCGCATTTCGATTTCGGAGTTCGATACACACAAGTTGCCGATGAAGTTCGCGAAGCGGTTATTGACACCGGCGCGCCGCCCGGTTTGGCTTTCTCTCTCTCTCTCTCTCTCTCTCTCTCTCTCTATAACTGCCGGGTAGTTTAGCGCAGTGGTATATACGATACGTTCCTCGCCGTAAATTAACTCAGTCAAACCAAAATTGGCTCTTGAAATAGTACGGTGACACTAATGCATATAAAGTATTCATAGCCGTCGATTTAGCGAGCGCGATCAAAATAGCATCGCGATAAGGTTATTATCGTCAATCGATGTCATGATTGTTGTAAGATATGAGTCCCTAAGAGTCCCTTGATGGATATATCGCGCCTGTATAAATTCATGTTATTCTACCGAATGCAATAACTGTGCCCCAGTGCGGGGTGACCGGATGACAAAGTTGAATATCAGTTATTGTTACTCGCTGTCACTTCGCGATACACCTTCGACATGGTTTTTCACCATATCGTATTTGTATAATTCGATTTGGAGCTTCGTCGAGTGCGTCGCATAGTGCGTCGCGCGGCTGTCGCGCTCTCTAAATATTTGTATGATAAAACTCACGCGCCATATAGAAATACGGTATCAGGACGCGTCAGGAGTCAACGAGGTATCGCGTATCCACGCGCCGCGCGGTACGCTGATTGCGAAGTAAAGATAGTAGGTCAATTATCGGCACCTCGCCATTACCGCGAAGCACCGACATAGTTTTGGAGGTCCCGGCGTAGTCAACTCTCGTGCAATAATTTAGGGCACGCCAGATACCGATACTGGGGAGACTAACTCTCCGTGCTTGGCTCCGAGTACAATATGCGCTAACCCCTCCGAATCTTAGCCTTAATGCCGAGCTTAATATGTACAGGTTTACACAGATCTCGTTAATCGAGTTCGCCATACTCTCGCCTGGCCTCAGCCGCGCATCTGAATCTCACAAATTCACGAGTGGTTTAATTAAATAATCCTTTATCCATAGCTCGCGCGCAACGCGCGCCTAGCGAGATCAATTCGACGATTCAGCTGACAAGTACACGTTGGGAACGACATGTTGAAATTTTCATCGGCCAAGCCGCCGTAATCTCAGCGTCGCTTTTTATGTTGAATTCTTCAACGTTCCTTTTATTTAATCATCCCGGCAGTTTATCAATTATTATCTCGAATTCGCTCGAAACTCATCCGAGTTATGCAAGATGCATCAAGATCGGCTCGGAGAATCGCATGGAAATCCTCGCGACATCGCGCTCGAGTCCACGATACGAAACGCTATTAGCGTTGATGAACGAGCAACGGGCTTATCCCGATTCTTTTCTCGCTGTCAATAAAGTTGGCCGTCCGACAATGAGAGGCCAACGAGCTCATACAGCTGTGGCGACTGACCGCGGAATTGACCTCACTTTAGAGAGGAATGCGTGCTTGCCGGCCAGCGGGTGCCACTTCGCGTTACGTATATTTAACCGGCGACTGTCGTCCACGAAACTCGTTTAAATTGGGACAGATTGGCGTGACGTTCCATGGAAAAAAAAAATAAATAAATGAATATCGTATATCCCGTAACTGAGCACGCGTCGTTGGCTCGCGAACGTTTTGTTCGCGACCAATCGTAAAACAAATCATGACGAACAGTGGCGATTGGCAAATCCGACAAATGACAAATACGAGTCTTGCATGTTCGACGTTGAGTCACGAGTTGTGAGTAAATTTTCTTGTCAATTTCATGTTTTCTAGCTTCAGTTAGAACAGGACGCGCACAAAGACATACGTGAAACAAGGAAATGCCAAAGTGATTGACGCATAAAGTGGTTGATAGAACATATCAGAGACATATCAGAGTTATTGAGAGAATCTAGTTCCAGTCGTATTACGCAGAAGATAAAAGCGACAATAACGCATCAAATACTTGTAAGCGATTATGCTACGCGTGTGGAATTTGATGATTACAGAGTGAATGCAATTCCCGATACTTCTGAGGTGCGGTAATAAAATTGCGCGGAGAATATAGGATCAATTTAATTTCTCCAAAACACCGGCGAGTTAAACGCTGCGATGCTTTTAATTGCGCGATGGGCAATCCTCGGTAAATTCGATCGAGCGAACGAACGAACGAATAAAGCGCAAATTATTTTTGCTGAACGGCAACAATATTACCGAACACCGCGCGGAAATTGCGGTGTAGGTCATTATGAACGCGGAACGATCTAATTGACATTAAAATTAATGCAGTCAGGGGCAATTTATTTACCACTTACTCCAAAGCTCCTGCTGACGCCGGGCCGAGTTACATTCGTTATTGGAGGCAGATACGATAATGATTAATGTGAAAACCGGTTTCACGAAGCCGCGCGTTAGGAAAAAGCGGCCGAATATGGCCACTTTGTACCACTCGAACGCGACTCGTATTATGAAGGGCGCTTTTGGAATTGCTCCGAGCCATCTTGCAGCAGCAGCACCAGCAGCAGCAGCAGCACAGTGATTTTCGTCGGGTTAATTACTTCCGGGAACGAAGATACCGATCGATCGATCAACAATATGTTCGATCGACGAACGGCCCAAGAAATTTGACGGATGACTTCTTCGCGTCGCGCGATCGGAGACGAGATTCGGGGCGATTTGCATAACGCGAATAACGGCACGCATGTAGAGGCGAGAAGAGAGCAGATGCCTGCGCTAAGAACGAATCTCTTTACGCAACAATGGCGTATCAATTATCCGACAGGAATCACACTGACGAGTCAGTCCCGCTCGCTCTTGAAGGCGTGCCAGGCGTGCACTTGCTTTCGCTCATACGATTCAGAACTCTCTCTCTTTCGACTCGGATCGAACTCTAGCGACATGCAAACGACTCTCGTTGGGAATGATTTTTTGTCCCAGGCATCTATAACGAGCTCGGATAATGCGATGATTTCAGACCCGCGCGCGCATTGCAATTCTCGATGAGTCTTTCAATTTCGCAGGAATGCGAAATTGGCGCGCGGCAAATTCGCATATAAATCCGCAAAGTGCAGGCGGCCGAAGCGCTCACACGGAACGCGCAACAAGACAACGACGAGGTGAAGCGCGAACGAAGGGGGGCCAGTTCTCTCTCTCTCTCTCTCTCTCTCTCTCTCTCTCTCTGTCTCTCTTTGTCTTTTCGAGACTGCCATTAGCATAGATCGGCATCATCCATTATCGAGATTCATGACGATACCGAGTGACTAACGCCTACTTGGTTTGGTCAAGTGCAGTCGACCGCTCCGATAATTTAATAACAGCATTCTCTTCCACCGATCTGACCCCACTAGAGCAGGGGGAGAAGAAGGAGAACGTCACGGCGAGGCCGACGGTTTCCGCGTTAATTACAAAAGCCATTCTACGAGAGGCCCAGCTTTTAACGCTCGCGATGCGACGTGCCGGTGTCAGAGATAGAAACGTCAGATGGGAAACATCGGCCAATCCATCACGACGCCGTCCAAGCATCCACCAGCATCCCTTCCCCTCTGCGTATATGATTAGCCGTGCTGATATATAGAATGGGGATTTATCAACGATACTCTATCGTATTCGTTAGCTTTCTAATTGAAGAGCATGTTAGGAAGCGTCGTCTGATTATGCATAACGAGACCATTCGGTTATATACAGACAAAACAGCCGGCTGCCAGTTTCCGCGGAACCGCAAGAAAGCGCCGCGCTGTTTTGCATGGGAATTATCAGCGCGCAAACGTATCCATTCGAGGAGAGCGTTGCAGAATGGTCCTTCGTGCTTTTTGGCACTGCTGAATGATATGCACAATGTGGTTCTTCCCTTCTCCCGCCGTCATTCGGTAGTTTCAGGCATTGCGCTAGAAAGTAATAACTACGTTAACGGATAACTGATATTAAGATAACGGGCGATGTATGGGCGCGGTAATAATCCGGCCAAGATTAATGTGTGAGTGCGCGCGTCCTCGCTCCGTTAACGAAAGAGACAACGCGTACGTTAATATCATTTTTTGATCAACGGAAGAGAAGCAGTAAATATAATTCGTTCGCACTTTGCTCGCGGAAAGCGAGATCTGATGCTTCCCTTACTATGCATTTTGTGTGTACGCATGATCTGTCTCGTTGGTTATGCATCTTACGTCTTGCCGTCTTGCCACAATTTTATGCTGAGTCTTTGTAAACGTTTCAAGAAATCTTAAAACTTCCAAATGCAGTAAATGTGAACCATACATGAATCGCGCGCACTCGATGTTCCAGCGATCAATCATAAAGCATGATTTTAAGATGTCTTCGTTAGCCGCGTTAGCCGTAAATTTATATGCATCGATCGCGTGTCATCCCGAGATTCCTGAGCATCCCCATAAAATCCCCCTAGCATCATCGAAATAACGCGGGGTACAACGGGAGCAACACAAATCCAACGCGGAGCCACGGACGCGCATCCTGTAATGCTGTACTTACGACCCTACTCCGCAATAGGTGTCGATGAATCACGAGCACTATAAATACGCCGCGCCTCCGCACCCTCGGGTAAACTCCTTGCAATAAGACCGGCTGATCTGGCACTCACTTTCCGCCTGTGTCTAGACTTTTTGAAACGTAAACAGGGAGATAAAGACGGAAGTTGGCCGCGTAAACAAGGGGATCCGTCCGCTGCGCGGAGATTACTTCGAGATTGGTGGACAGGATCGGCTTTACGACTTTTGATCATGAGAAACCTAGTTTCTCAACCTAGCAGCCAACAAATACAACGTGCATTGCTTATAAGAATTTAAATATTTTTACGAGATAATGTTGTAGCTTGCTGTTCGATATAACAGCTCTTTCTCCGAACATGAGTACTCTTCTTCGGGATGAAACGAACGGAAAGCCGGCACTGATAGCGTAACGCTCGACAAGCGGATGTTGCGACGCGTGAAACGCGCGGCCGTAAGTACGTGTTCGCAAATTTCTTAGCCATGGCACACCGCCACGGCCACCCCGTGAGCCAAACGGCAATGCATTTTGATAGCCCATTGTTAAAGGAGCGCGTCGGGGCGGGGAGGGAGCCCGCAAGAGAACACGCAGAGAGAGAGAGAGAGAGAGAGAGAGAGAGAGAGAGAGAGAGAGAGATCGGAAAGTTTCGAGAGAGGGCGTTTCGAAATGGAGACATAACACTGGAGTTTGCCTTATTCATGAGTTGCCATGGGACGCCGGCTGGTATAACTGATGGAAGACGGGGTTGTAAGGCTATGATGGCCGTGTACCAAAGTTGTATCAACGAACGGCCTCGGTCCTCGGGCGGCGTAACGATGATAATACGCTACGTGCCTCGTGTCTGAAACGACAACTACTCGAACTGAATACACAGCTTCCCGTAATCATATATTCTCTCCTCCCTCCCCCTTTGCCCCCGCGGCCGCGGCTCCTCTTCTCTCCCCTCCTCCCTCCGCTGCGATCGCTCTCGCTGCCCGCTAGGTACCTCGACACCCGCCCCGCGTGCGAATCCTCCTCGTGGCGCGATCTTTTACGAGGCCGCAATGTCGTCTTCGTCTCCCCCTCGCATCGTGTTCACGAGTGCTCTCTATCGCGTTCTTGTCTGGCCTTTAACAATGTATCGAATGCTTCGACCCTTTCGTGACTGCGACGATAGCCGGGAGATTCTCGGAACCGCGAGTCTCCCGTTTCGAGAACGAAGAGCAATTACGGGAGCAACTCTTCTCTTTTTGAGTACCCTAACGGAAGTTAGCACGTCGAGCACCCTGAGCTCTCTATTCCGACGAGAGGGCTTATTAATCTTGAAACCCGCGAGCGTAAGTACAAGATTCAATTTACATAATCGTGGAGCCCGCCGGGCTCTTACTCCGGAATAACAGATCGCCGGAAATAATCGACGGAAAAAGCGAAATTACGAATCACTCTTAACGGAAGCACGACGAAACGTACTCTTAACGGGGCTATTCTATCTGTGCGCGCTGTACGATGCGGGATCTCGAAAATCGTAATCGTGTAACGAGTCAAGTACGGAAAACGTATGCGCTTCCGAATGCATTTGGCCTATGGAGATTGGCCTTGTGTTTTCGTTCGCGATGTGTAAATGTAAATTTTCTTCACCGCGGATTGAAATCGAACTGATTCGTACATTAATAAGTAAGTTATTTAATGAATTCAAGCACATTACGATCGGAATTGAGCGTGCGGAAGTGACGCGCACCGCGAATTCCAACGACATAAACCCCGACTAGTCGACGTAAAATTTATTTAATGCCGATCTATGAGACGCGACATTAATCCGCGCGGTGCAACGTCTGCTAGAACTCGCCGGGATAATACAGCAGGCTGAAACAGAACAAGATTTCGCGAGATTCACTCTCAAGTGGTGAGACAACAATACACTTCCAGGGAATAAGGAGTACACGACGTGCTCCTAAGATCAATTACCTCGATTAATCGCAGCTCTTCGCGTGATGATTAACGAGCGAATTATCATGGACTGCCCATATCGCATTAGGCGTCTCTAGCATACCGTCGTCCATTGGACGCTCGTACTCGAAGCGTGAATACACGAAGAGCGACAGCATAAAGCACGCTTCCGAAAGGGATCAGCACGCGAGGGACGCGCGTATGAGACAGCTCACAGGGAATAATGGCGATTCGTATGCCGAACCCGTCGAAGGATTTTTAGGACACTCGACGGCTCGTTCTTAGTCACACGCGTCGATAAAGGAATCGGTACGTGACATTAAGCAGTAATGCCACGTGGCACGGTGACCACACGGCACACGGAACTTGAAATACCATTACGCTCGGTCCCACGTTACCGCCACCGTTCGTTGCTCGCCATCAGACAGTCTCCTACGGAATGTATAATGTCGTATATTTCGAGTTGAATAATAAAGAACGATGCGACCGTGCGCGCGCGCCGAGGAGAACGGGGAAGCGTAAGTTATTTCCTCGGGATAAGCGCGTTTCTTTTGAAGAGAGGAACGGTAGATAGTAACGATTAGGGAATCGTCAGATTCGTATTTCGAACGGAGTGAAAGGAGGATTCGATCTGAGCATCATTCGTGATTGAGTCCGCAAGCGTCGATTGTATTTAACTGCACAAAACTATACCGAGTTCAATAAAGAAATTTGACGAATAAAATGAATAACTTTGTTGCTGTTTTTATTTTAAGAAGAGTAGAGAACGGAGTACTTGGAACATTCAGTAGTTCTTTCACACATCCTCGATCTCTCTCGAATCCTAAATTGGAATCAGAACCGTGCGAAGCGCCGCTGCATCTTCATCTTCATCCGCAACATTCGAATTTTAACGAAATTAGGCGTCGTAAATTGTCGATTGGATTAATATGAATCTTGGATATTGATATCTGTATCGCGGATGTCCGAGATTTCGCTCTTTCTCAAGCTCACAGCTTCGAAGACCGATGTGGCGAATGTGGAGAATGCTCCTTGAAAATAATAAAAGTATCCGACGCGAATGTAGCCTGTCACATCGCCTTTCATAATCCGCTCTACAAGAAGCATCCGTATCTAATAGTCATAATCTCGCGGCGTATTGATTAAACACTCTTATGAAACCAATCCGCCGCACATAACGCGCCGGAATCAACTAAGCACGATCTGTGTCACGCGTAATCGGATCAGTGAATCCGAATCTAATTCCGTGTATCTGAGATAGAGGAAAATAATTATGCGTCAACAAAACGTTCGAGTATTTTAATTAAACGGCGCGCACCAGCGTTCGAGCTACCGTTGCATATAAATCGGTCGACCGAAAGGGAAATTCGAGCCGGATCTATTAGGTAAATGCGTCATTTGTTTCCAGCGGTCGTGATAGCGAGTAAACGGAATTTTAATTACTTCGATCGCGCGCGCGAAATAGCGTGTAAGTGATTGCGCAATCATCGAACGCTGCAACTGTCGATAAATCACCGCGGTCGGGTTAAACACGCGTGTATAATTGCACGCTATCAGAACGCGTATCCATACGTTTAATTGGGTTGGCGGAAATTACAACGAATTACTTAGCTCGAGTGTGTCGGCGCGGCAGATCTGCGAACAACGCTAAAAACACACGTTCACGCGCGCTTGGCTTTCGACATGTCGTCGCCTCTATGCATCGCATTCCTGTCAATCGATGCATAAAGTCCATTCGATCGGACACGCTAAAAAGAAAGAAAGGAATTGGCAAAAAGCACGACGGCGGGCGATTATCGCATGTCATTATCCGCCTCGCCGGCGAAACTCGGAGGAATTCCGCGCACGGATCCTTCAAAAGCTTAAGAACGATTCGAAAAATTATTCAAGAAGGATCCCTCGATGAAATTACTGATTCGCTTACAAGTACTAATACAGTTTTGAGTTTGAGTTTTGAGTCTTGCAAACTCTTGCAACTTTCTCCGCGTTTTAATAGAGTCTCAACCGCGTTAGAAAGGGAACGTTGCAACACAAAAGAATTTCACCGACGCGACTGTCCGATGCATTCTCGATCTCTAAATTACTCATGACCCATAGCCGGCGGGATGAATAATGAAATTCTGAGCGGGCGAGCAAACGGGCGAGCGAGCGGGTAATTTATCGGGCGCGCTGGAAACAAACCCCCTTAAGCGCGCAACAAGTGCAATCCTCAACAATTATAACAATGTGAATAAAAGAGAGATGCGGGAAGAGAAAGGAGAAAAAGCAACGCGGCTAAGAATCACCCCCGACTAGATGAGGGGATCACGCAGAACCCGCAGAATGCGCGTAGGTCACGTGGCCGACACGTCCAGCCACGTGCGCGAACGCGCGCGTGTTGGCGACGTTGACTCTCTTCCAGGCCGAACCTTTCGAGGTTGACTCCTCCAGACAGTAGCGGAAACTCGAGACGTGCGGCATGGAGCTGCTCAGGGAAGGGAGGCGAGTTAATCCCTCGAGACAAACGGGAGCCGCGGCGCGGAATGGCAAATGCGGGGGAGACCCGCCGCTGGTGCATTCTCGCTCGCGCCAGCCGACAATGTTATTATTACGCCCTCCTGTCCGTATTACGCGGATAATTTATGTCGCTCTTTAACGCGGGCGCGGCTTGTTCCCATACGCGCGTGCATTTACGCGAGCGCGCGTACAAAACCGCGGATACTCGCGACGCGAACTCGCAATCGGCACCTTGAGCAAATGTAGCCGCGGCGACGAGCTATTGTCCGATGATGAACGACTGGCTCTTATCTGACGACGCGGCCTCCACGCGATATTAATTTCGCGACGCCGAATGTGCGAAGCGATGCTTATCTCTGCTGAACGTTTAGACGTCATCGCGCGAAAGGAATGCTTCGATCGGAATCCTGTGCGCACTACCGATTCGATCGACCGTTAAGGAATTAGGTAGGTTATTAATAATAATAATTTTGTTAATAATTGATAATTATGTGGTAATTAATGATGCACTAATCCGATGATTTCCGTAGTAGCCGTTGCATAATCATCTAATTGGTTTAATAGTATCTTCTATTATTAATATTATAATGTATTTTAGGATGAAACAGTTGATGTTTGTCACTGCTCGCGGGTATGCCAAGGCTCACTGTCAATTAACGTTGACGTTTCACATTTCGTGATATTGGTCGTTCTTCAGGCCCGCTGACTCGAGTCAAGATCTGGCCAATGTCATATGTCACAGCCCTTTATCGTAAATGTCTAGCCCGCCTTACGTAAATTAATGATAAAATACTCTACTCGCGCAATCTCTTACACATCTTTCGATAATCTCTTTAATTTACCCGCCTAATTCGATCGTTACATAATTATTTATGAACCTGTCGTCTCATTTTATTTCGATCTTCCAAGCAACAGAACGAAAATATAAATCTTGCGTACACGTACTCCCAGATAAAAATTACTCTCAGAAATTGCTTACGAAAGGGCGACATCAATCATTCCTCCATATTTTTAACGAAAAGAGGAATGGAGAGAAAGAGAAAATAAATGGAGTAAGAAGAGAGAGAGAGAGAGAGAGAGAGAGGCCGTTAGTCGACGGATTTTCCCGCGAAGCGCTTGAAGAAGCGAAATCGCGTCTCCGAAGATATCGATGCGCGATATGATTGCGAGTGCGGCTATTCAACGATCGATTAACGGTGCGATCGCCATGCGATCCCGGATAATTCAGTCCGGATCCGCGCGCGTGGCGCGCGGAATTCGCGGGCGATTAAGTGCGATAAATGATTAATTCTCGTCGCTCAACAGCCGCTTATCCCCACTCGCTCTGAGCCACATTTCATGGATAATTTATATCGCCGTTCACGTACACGCGTATGCACACACGCACACGCACGTGCATGCGTGCATGCTCGCTCGCTTTCGCCACCGGCGGGTCGGCGCACTCGCGGACGCGCGAGTAATAATTCTTATCCCCGCAGCACATAACGAAACGCGACTCGCGGAGGGGAGGGGAGGGGRGGGGAGGGGAGGGTGGCCGAGGTCCGGCCACGCGATATTATTTCACGCGCTTAGGCCTCCGCGAGCTCGCGGAGCAGCCGATATCTCGCGTGCGCGTGCATTTCAGCGGCGGACCACCGCGAAGAAGGACCGAGCAACGCGTAGACTCTCGCGCGGTTCCGGCAAACACGGCGAAATGCAAATACCTCAGGCCGGCTGGAAGTAACGACTTTTCTTCGGAAAGCAAACACGCCGGTTTTTACAACCGGCCAGTTGCAACGAAGGGTTGCCCCGGCGAGTGTGACGGGCCGATCGAGCGACCGGTGCTTCTTGCAGCCGCGGCATAATTTTCCCATGCCGAATGTAAATTTATCCGCTGGAGTGATAGTACGGATGCAGCGGCGCACGGTCTACGCCACTGTTCGCGTGACTATGAGCGGAGCAGTCGAATTTATACCGCGGCCACGAAAACGTGACAACGACTGGCCGAACGCTAATGTCCGCGCCGGGAGGGCAAGACAGAAGGGGGAGGACGGCGGGGCATGAGTCTTAAATTCACATTAAACATTCATCGGAATAGAGCTCGCTGACAGGCTGGCCGATGGAGCGGAGATACGAGCATTCCCGATCGAGCTAATGCGATACTGGAAACTGGTCGATCGGGCTCGACCGGCGACTTTTTTGCACGGCATTTCGCTAAACGCATTCACGGTTCTATCGGCGCGGCGACGAGAACGATTCTCGTTTTCGTTACTCTCGTTCGATCGCCTTTGCGATTCTCCCTTCTGGCCGACAAGCTCGAGACAGAGATCTCCCGATTTTGGTCAAGCCATCGCCGCTTTCAAGCATCGTTAATCCTAAAATTTATCTATCCTAAATATGGCTTGCTCACCGCTTTTGTTGCTTTTTGGTCAACCGATCGGCCAAGTATCGCCTTACTCGGAATCGTATCCGGCAATCGTATCGGTACTCAGTACCTAACACAGCCTAACACAGATTGTCGTTGAACGTCCGGACGGTCCGAGGTCGCCAGTAAATTACAGACGAAGGAATCATAATTTCTCATCACCAATCCGTCGAACGGAATCGGAGTCATTAAGAGCAAAACGATGACAAATCACGCGCCGCATCAGCGCGCTCGGGTTGCTTCTGGGCGTTTCTGCCTCGTATGGCGATCGCTGATTCACGGACCACGTCGTTCCCAGCCGCATCGCATCGCATCGCGACGCGACGTAATTGAGGCGCGTTGAAGCTGTATCGGTGCCGCCTATGTAAATGAGATCCGACGAACGTTACTAATGAGCGCCTATCTCGATCTGAACGTTCCCGACGAGACATTCGAATCGCAGCCGCGACGATGATTATTATTAAGTTACGCTCGCGCGCTGTCGCGACTCTGCCGAGTATCGGACGCCATCGATGCCGTAATGATCGACCTCGGGACCATTCGGAACGCCGCGTAAATAGGGCCCTGGCTCGCCCGGTATCGCGATGGCAATTCACACTAGGGCTCGTGTAATAATTTACATACGACGGGCGATCGCGCACGGCCAGCCGCGAAACGCACTCCGGCAGCGTAATAATGCAAAAACGCAAAGACGACGACGATGACGACGACGACGAAGGCGCGAATGGAGAGACGGCGAATATTACGGGAAACAAGAGCATACGGAGGGAGTTAACGGGGCGAAGTGAGAAGAGACCGTGTCTCAAATGGATAAACTCGTTGCGCAGATCGTTTAGCCATCGCCGCCGGGCTTTTCTGATTGCTTCTCCGGCCCTTCTCGCAATATCATATATATATATATATATATATATATATATATAAAATATATATACGGAGCAATTGAATTTCTTATACTCTGCTACTTTATCGTCTATCTCTCTCCTGTTCTCTATCCTTCCCTCTCTCTTCGCTCTCTTTCTTTCTTCCACGTCTATCTCCCTCCTTCTCAATCGCAACTTCTTTATCCAAGACTTATCCAACCGAATCGAAACTCGGAGGGGGCAATCGCGAATACCCCGCGATAATCGTTATCCATCAATGGTTTTCAACGTAATATCAAGGATATCTGTGGTCGCCGCGCGATGTAGAAGCGTATTGTAGAAGCGCGTGAGACATATTATAGAAGCAGAAAATTTTCAATACGACTACTTTGACGTTCGTCTCTTCTGCGAATTTCCATCAAGGATCATCATAGGGCATTCTCGCAGCTGCAATAGAATGCTGCGATGGCAAAGATTAATCGCGAAAAGACTGGACGAATAAGCTCCATCGTAGCGCATGTATGTTCTAACTCTGTTAAGAAAATATCCATTAAGTATCTTTCAAGAGACGTCAGTTGACGTTCCAATGTGTAAATGAGTAAATTTCAATCTCGAAAGACGAGTCGGCTGGCATTAAGCAAACGTCGATGAAGAAATGCTCTTCTCTAATTAAATTTTTCAATCTCGTTTAGCGCCTTTCGCTGTTTCCAGATTACCGTCCCGCGAGGATGCAAAGATGCAAATAATTGCCAAATAGTCGGAATGGAGGTGTACGTTTTCCAATAAGGCGCTTGAGTCGGCATGGGCGAATCCACTCGATATATTTGAACATCAAAGCCCTCTCGTTTCGTATTAAGACGGCGGCGTGCGCGCGTTCTCGGGAATCGACGACTCGTGAAGAGGAGCGTGCTCCCATCCCGAAAAGTACGGACCGATAAATTACCCCCTCGAGCCGAGGGAACGTAAATACTCCCGCGCCCGATTACCTTGAACTTAAAGAAGGAGAGAGCCAGGATGTGGCGGACGTGCTTTGCCGGCAAACGAGCGAACGGGCCGAGCGGTGACTACTTTTAGCGGCAGAATAAATAGGCTGTGTATCACGCGCGCATGCGCACGCGGAACGGAGCGTTCTCAAAAATAGTCCTCGATGGAGTGCCTCTCGCTCGCACGACTCGCACGTCGTTTCCCTGCGAGCGATATCCGCGTGTCCTGCCGTGCTCGTTAGCTTCGAGGAAGAGGCTAATTAAAAAGCCGTAAGGGAAGTGACGCGTGCGCACGCGCGTCTCCTTGGAGATCCGTAAACGCGAAGCGTGGAACCGCAGCACGAGAGTCCCGGGATAGCGGCGGGCTTCGCGGAACGCCGCCTCTTAATAATAGAATCAGCTCCATCGTCGCGACGACGATAACGACGACGACAGCGATGATGACGATGATGAGTGCTGGTCGTTTCCCGGCAATTTCCCGTCGAACGACTGCATCGGATCGCTCGCGCGACACCTTCCTTAATTACCGCACATTCCTCGAGAACTTCTCGCTTGCGTCCCCTCCGCGAACAATTAAGTCAGGTCGCAACCTCTCACCTTGCTCGTCTCCCCGGATACCCTACTCGCGATAAGGAACAACGATTCCATAGAGAGGGGACCAGGAACGCGAAGTATTTTTAACCGCTCCCTAAATTTTCGAGTCCTCCTCGCGCGATTAACAGCGCGTCGCGGCCGATTTGTCGGCGCTCCTGGGCCGTGAGAACGAGCGCGAGGGTGACACTATTTCTGTGCCTTCGTGGACGCAATGCATCTTGAAAAGTGTCCGGTGGTGACAGGAAGGGAAGGCCCCTGGGGGCGTTTCGTAGCAGAATGAAGCGTGCCCTTCTGACGCGGCAATCAAAACGACAATTAAATAAGCGCGCCGGTGCTGATAAAGTTCGAGCACATGTAACATCAACAGGTGTCTTCGAGCGTTTCACGAATGCCAAACAGTAATGTCATCATGATAAAATGTACAAATTTGTCAGCAAGAAATATCGTTTCTGTTAATTCCCATTTGATTATTCTCTCGTTGAAGCTTTGATCTCAATTTTTGTGAATTTCGAAAGCAAGAGAGCGTTAATCTCTGCTAATAATTTAATTAAATAATTTTCTTTGTAATTTTCGTTTACCTTTACATATTGATGGCGCCGAGTAATATCGAAACCTTAACGGTCTTCTATTAAAGTTTGCATGAAATTAACTAACGGATTTCTTCTTCGCACCTCCGAAGTTAATTGGCCAAGACTTACAAACATTGCTCCGTAATCATCAGTTCAAGTTCTCTCGAGAAGGAGATGAAATTTTTACGGTAAAACGGTACGCCTTTCCAAAGTTCAACGCAAATCAAACATCTCTCATAAATTACCATAACTTTATTACTTATTCCTAACAGCACCGAACAATTTTGTATTTTCGCGTATTTTCGTACACCGAGCAGCGATCTTCGATTTTCCAGAATGCTTTCAGAAATATTCCTCACGATATCGTACAAGTCACTTCGAAGGGGAAGACTGCATTCTTCCGACTGCACGAGGAGAGTCTCGAGTCTTCAGAATCGGCTCGTATGAGAAAAGACATCACCGGATGATGATTTATCCCGTCACGATGACCGCGCACGTTCGCCACGTGTCAAAATGATCAGGGATGGCCGCGAGTTGAAGAAAAGTTCGGCTACACGGCTTTCATCGCTGCTCGAATCTAACGGATGACAAATGGAAAACGGTGACAGGATTACGCGGCGCGGGATTACTAATTGAACGCGCATCGTTAATAAAATAAAGCGAGATGTCTAGCCTGAGAAGAGAAGACCGCTCGCGATGTATGTAACTGTAATCATCGAACGATTTGGATGCAATGTACATGGAGATTGACTGAAGGGAGGGTGACATTTCCAGCTTCTCAGTTATACGAAGATTCATGCACGCCTCCGAGTGCGAGTTAATGCCATTATTTATCGTAGACTAGCCTTTACAATGACAATTTTCTTTCTTAACTTCCAAACCACGCTGGCTAACCACGTTGGATAACGAGTATTGATAATGTAAACGAGTTCTGAACTGTCGACCGACTTTGTTTACGAAAACTGTGAATTCAGTTCCCAGCTAAATTCTTTGCTGATCAACTTTGTTGGGAGCTGACGTAAACGGGACACACTGACTAATTGATGGAAATGAGAGTTTCTTCATGCGATGTTGATTACGCGCTAACAAATTTCGCGCGTTTCCCCCGCAACAATGTCAACGATTAGATAAAACGACATCCTCAAAATTGTTGATTTACCGATGACAATGCTCATGTTCAAATGAGAGACAGGAGTGCACTAACGCTCAAATGTTCTTATAATTTTTAAGATAGTCCAGCTTTGATCGGAAGACAAAGAGCACTTGGAAAAAAGATAGCAAATACTGTTATCACAATGTCATATCTGTCAGATATGACATATCATATGTTTCTTCTTCTTTTTTTTTTCGATAAAAGAAAACCCTCTCTCATCGAACGAGCTTTTATAAAAAAAAAACATTAAATCCATTAGAAACTAATCAGTCCATCTACGATAATAATTGCGAACAGATGCATCTATCGTTTCGTGATAGCGCGTGTTTATCTCTATTATCGCCGCGATAAAGCTCAACAAAATGGCAGTTATTCATCAATATCGAAATATCCTGCACGATGCTGGATGGCTGTCCATCCAGGGCGCAACATCGCTTTTAGCGCGTTGCCCGAACGTATAAATCGCTACTGTGAACATTCGAAAGAGTACCCATCAAAGAGGGATGGCTCACAACCGCGTAAATTTTCGTTTGACTTAGCATTCAAAAATACGCGAATAAATACGCATCGATTGGGGCCGAACTCGTTGAGTTGCGATGCTCGAAATGCAGGATGGAAGGAGAGAAAACCTGCCCGCAAATTACACTCTTGTTTTGCACGTGACATGTGTAAGTTTATTTAAATTCTTTCCTTTAACATAGCATTGATCAATTTTAATTTGCAGTTTCAGGCACCACCGAGATCCATTTTGTCAAGAGAAGGAGGCGAAGGTGGAGAAAAATAATAAGCACATGCATAAGCATAAAAACGAGACGCGTGATTACTCTGGCACATCGCTTCGCTATGTGACACGTAAATGTTTAAACACAAAAAATGCGAAGAGCACGCGCAATAATTATATGACGCGAAATAATTATCGCAGATGCATTCGATCACAAACACGCTCGTCGCAGTGTAAAATATAGTTTACGTTTGGTATCTTGTAATTCGTTTCGGAGCAAACTGTTTGTGACAAAGGTGAATCATAAAGGTGAGCGAAGATGAATCCGGAATGCGGTGTATTTAACTTTGCACAAACCCGAGAAGTCAAGTCAGTGACGCTTCATGAGAATGATGTATCTCACAACGATATGGTTATACGAGAATATCAACTGTTTTCTTTGAACTTTTCGCGCGGAAAAGTTCACGAATCGACCTTTGCTGAATTTCTTCAGTTCGGATTCGCTTCAGCGCGGCGCTGTGTATCGAAATGCTTTCTCTCTCCCTTTCTCCGCCTGCGTGAGGAATGGATTGCTAATTGGAATGCTAATTAATCGCTCGTTCCAAAAAAGTCGAAAGGAACATCCGATTAACAGCACAAGAACGCAAAAGAAGCGATAACCGCAGAAACGATAAATCTAACGCTTTCGCTGATCGTTGCTGTTAACTTTCTCTGAGATCAAATACATATCCCTTTCGCAACATGTTATTTTTTACACAGCCACGAACCTGAAGTCGCTAAATAAATGCTGATATCATCAGACACCGCAAAGTTCGCGCGCGCATCAAGGAACATCGAACTTCCGTCAAGACAACGAGATGCAAACGCATTTTTCCCGCGAGTGCGGTGTATTTTGCGGTGTATTTGGGATGGATCATGAATGATACGTGTTTCGGTCATGCCTAATAAACATTGATCCATCCCCGTCGCGTATTCCCGCGACATTTCACACACCAAAGTCGAAAGGATTCCTGTATTCCGCTGTTTCTCCTCATCGCGGATCGTAACGGTTTTAGCGTCGGTGACCCCAGAAAAAGAAGCAGCGAAAAAAATGAGACGACGAACAACGACCACGACAATGTCAGTGTGGAGCAGATACGAAGGGGCTGACGGGGAAAGAGGGAAAACATGAAACAGCCTGAGATGCGCGGCAATGAAGCGAGGAACTGGCGACGCGAAAGGACTACGGGGTAGCGGAGGGACGAGAAGGATTGCCGACAAAAATTGTCTGAAGTCCTCCGACACGCGGCGGGATCGGGGAGCGCGGCTGACTCGTGTCGGTCATTTAGAGTGTGAAAGAGAAGATAAGACCCGCCTTGGCTTTCGTTCGGAGTCGTAAATTTTTACGACAAGTACTCGCTGTGTTTCCACGAGAGACCCTCCCTCTCGCCCCCTCGCCACCTTCTTCTCGTCATCCTCCTCATTCCCTCCCCCTGTCTCTACGTCCCTGCGAGAACGAGAACCGAAAAATCGAATGCAGCTTCACGACAGTACAGCCGCGCGACGTACTTCCGCCGAGACGGCGGATCGCGCGTTGCTACACACGATTGCTTTATTTATTACGCCTAGCATCGGGCCTAGTTTTATAATCAGACAAACGCGGGAATGTCAATGACGCGAGATGACAATGAGGGATCGCGAACGTTCACGATCACGAGGAATGACATGAGATATAATGAGATATTCATCGCTCTTGTTCATTCACCAATACCAGAGCAGTTCCCTTTTTCCTTTGGGAAGATGAGGATTCGCCGGTAATGAGAAGCTCCCACGGGATTACCGCGGGATCTTACGCAACGTGGCGTCGCGAATTGCTCAGGCTAATTAAAACGAAATTTACGCGCGCTCCAAAAAAAAAACGGCGCATGCGGAAACTCCGACCGCCCGCGCGGCCAGGCGTCGTTAACCCTGTACATAATTGAAGAAACAATTATGCAAACGCGAAAACCCGCTACTTGGAACGCGTTGCCCGCTACCGGGACCAGGTCCGCCAGTTCCAGAGAAAACAACGACGTTACGCGTGATTCAGATGAAAATCTCATTTTCGACGATATACGCGCACAGCCTAGACTGTAGATTCCGCTCGGAGGATTCCGCGTCGACGAAAATGGTAAAGATATCAGGCGCTGATATTGGACAAGATGAGGTTATTTGGGTTAGGTCAAGTCGGGTCGCGTTATTGTCCGTCCGGCTCAAAACTGCCGCACGTAATCATAGAGAGCAAAGCTCCTGATCCCCCTGCCCGCGCGTATACATGTAAGACGCAAAATTGTACGTTTTCTTCCTGCGAGAGGTGGCTTTCCCTTCGACGACTGGATGAAATTGAAAAATGAAATTGATTCTGCACGCGGCTTTCGCGATGGTCCTACGCGCGGTTTCTTATTAAATATATATTTGCCGGAGTACACAAAGCAGGATAAAACGGAATATAATGTTCATTCGATGCTTGTGTCTGCTTTCAAGAAATTCGCAAATACAATCGGAACAATGTGATTTACGATTACGTTATCGCTTGCTGTTCTATAGCTGTATGCAGAAAACTAATGAATTCTCTAAAACGAAGGTGCATGATTTATGAAACAAGCTAATCTGAATTGAGAAGGAATATACGATGACTAATCTTCCTCGATGCCTAAACTGCATAACTGATCTAAGAGATATTATCTGATATGCGAAAAATCGGCCTAAATGTAGACTTGTCTTTTTGTTATCGAAATTTTCACGAAATAGCGTTAATATTCTACCCAGTTATTACGAAAATCTTGGGAAACGTCAAGGAAACGTCGCGTTAAAAATTGACAGTTGCAATTTGTCAAGTGGTTTCTGATAATAATTTCCCACACAATCATCTATAGTGTTTAATCTTTTAAGCGAGAAAGGGAAGAAACTCCAACTGACGGCACGAAGTTTTATGTTCCGGAGGATCTGAGGCGCAAGTGCAAGACAATGACATCTCGCAAAAAGTCGAAACACGGGGTGTCTCGGCCACCACGAGCATCTCCTAAAAAAGACGAAATACTCGGACGAGGAACACGGCAACAATTTATTAAGGTATCCTTTTCCAGCGCGCTTGACAAGTCCCGGACAAATTGAACGTGCGTTAACTCGATGGATGAATACATTCCACTTGATGCGACTGAACGATCCAGTGATTCTCAGTCGGCGCGTTTAATGAGGTACTCGATTCAAAACCCAACCGCGAACAAGACTGAGGCAGGGGGTTCTCTCATCTCTCGTTACTTCTTTCGACACGCGTTTCTCAAGGATTAAACTTGTAAAGCGATCCGCGTAACGTATCTTCAGCGCCCCACGAAATTACGACGGCATATGATCTACGCTGGGTTTGAACGGCGGTAAGCCCTTCTCGGCTCGTACACGCCGTTCTGCTAAGTCTGGCCGTTTAATCACTCCCATAAACGAGAAACAGGAGGTCGCGATAAATCGTGAAGTGCCCCCCCTCTCTCTCTCTCTCTCTCTCTCTCTCCCTGCCTCTCTTTGTATCCCTAACTCTATGACCATCCGCAATCCTATCGCTATCCTCATCCTTACGTCTATCCGCATCTTCACCCTCATTCTCATCCTCATCCTCATCCTCGTTCTTGCTTAAATCCTCATCCCTATCCTTATCCCAATTCCAACTCTCTCTTTCTCTCTCTCTCTCTCTCCCTCTCTCTCTCTCTCTCTCTCTCTCTCGATGCCGAGACATTGACAGAAAAACGGCCGAGTCGTGGAAACTCAAGTAGGCGCCAGAAATCGCTCCTCGACATCTGGACAGTCGGGACCAGGCCCGGCTGAGACTACTCGCGATCAGTGAAAACATCTGTCTCCCTTCGCGTGAGCCATGTCCGAGAGATCGGTAGAGCGTAGCGGTGGCCATATTTATTTCGGCGATTCCCTTTCGACGAGGGTCTAAAAATTGAATGCCGCCATAAATCATCGCCGATAAGAGAACGAGTTCTTAATGTGAGGACATCGCCGCTACCAGGGCTCCTCTTCGTCGCGTCCTCGTCCCTCACATCCACCCTCAATCCTCCTCCTCTCTCCACAGCCGTACCTCGTCGCCCTCGAGTCTCCTCGCCATCCGAGAATCCTTCCTACACCTTGGCCGGCATCGTCCACCGATGTCACACCAACCCTTTTCCCTCGCGTCCTCGGTGCTCGTCGTCCTCCTCTAGTCCACCCGACCGGTATCGCTACGTAGCATCTACTACACCATCTTCCCCCCCCCCACTCCCCATCGCCGCCCTTACGCCACGCCGCTGGTTTGTGTTTCTTGTGTATCCTCCGCCGCACGATCAGATAAAAAGACGACGGAGTGGGAAGAGAGCCGGTGTGTGGTAGAAAGGACCCCGGTTTAGTTTGTCACCATCGCTTAACCGCGGATGAGAGGGAGTGGGAAGCAGGGGGGGAGGGAGGGGAGGCGGAGTGGTGCCCGCAGGATTTATTGGACTTGTCTGAGGGAGGAATCAAGACTCGTTGTTGCTTGCCACGGGGCCCGATCCTCTACGAGAAAGCCAATTAAATCGGTCGACAGCCTCGAAAGATTCCGAGAGTCGGGCACACGTTCTCCAGCGTCCCTTCATTCTTCCTTGCTCTGTCTACTCTCTCCGTCCCGGTCGCGATCCGTTCTGACCTTTAATCCGCTTCTCGCGCTTCCTTTTTCGCAAACTTAAATCGCACATCTTATCTCGGGACGCGATACTAGCCTCGCGACTAATGTCCGACCGGCCGAGGATTCCGCACGCTTGAGAGAACGGAACAGGGATAACTGTCTGTATTCTCGAGAGATTGATCGGCGTCCCGGCGTAAAAAGCAGCGATCCCCGCGCAGGATTCAAGGGAAAGCCTCGTGTCCGGCGACAAAGAACGAAGCGGAGAGAAAAAAACCGAAACCGAAGACGGAGCGAGCGAAAGAAACGCGAACTTGGATCGCGACTTCGCGCCTCTACGTGAATTTACATTAAGCGACCGTACGCGTTACCATCGGGATAAAGTTCCTTGAGACTCGTGGTCGAAGCGCTAACAGCAGTTGAAGAAACTAGCGACGCCGTTGGGGCATCGCAATAGCGGGCAAACGAGCGCTCGTATAGCCGTTAGTGGTTTGTAAGCGAGTTCCCGGCAGGAGAATGACGATCGCGCATCTCTCCGCGACAACGGCGCAAACCGCCAATGTCCAACCACCAGGATGTCGGGCATTTACGCGTTTTAACGCATCCACGTGATAAAAGTTTTACGCTCTTTCATCTGAAGAAGAGGGAAAAGAAGAGAGACGAAAGGAGAATCGATTCATCGATGTTGAATTTGCTAGGCTACTTAAGAGCCGAAAGTATACTAAAATGTTTTTCCCAAATTATCGAAGATGCATCATGTTTTTTTTCTTCACGAGACGCGACACGAGAATTCTGGGATCCTTCTACATTCTCGTAGCTTCCATCATGTCTGATCGTTAAGGCAAAACGTCGAGCGAATGTAAAACTTGATATCCCCTAAATTGCATCAACCATCGTCGGCTGACTGACCACGATGCATTGCACCGGTAATCATCTCTCGTGCATCAGCTTTACCGCTTGCAAGCAATGCTATCTGCTTGCCTCTGATGCGACATGATTCGCCACACTAGGGAAGAGAAACCTAATACATTCTCGTTTGTTACGTGCGAAGAGACTCGCCAAATTCCGGCCGGTAAAGCGCGCGATGCGCGAGGGGACTACTTCCTCAATTTTTCATCGCTTACAGGGATTCCAGTGAGACACGGCTCCTCTTCGCGAGACAGTAGACATACCGCGCGTAAGAGGCGCGCAGATTTTTTTCGCGGGCTCGTTTCGGCGCGCATTCTTCTGCGTGGTGTGACGGCGAGATGGGCGGTGGCTTTGAATGCGAGACTGCGTAATAATTTATACGGCCAGTGTGCATGCACACATACATCAAGAGACAAGGAGAGAGAGAGAGAGAGAGAGAGAGAGAGAGAGAGAGAGGAACTCTTCTTGAGAGATATTGCGCTTGAACTTGAATTAAACATCACCCTCTTGATTGCGAAACTGTGCCTCTTAGGGATGTCGGATGACTAGCAGGTTCTGGATAAAGGGGGATCAATAGAACGCGCCGGAAGTAGGTCCGCTGCTATACAAACTAGAAAGTTATTCCGTATACAGATACCTGCAAGTACGCGTCCCGCGGGACTGACGTAACGAGACAGTGGTCTTGATATCCGAATCCGCAGATTACGTCGAGATCGATCCTCTCCGGCGGACGTATCGATTCCGGGAAACGAATTTACGAGCTCGAGGAAATCCATTAAATGAACGACGAGAGCAAAGTATTCTCGTGCGGACAACTCGATTATATTTTCGTTTCAAGCACGCTCGGACCCATCTTGAAAACTCGCCTGCTTGATATCGAACGATGTAATTATTCGCGCGATCCCGTGGCGCCATTAATATTTCACAAATTTCGATATATCATGCGTCTCTGATGTATGCATATGTGAAGCATCTGCAGCATGCGAAGCAGCTTTTAGAATGAGACGTTCGATGATACGAATGTTTAAATTTTAAGGAGCATCGAATAAAGCTCCATTTAACTGGACCTTTGTTCGTAATGAAGCAACAGATAGATGTAATATTTTATTTCGCCAGCTGCATACGCGTGAATAATTTACTGATATTATAATTTCATGTTACCGATACCTCGACTTTCAAGGATAAAGTGCTTCCCTTAGTGCTCCAACCTTAGATATAACCTTAGTGTTGTATCTAATCAGGGCGAGGGTATTATGCGCGCGGAGCAGTCCGTTACATTTAGAAGCACTTATTTTGGATAGAGTTGTAGCTAGGGAACGTATTTAGATAAGAGGATCCGGCAGGGACGAGATAAAGGACTCGTCCGGGAATTAAACAAAAGTCTCATTAGTGTCCAGGGCGTGTAGTGTGTAGCGGCGCGTGAGTAACGGAATTTAAAGGCACGTGGCGGGACATACGGTAATCCGTTGCGCGCGCCCACGACAACGTCATATGGCAATCGCCACGATGCATGTACGGTGTATGCGCGCATTGCACTGCATAAGAACACCGCGCGAAATTAGCCGGTGAGCTCCTGCCGTCATAAAACCCCGTGGCGATCGGGGCCATCTGCCCGAGTAACCAGCGCAGCTTGAGGACATCTTGGGTTTCACTTAAGCGACGACCCTTTCGAAGAGCCGAGTAATTTAAGTCCACCCCCTTTTCGGCGACGCAGCGCGCCGGAATTTTTTTACACGCCGAGGGGCACGCCCTCGCTTTAGGGAGAGAAACGCTGCGGCTGTCGTCGCTCATACGCCGCGTACGCTCAGGAAAAGGTTGTCCGGACGATTTCCGGGGAGAGAGAGAGAGAGAGAGAGAGAGAGAGGGAGGGAGAGAGTGCCGGGGCGAGGTCGGCGGGGCTTTCGGTTACTTCTGAATTCTCCGTCGTTTGTAATTGTAATTATTAATAACGCGAAGCGGCGGCGCTCGAAGCGACGAGATTCGACAGGGCCAATCTCACGGAGGCTAATCCCCTATTCGAGAAAACCAGGGAGGGGAGGAAGGGTAGGACTGACACTTTTCACGGCGTCGCAGCGAAACGCGCCTCGCGGCGCAAGAATGGAACCCTCCTGAAATAATATTTGACGAATTCCTCCTCCTCGGGTAAGGATACGAGGAGAACCGCCGCCGTGCGAACAAATGACTAACAAATATGTATAGGAGTCACTTCTGGAACTTTTGTGTCGACGACCGGACCAGCTGCCCCGGTGGCTCGTTTTCCTTTTCTTCCTTCGCGCTCCGTTCGCCAGCATCCACCGCTGCGCGTCTCATCCCGCGCTCGGAGCAATTAACGGCACGTCTTAATGACCACGCCTGAAATCGCGAGCCGGAAGAATCGCGACAAGTTGAGAGCGGGTCGCGACCATCGTCCCATTACGGATCGGCGTTCGGCGTTCGTTCCTCGCGGAATTGCTCAGACATTCGCCCCGAGTTCGCGGTGCCACGAGATCAACGCGATTGTCTTGCAATTGCGATTGTAGATCAAGCAGGTTAAAAAGCATCATGAGCCGCTTTTCCTTCTCTCTCGCCGCGAGCTGTCGCGTTTCCCCTCTCGTCCGTATTACATCTTTCGCCGGTTCCTCCGTATCCGGAGAATCGTCTCTGATTGGCAATGGAGACGCCGCGGAAATGGAGACTCCAATAGCGCAGTTGGTTAATTTTAAAGTTAACGCCACGTTACGCCAGTTTGGCAAATATAGAATGAATTCCGGCGAAATAAGTAAGTTCGCACAAGGCGGGTGGGTAAGTAAATGGAATCACGCCCAGGGCGCCCCTACGATGTGGCCCGAAGGCGCTTTACTTTCCGGGGAACTTTGTTTCCTCGCCGAAATTCCGTCTAACAGCTGCAACAACAGCGCGCACAGCGCAACAGCGCTCTCTCTTTCTCTCTCTCTCTCTCTCTCTCTCTCTCTCTCTCTCTCTCTCTCTCTCTCTCTCTCTTCTCTGCCTATCCTTTCACTGCAACTTTACCTGCATAAACCGAGTCGAAGTCTGGGGACAGTGGCACAATAAACAGTTCCAGATATACAGAATCTATACTCCGCATAGGAGCGGAAAACGTCGCGCCATTTTTTATTGTTGTACGAGCTTACGGTGACATTCGCGAAAGAAAACTCTGGGAAGTTTACTTTCGTCGTTGCGACTCGGGAAGAAATATTATACTTATAGAATACACACGGAAATAAGAGAAAAAGTACGAACAACTGTGTCAGTCGGCCATCGGCCACTGGGAACTAAAGAGGATAAACGTTTTGTTAGCGCAACGCGTAAGTCACGGAAATAGATAAACTTTAAGATATTCAGTCACTAAATTCTTAATTACTTGATCTCGTTTCGACGATTCTCCTCTGGAAATAATCAGACGAGGCTACCGTTTGCACGAAGCGGTCCTACCTTTCGTAATGCAATGGAAACAACTTTTGCACATCTGTGTATCGATTCAAGGACCTACGGCAAGCGGCAAGGACCCACGCAATAAGCGTGAAGAACATTGAAACGAGGAATGTCCAGATGCTCAGAAATTTACTCCTCTTCAATCAGATCCGCCTGCCTTAATGCTCTAATTAAGATCCCTTAAGGGAAAGTATCCGCGTCATAAAAGAGATATCTCGCAGTGACTTTCCTTGTTGCTTCGTTCGCTACGGATGACTAAATACCAACGCAATGTCGGCTTGCCTCTTATAAACTTCCCCACGTCTCCCCCGGTTTCCCCCACATCAGGAGAACACATGCAAATACGGCATTTAATAACGTCAGATTTCTCTTCTCTCCTTCTCGCCCTCTCCATCGCAGGTTATGAGCAAATTAATTAATCGAACTTTCCGCGTAGCATGCGCCAAGAATCGAGAAACGCTCATCGAGCGAGCTGCTCGAACAGACCCGAAGAATAAGCGTGCGGATAAGCAAACAGCGAGCTTGGAAATATGGTAATTCCATAAGCGGGTAAGAATACGTAATAACGATCAAAACGACCATGCGAGAGGAGGCCGCAAGTGTAACCGTGTCTTTTGGAATTACATACGTCGATACATGGAATGATTGTTTGAAGAGCTCTCGTCGCGGCGTCGAGAGGATTTACCTTTCCGGCCAAATATTTGCCGCAGCCCGCCGAGCGATTTTAACATCTCGAGGTACACGCGCGCGCGCTATGACGGGGACTTTTTTATTTGAAAAATCTTGTAGTCGTTGTGTACTCAGGTATGGTCTACGAGCGGCACCGGACGCACCGGACGGACGGACGGACGAGCGGCCCGTGTCCATTGTTTCTATTGTTTGTCTATGAAAGTCTCTGTTTCTGCTCGGTCCCGGCATCTTTAATTTGAGCCGTGCATTTCCATACGACGAAGATTTCGACGTGGGTCCGGCTTCAACGACGGACGCTTTCGTACGCGGCCTTCTCGAGACGCGGGCCTTTAACGCCGGTGGTCCCGCTTTATTGCGCAATGTGTCTTACTTGTTTATGCAGATAGATTTTACTAATCTCCGTCGTATACATGTCATCGTTACGCCAATGCTCGTACCAAAAGTCGTAGAGCGTTCGCTTAAACGATATAATTACTAACACAATCTGGTTACACTGTACGATATGAATACGACGCGTCCGAATGTTGCATGAGGTACGTCTGAAAATTCAAATGGAGTTGCAGGTGTGCGTACGACCTCGTAAACTTTAATTCTCTATAAGATTAAAAATGCATGAATCGGAATGTCGAAGGAAAAAAGATTTGTTAGAGGCTCGTTAGAGTGTTCCTCAAGTTATCCTTGTTAACGTAGTAATAACAGTATTGCTAGTTTGCAATACAAAACAGTGCGTTCTATGATTTAATGCGTCGTCTAAATTCATAAAACATTTGCATAAAATTTAGAGCAAAGAAAATCGAATCTGTGCGCGAGCATAAAATATTTACCCCGGAATAACGTTACGTCAGCTAAATGATTTAAATTCAAATGACATGCGAAACGGCTCTGAAAGCGCAGGATTGTTGGAAAAATAACGGAATCGGACACGGAGTTTCATATTTAACACGGTAAAACATTACTGATTAATCATTTAAATAACGGAACGGAATCAATAGCGACACGCGTGTAATGCAATAGCGATACTAATTGAAGTACCGAAGTACTAAAAGTCAAAGCCCACGTGGTCGAAAGAAATTCGAGAACGGTAAAAACGAGATGCTGACATTTGTCACAAAGAACATGGGTGAAACGCTACAGTGTCACGCGATATGGCACGATGTGAATCTAAAGCAACGAGTCGTGGTACCGATCGCTTTTCTGTATTATTGTTCAACAGCGTTCCCTGCACAGCATGCTCGTGAGCGCAAACGCGCATCCCGGAACGTGCGGTCCGTGGAAAACGATGGAAAAGACGCATGGCGAAAAGTCATTACCGCAGCCGATATTTATTTATCTCTCATTAGGCTTCTATTCGACGTTCATAAATGGATCGGACCTAGCCAGCCGCGGTCGTGTAAACCGAGATGCGTGCGGTTTAATCCACGCGACCGCCGACAGTTCCATGGCAGTTGACAAAGGGACCGGCATCGAACAATCGGCACAATCAGCCACGCAGCATCCCCGCAGCAATGCGAGGATTGGTCGCGCGAAAAGCACGGAAAACGTCGGTTCTCCGCAATTATCGCGGCAGGGGTGTCCGGTAGTAATGCGGCGGCGAAGGTATCGGAAATCGGCGCCGAAAGGTGCGCGATTCGAGAATACAAAATGCCGAACGGAAGAGACAGAGAGGGAGAGACGAAGACGGAGCTACGTCACGGAAGAAGGATAACGGCGAGGGCGTACATGAGGATCATAAATTATCGGGGCGCAACAATGGAAAGAGGCATCCCGCTTATATCTGCGTGGCGGCGTCGCGCCGCATCCCGCGCACACGGCACCCCAAATATTTACACTGCCCGGTGGCGAAACTCGAAAGTAATAGATTCGAGATGACTTTTCATTTAACTAAGCACAAAAGCAGGGAGACCCGGACAAAATGCTCGCGCCCACCCGCTGGTCTGTGCGGGTCTCGGCAGGACAATGTGCTTTCTTTCCTCTCTCTCGCTCTCTCTCTCTCTCTCTCTCTCTCTCTCTCTCTCTCTCCCGCCCTTTTCGTGGCCGCCCCCGGCACCATCCGTGAACGATTTCCATGGACCATCCGGCGGCGTCGCGAAATATCGCTTTGTGGGCCACCGTTTGTCAGCTCGCGACAACCATCCGGGCCCGGTAATTGTTATTGCGCGCTAATTTCCAGAATGTCGTGAACTCTTCGGGGGATGAGTCCTCGTAGGATAGGTTTACGCGCGGGTATGTGTGCGCCTATGTGAGAGCGTATGAGTGTTTTATATGAATGGTCCATCTGCGAAGCTTTATCCTTGATGCTTCTATCATGCGCGAGATAACATACCGACTAAAAGCAACGAGTAAAAGCAACTATCTCGATGCGGTTGTAATAGACGGTACAACGAACTGACCATCGTTTGGAAATCGGATAAATCTCATATCGTTCCAACAGGAAAAACGTCGCAGCTTTCAATTTAAGCGATTTCGAGCTAACGAACAAAAATAGACGGATCGATCCGTTTTGTTTCCGATATCGTTCAATCAAAGTTAAAATTATTTGGTATATTTAAATAAAATACATACATACATTTAAATGTCGAATACATTTAAATGAATCCTGATTATCCGACCCAATGATCGTATACTGATGTCATTACGTAAGTGTACAATTAGAGAATTATTAAAGTTTGTTGTCTTAAGCGCTTTCTATCGTGCATTAACGTAGCATCGTGTTTGTTACAGTAAAGTGGGCATTTACATTTAGCGTTATCGAGTTTTTACAAATTCCCATATATGGCGTAGTTAAAATAAACTTATTTACTATAAATATATATATATATATATATATATATATATATATATATATACTATATAACTATCAAAGAACGTTCATTGGCGACTTAATGTCGCTGGCGAACATTATCTATCCGCGAGCGAACATGGGATCAAAGGATGCTGACTGCAAAGGACAATGGGATCATGTACGATCGTTATAGAGTTGGACTCTTTACAAAAGATGCTTTATGAAGCATTCCTACAAAGGGAAACGCTAATTATTAGCATTCACTGATTTCCCAAATGTCACGGGCTTTGTTGGATCATCAACGTGGAAGGAAAAGAGAAGCAGCTGCATGCTGAATAGTCGAGATATGTTATATCTATGTAATTACGGTTAAAAATTAATTAGCCTGCCGAATAATCCGTCAGCCATGGCTATCGACATCTCACGCTTAATAAATCTACATTCGCGTTAATCAATAGCTCTGAAAATTTAATTCAACGAAATTGTCTTTTACGTTACGCAATTGCTGCATTTGCATTCCTTCCGAAGAGAATAAAAATCAAATAATGTGTTAAAAAAATATTACTTCAAAAAGGACGCGCGCGCTTCCTCAAAGTGTGACGAGAAGTATATAAATGCAAAAACATTGTTTCGCGTGATCGATTACAACATCCACATGAAAATCGGGAAATGGATAATGAAACGATACACACACGTACACACACATTATTCTATAATGTAAGAGATATAATATTTATGTGTGCGTGCCAAAGGTGCAAATTACATAGCGGAAGTAACACGATCCATACCTCAAGTTAACACAAGATGTATCGCTTAGCCGACACCCTCCCGAAAATCCCGCGACTGTTCCAGAACAGATTATGACTTCCTGAGAAACGATTATGACCATAACGTGCCTCATCCGCCTCGGCATGGGGACGCGTTTAAGAAAAAAGGAATCGGGATCACGTCCCTCGAGAGAAGTGGTGCAGACAGTGGAACAGCTGTCCTTGACACTGAACACACTGCGCGATACTTCCGGTCAATAAGAGGAATTCGGGAGGCGCGAAGGCAGCTGTAATTTTTTGGAAAACTCGTCGTACTTGTGGCCTCGCGTCGTCATCGATATCTTCTCGTGCATACGCAGCGGGCAGGACACCATCGATGACATTCTGATGCTCGCCAGCCCGCGGTGCTTTGTCACGATTTATAGAGCGGATCCTACGGACGAAGTGTCGTCGGCTTTTAACCGCTGATCTCGACACTTTGCTTCTTTTCTCTTTCTCTCTGTCCGCTTCCTTTCTACTAAATCTCTCTGTCCGTCTTTCTACTAAATCTCCGACGTGACGCGTACGAATCGTTCGAACGTACAGATATCATTACGGAAAATTTTTCACGGGCAATGCAATATCAGAAATTAATATCCCCGCGCGAGAATCTCGGCCGAGATATTATCCCTCCGGTAATCACGGCAGTGAATCATTCAAACGTAATAATCACGTGAAAATGAATGCAACGAAAGCTATCTTTCCTTGCTGTTTATTCATGCGACGATATGCCCATTAATCGTTAATTGGCAGCATTTTACAATTATGCACGGAGCGAGAAATAATTTTCGTCGCTACGATTGCGGATCAACTTATCGGCCGTTGACCTTGCGAGAACGGCGTGATAAACCCGACAACCGCGAGACACGGAAGACGTCGCGACGGCGCAATCAACGAGTCGACGTTCCAGAATCTCATGATCCGTGAGAAAAAGCACTTTCCTCCTCGGACGCTTTACGACACGTCCCGGAAATTTTATCGCTCCATGCTTCCAAGGAATATCTACGAAGCACATAACACGGGGGTCTTGCACGCGGAGTCGCCGCGACGCACTCGACTCGCCCCAAGACGGTAGGGGGAAATCCTCGCGGCGAGGATCAAATTCCTACGGATGAAGTGTTTGCACAGGACGCCTGGACCGCCTATTGCTAATGGCTCCCTTCCAGATCGAGAATATTGGCCGTGGCAAATAATGGCGCGCCCGTACTCGCTACTGGCGGTAGCAACACACACACATCGTCCGGAAAGCCTTGAGTTACGAAGCAATATGTGCAAAAGACATTGCAAGAATCATTGCATCATCGTGATATCAATGAAGCGCGAGCTTGACGGATCCTCGCAACGTGGATCCTTGCCAAAATTTCTGTCGTTAATGCAATTGTCCCGATGGATTCGATGGATCCTCCGCGTTGTTCTGAAAATCTCTTAAATCTCATTTTCTGTCCGGTTATCTCCGTCGTTGCTTCAAATTTTAAGTTAAAGCAATCGAGCACGGTCGCTCGAAACGACGTTAATTTTCATTGGGTATCGATCGAGTAACCACTTCTGATTACATTTCATTAAATTTATAAAACTACTTGCTTGCAGAAGGAATTGATTTTCCAGAGTGAGCATTTCGCCGGGAAGTCGATCGTGTAATTTTCTCCTGCCGGAATGGAAGCGAGAAGAAACGGCGAGAAAATACTCAGAACTACGATCACGTAATCTTTCCGCGCACAGAAACGATCAAGATTCAATCGGACATGGTGTCCCCGCGATGGTGTCCCGTGAGACGCGGAATGCGGATATTCGGGATAAATACGATATCGGGATGTTTGCTAATTCCCCAAGATCGCTCTCCCAAGAATCGCGTTGTCTACAACAACGCGTGTTCGATCCGGCGCGGAACCGCGAAACCGCGTCGATCGTCATCGTCGCAATGCCCTCAGGCATTAACGCGATAGTTGATAATAACGAGATTCGCCGGTTAATTCCATGCGGCATGCACGCGGGCAGCGATGTGTACCTCCGCGCGCGTGATTCAAGCGGAGGCCTTATATAGGTCGGACGACGCACGGCGAACTTTGATCGTCGCGTTACAGCATGCGAGCCGGCGGTGAGGCGAGGTCGGATAATCCCTTTTCGAGTACGGAACGAAGGGCACTTCACTCTCCGACGGACGGATTTCCCCTCGGCCGACGATCCATCCTCCCGATGTTCTTTCTCGCCCTGGGTCAGAGAAGGGCCTCGAACCGTAACGCCGCGATTCTCACTCCGGCCACTTGGAATTAAATAAACGTTGAAACCGCTCGCGGAGACGTAATTTTCTGGATGCGAAATCGGCCGATTCCCTTTTGGGCGTGAAGCTGCGCGCACATTGAGCGCGCATACATCGAGGAGAATAACGAAGGGATCGGTGAGGTCGGTAAAGCGTTGGGAGTTGAGAGAGTTCATTCCGCAACTCCTTAATTCGTACGCGTGCGTTTTGAAACGTAAAATGTATTTCAGCCGGCTTGCACAGTGCGCTCTTTGTGCTCCGTATGAATCTTTACCGTGTAATAATCTATTGGACTCTGGGCCACTTGACGTGGCACACCGCTTTTTTTCCCGAGGTGAGATAGTGCCTGTAACATCTGGCGCAATCTTTGTTCTTCCTTATCTACGATCCTTAATATCTCGCGCTATCTCCCTTGCTCCGTGGGAACAACTCTTTTACAAGCCGTAAGGAAATTATGACTCAGCCCGCGTAATGCGATATCTTTACGACGTCGTCGCTACAGGCATGCCGCCGATGTGGACGGAACGTGCGTTAACGGGGTTGCAACATAAAAATGACGGGATGGGTCCTTCGATCGGAAAAAAATACATCCCCCGGCGAAGCGAGCGCGGCGAACGCGGAGGATCGCCTTGGGAACGGACGGCCGCGTGCAGGCATTCGTGTGCGCAACACTTTTGTCAGTTCTTCCGAATGCCCCGGGCAGAAGGGATCGGTTCTTTCTGACGCGAGATCGAGAGTCGCGGAAGGAACGCGCGCGCTTTACGTTGCCGCTGCGGCTAACCGCCGATACGAAGAAACGGATAATCCCCTTTGTGTGAACGCGGGGACTCGATCCGCGAAGCTTCACCTCGAGGCAGGCAGGTGCTGGTCTCTCGTCGGTGCATGCAACACCCTTTCACCGTCGATGTTACCCACCCCGAGATAGATACGGGGAAGACGTTCCTCCTGCTCGGTGACATTGTTGACCCTCTGCCAAATGGCGCTTCGCATATGGCGCACGCCACTGCTCCGCGCGCTCGCTTATTTTTATACACTTCGTAGATGAAACTCGGTAACCAACGGCAGAGAGAGAGAGAGAGAGAGAGAGAGAGAGAGAGAGAGAGAGAGAGAGAGAGAGAGAGAGAGAGACAAGAAAAGAGGCCGGGTGCATCTAGAGCATTGCCGACAGATTGCCGGTTGACTCGCGAGATGCACCTGCACGCGATCAAGACAGGGCTCGGAACGGGAGCTGGATGCGTTGAAATTTTCACAGAGTCGCTAACGCAAGGCAGCCTCTTAAGTACTCAGGATGGACCGGGACGCGCTCCGTGTGGGATGTCTGGCGACGTAAACTGGCCTGGGATGTCAGTGCCACGTGCAATAATTTATCGTACACGTTACGCGGCATGATGACGTGATCGTAACTCGAGAGACTTTGCAATAATTATAAAGATAATGACTATAGAATGTTTCCGTGGATCTCTCCGGAGGATAATTGTCTCCAAACAGACGTATCTGGTATCGAAAACTATCGGAACGGAACTTTTACGTCCCAACGTGGTAGCAACGCATCGAGACGACGCTGCATGCGACAAATACAATGCGCATGAATCGCGCATTTGTATCAAGCTCTGTTCATTAAGAACACGCGGCAGTCGCGATTGCTGCAAGTCGCTGCATTTGCAATAACGCTATCAGTTACGTAACTTTATTCGTCTCGACGCTGACAATGCGGGTGACGATGCACATATAGTTATAATGACACAGGGCGGTTTCTTTTGTTCTTGACAAAGGGCGGTTAATCAGAACGACGGTAGCGTATAAAAAGCAAGTAAGACTTTTGTTAGTTCTCACTCACTCGCACTCACTTGCTTTCTCAGCCAGTTCAGTTTAGTTCAGTTTAGTTCAGTTCAGTTCAGTTCAGTTCAGTCCAGTCCAGTCCAGTCCAGTCCAGTTCAGTTCATCCAGTCCAGTCCAACCCAGTCCGGTCCGGTCCAGTCTGGTCCGGTCCAGTCCAGTCCGGTCCAGTCTAGTCTAATCCAGTCCAGTCCAGTTCAATCCAATCTAGTCCAGTCCAACCCAATCCGGTACGGTCCAGTCCGGTCCAGTCCAGTCTAATCCAGTCCAGTCTAATCCAGTCCAGTCCAGCCCAGTCCAGTCCGATCCAGTCCGGTCCGGACCGATCCGGTTCGGTCCAGTTGTAATGCAAACTGTCATCGCGACGAATTGCATCGCGAAAGGGATTACATAAGAGAACGGGTGAACAGATCATAAAAGCGATTGCGGTGCGGAGGATGGCGCGCATAGAGCGCGGTCTCTCTTCATGGTAATAGGAGTAGTTTAATCAGAAAACTGCCGCGAAAACGGGGAGAGGACGCACGCGAAGGGAAGGGGGCAAGTGTCTACCCTCCACTGCTAGAATGCAGGGACATTTAAGTAGATGGAGGGTATAGACCCCTGTCTACTCCATTTGCTTTCAGCCCGAGGGACCTCGCCGCCGATATATATCCCAATATTCCCCGTAACAATGATGAATCACTGCAGAGTACCTCTTGCGCAAGAAGTTGCACTTCCAATGCGCTCTCCCGTAAGTTCTCCGTCTTCCTTTCTCTCTCTCTCTCTCTCTCTCTCTCTCTCTCTCTCTCTCTCTCTCTCTCTTTCCTTCTGGAAATGCGGGCGATGCCGACCGTTTAACTCGATACGTTTCTGCACTTTGCGTAGTTATGCAAACCTGACGTAAGTCGTGTTTGCCAGGCGAACGCAAACTCCTTTATCGATCTTCGCGAATTCCAGACCAATCTCGGTGATCCCTTTTGTGTCGTAATATGTCGCTGGCGGGAGGAACAGAGGGGTGAGGAGACAGCAGGAATGTACTTCGCGAGTGTCCAGGCGCGATCTCGAGCGCGAGAAAGAAGCGTTCCCGCGTAAAATAATTTAAGCGTGACAAATAAAACTCTAGAAGAGGTAAAGGCACTATGCGACTTCCCTTTCCGCGTAAAATATGGGGCAGCTTCGTTTTTACGGTAATGAACGCGGCTAGATGTAATACCTGCGAGTGTAACGCACATTCCTCGCGGCATTTTATATCTGCGCCCACTGTAACATTGTAAAACGCGGAAGCGCGTGCCTGACGTTCTCCCATGATAGTTATCGTTTCTTGCTTTCGAACGAATACGACTATACGTATCTTCTCGCGCGATTCCAACAACGCCAATAAAATTGTTATCGCGTCAATATCATTATATGTGTTATTATATGTAATCGTCATTCACGGTTTTCATAAAGATCTTCTGCAAGCTTGCGTAACGAAAATAATAATACGGTGAACGTTCGTGTAACGAACGAATAACGAAATATTGAAATGAACTTGAATCTGAACTTGAGAGTATCGAATTGAAAAGATTAATGACTTGATGCCTTGCAACAATTGATCTCTCTTAATCCGTCATATTACGCTCTAGAATTTGATCCTTCGGTATTGATCGAGAATTCGAGACTCTCCATCTTGACGCTAGGTGTCCCGAATCGCGTTGTGCCAAAAGAATAAACGCTTTCTAAACAGTTTTTACAAATCAATTTATAGAAAACACAATCAATTTTGTGCATAGCTTTTAATTGATGGAAAAGATGGGCGCAACGATCAATTAATCTCGAGCATTAAATGTCTATGAGACAGCATATACATTATAATGACGAATCAGTTCGGTGTCGCGAGTTCGTTCAGTCTTATTAATAAATTCGCTTCCCAAGCGACGTACTATGAATCATTCGATAGGCAACAGGGGAGATTCTATTAGACTGATTGGTTTGCTTCTCTCTGCATGGTTGAATCTACGCCGATACATCTTTGTACCAACCGTGCGCAAAATGCAACTGTCTCTTTTGATACATTTGACATGCCCGAAAAGGGGACGTGCACGAAAAATCAGGGAATTATGGATTAAGCAATGCTTGAATGTTAAATTGCTCTGAAAACTTCGTAATCTTTAATTCTCCCTGTCATGATGTACAATCGCAACATAATTATTTCAAAAAGTTTTCCAAATTTATCTGAATCTGTCTGCAGAACGTTTCATTGAAAATACATAAATCAAAAATCTTATCTTAGAAATGAGAACTCGTCTCTTGTAATTTCTCTTTGTATTAATTTAACATACGAAAAATAGGGATTTACTTCGCGGCTTATCTTTCAGCCTCATTGTGTGAAATCTAATCAACGCAGCTTCTCTCTTATGAGAAGAATTTTGGAAATTTGGAATTTTGGATGGGATTATAGAAAATAATCGAGTAACCTACTTCGTGGTATCGACTTGTCGACTGACCCATATCGGTGCATAATCTGATTCGGCCAAGCACCTTGATCGCAATGACAGAAATGCGCATGCAACATTCCCCGATTGACCTAGTTTCTATCGAAGGTTGATCGCATTAATTCAGCAAAGACTTGCTAATCGTCGGCATGGCACGGGAAGATCATGTAAAAATATGCAGATATAAATAATTTAGTTCAAGATATCGTGAAAATAAGAAAATAAGAAAATACAATGATCGTTAAACGCGTGTACTTGTATACGCGTTTCTAGGTAATAAAAATTTTTATTCTCTGTATTCGCGTTATAATAATTACTCATCACTCATCATCCATAATCATCATTCTGCCTGGTTTAGATTCCTTCATATTATACCTTTATGCCTCATGCTCTTAATGGAAAAAAAGAAAAAAAATTCTTTTATTTTAAATCGCATCTTAGTTTCACACTTAGAGTGCGAAGAAAACTTTCTATAGGTATTATAGTTAGCTACATTAGTATCATGTAAATGATTATAAACATTCGATAAAAGATCGATTAATTTATACGTTGAACATTTGCCTTGCAATTAACTTGTAATACGCGTTGTATTCGTTTATCTGTCATCGCACATGTTTTACGCGTTTCTTGATCCCTTGTTCTCCAACTTTCATTAAACCGTCTCTCCAGATACGGCTAATCAGCAGTCCTTTTTTTATGGTTACCCCAGAAGGAGTTAACATCCGCGTAGGCAATAACCGCAACAACTCAGCTTAAAAACATACTATGTCCCGAATAGGATTAGTGCGCCCTAATTTATTGACTCCCTACCACTGTAGCGGGGATTCGAACCCCCGCGGCTTGAAGTTAACGGTGTTTTACAAGAGGGGTGATCCTTCACAGGGGAGCCGCATGAGCCGTTAGATGCATATTGCATTCTCGTAATCAAGTCGGACAAAATACCGTGCATGCGGCAATAGCCTCGTGAATTATATATATATATATGATACATATTATGCGGATCAGAGTCACTGCGCGACGGAATACCGAAAAGTGATACACTGCCGCAGCGGCGAATATGTCGAAATATTCTTTCGACATTTTTATCCCGGAGAAAGTGCATATTTCGTAATGAAGCGCAAGCGATTCAGAGCGTGCTGCATTATGTTGCATCAGTTTATCTGAAGCGATAGCTCTAGGATATATCGAAAAAGCTTTAACATTTACAAATCTCAGTTATTATTTACTGAGCTCTCAAATACACTCCGTCAATATTTTCGCGAAATATCGAGATATAAACAGATGTACATACAATTGATAAAGAATATTTTTTCTAGTATGCGCGCCTATGATGAAAATGGACGGAGCAACATCTAACATTATTCGTTTCTCGTTCGATAATACATTGTCGTATTATAAAGGGACATGAATGATTTTTATGAGATAACGAATAAAGAAAGAGGTCCACTCTATCATCGTTCAATTGTATATATGATTCTATTTTACATCGCATACTAAACTGATGACATGGTATGACTTACTGAGCGAAGGGCGCAGAAGTTTGCATTCCGTTCAATTCCTTTTAACAAGGCAATAACATTCCTTTTAACAGGCGTCTCGAGAATCAGTCCCTTGCCGCTGCTTCTCCTAATTAGAGATACCAGGCAAGTGTTAGAGAAGGGATTCCAATGATGCTCGTGCTCGCAGCATCTTCGCTGCTAGAATCAGATTTCGATTACGTATTCTAGAAAATTATTATATCGCAAATAACTTCTATACATATTTTAATAGTTCGCACATATTCAATGACAAAATTTTGATAAAGATAGGTTTAAGCCTACTAAAAAAAATTAGACCTTAGAGAAATTTTTATACTATTGTCGCCATCTGTTGATATAATTATTGACTAATGCATCACTGATAAGCCAAAGATAGGTTAGACTCGAGCGTCGGTAATATCGCGAAGCAAATATGCGCGCAACATAAAATGTGAAAGCTAACAACTTCAAAAATATGAAATAACATAATATATATGTATACCTGACGATAATCGCGCACTCATTTCCTCATGTTTCAGAATGAAAATAACACAAAAGCGATTTCGATTGATTTCGAAAAAAATCACCACGGATCACCGACATTAAGATTGCAATATTGATACGTATCAACAATTATACGTAATGATTAATATATTATGATGAACGTGCATGAACTTTACAAAAAATACGCAAGACAATTTTCTAAGCACAGGATTCTCTTTGATAACGAAATCGTAAAAGGAAAACGAAGCCTTTGAATGCGATCGTTACGATTAATTACGATTAATAACATACTGAATATAGCTGATGACTCGAAATATATCGAAATTGCGATATTGAGTTTCTCGAAGTTGTGAAATTCAGAAATGATCAAAGCAAAGTATCAATCAAGTATCAATTGATATATACATACATACATCTATATAACAAATGAGAAAATAAATAAGAAATATCTCAATAATATCTAGAAGAGCAATCCATATAGCTAATTATTATGAAAATATGATCAGCGTAACTAAGTTATGTAGTTAAGATTACGTACCTGTCAATAACCATGCATTGTATTTCCAATGATAAAAATACAGAAGATTCAATCATTTGAGAATAAAAATGAATTACCGATAACAAGAAGAACATTAGCAATTAATATCTGCGCGTGAGATTCCATTAGATAATAACACTCATGAAAATTGCAAAGCAGTTTAAACATTACATGCACTATCGCCGCGACTTTGATTGACGAGACAAATTATATCGAAATTTATATCGCATATTTCGAGATATCAAAATTATAGATAAGTTTAATTGTCGATAAATTTAAATGTAAATATGAAAATAAGAAGATTTACCTATAGATTATATTTAAAAAAATTTTTTTTTCATACTTCATGTAAATAATTAAAATCAATGAAACAGGTATTGAAGTTTGGTATTACCGACTGCTAATTAAAATGTCGCTTCATGAGCGAATAAGGGTCATGAGACTCCACGTGACTTTATATATATATGCATATGATCAAGTATCCAAGTAGCTGATTCTCAGAGTGGCCGAAACGAACGCAGTCATGGTTAGAGATCAATATCCAAGCCAGGAAGAAGGCGAAGCAGAGAAAGATGTGATAAAGCAGACAGCAGAATTGGAGGAGAATAATCATGATAATATCGACGAGGATCATCGTAACGAACAGATGGAATGGTCCGATGAATATTCCGATCAGATCACTGAACATCTTGGAGATACTTACCCCGTTGGTAAGCAGAGCTTCTTAACTGAATTTAAGTATAAATTATAAAAATGCAAAATAGTTTCTAATCTAAGGTAAAAAATCAATAAAACTAAAATTTGTATAACTATATATTACGGATATAATTATATCCGCAAATATATAGATATAAAGAGTTAAATGAAAATTCTAATGAAAATTTTACGATATTTTTAATGTATGTATAAATAAATGCACCTAAACCCAAGTTCATTCTTGAGAATGAACATTTAAATCAATGAAAAATCAGTTTTGTCTGAGAATAATGAGCAATGATTTTCTGCAAATGAGTGCACAGGATAAACCAATATGATATATAATGTGAATAAATTCTGTACAGGTTTCAAAATGTTGGAAAATGAATTGGATCGTTTGAATTCTTTCCTGGATGACCTAGAACAGAAGAATGACAACATACATGCAGAACTAATCGAATTATTACAGTCTAATCGGGAAATCAGGCAACAATTTCAAGGAACGTTACAAACCGAAAAACAAGAATTGGATCATTTATAATTTCGTATTTGAGAAGTTGCATACGCTGATTTGGCAATATTCATCTAGAAATATCAAAGCAACTTATTTGTAAGCAAGTTACTTTTAATCCTTGTAAATGAAATATTTTATGTGCATGTAAAAATTACATGTCAGGAATACTATGATTTAGGGCAAAAGTCAGATTATGCCCAATTAGTATTTAGAAGCTTTGAGTGTTCTTGAGAAAAATAGGATATAATATATTCTGTAATTATTTATATGTATAATATAATATAAATTTACATCAAGTATATGGTTATGTCATATGTAATATATATATATTATATATGATATAACACTATATTTAAAGTAATTTATGCAGCACATAAGAAAACAAAATATGGATGTAAACAGTATTTGTGTAAATTTTATTTATAAACAAACAGATTTAACCTTGTCGATGGTAATAAAAGTATTTTTATTCAACTACATTCATCGTTGATTTATTATAAAGAAGCCATACTAACAATTATATGAATCGAGACTAACTAATATATATGCGAACTATGTGTTACGAATTTTGTACATAGGATCCTTTTTCACAATTTCATTAATCATTTAAGGGATGTGACTTATACATTACTTTAACTAAACAAGATATTGGTTTACAGATTTATGAAATATCATATTATCAATTTGATAAAATTTGTTTCTGTCTTGATAAATAATTGTCCGCTGATTTCTAGTTATTTCTAAAATAAAGTCCTCATTCTCTTCATTTAATTGCTTAATAAACTAATTATAAACTATTATCACCAAATTCGATATTCAATATCGTTTTTCAAACACTGTTTATATTCTCGGGTAAACTACATACATCTCAAAAATTTGATTTCACACTGACAATGGAATAGCAACTACAATCCTTACCCAATCCTATATATTCCTTCGAGTGAGATACTCAACCGTTAATAACTTTTAGTAATAAATTTGATGCTGATGTAAAAATTTAATGTAAATGATTAGAAGGTATTATTCTATTTCACATATTAGAAAAATGCTTTCATTACTATCTACTTGTCTACCTACTTGTCTCTAAATAAAGTTAAAACATTAACATAACAAAAATACAATAATATATATATTTGATCTGTACTCGAGCGCCTTAATGGTCCCATTACAGATGTATAAATAAACGTTAGGTAAATGTAAGTGGTCAATTAACTTTGTGCATCTATATCGGAGAAGAAAAGGAGAGGGGGGATTAGTGACATCCCAATATCAAATCAAATTCATCAACTTGTTAATAGAGATTCAAGAGTAAGATTTCAGTGTTTTGCCATTATTTTTGATAAAATATAAATTTAATTTGATAAAATCAAATATATCCGAAAATATATTCGAAGCAGAAAATATCCTTTGTTATAATGTTGTTGAAATAGCATATAGTAAAAAATTGTTCTTTAAATTTACGAATAGTATATATTCGTATCTATTTGTATAATTTATCACGTTATACATTTTAGATATTTTAATATTTGTCGTTAATATTTGTATAGTGAAAGAGTACAGTTACTCTGATCTCAAAAATGCTTTGATAGTCACATCATTATCTAAAATCACTATATAATAGAGTTAGATATTAAAGATTTGAAAAGTTCATTCTTTGTAATACTTTATGAATAAAACACTGAAATCTTAGCTTGTATTATCACTTTTTATATTGTACTATAGAGATAATAAACAGTTATAAGACAATAAAAAAAATATGTTTTGATAGAAACAATTTTCCTATTTTTCGAACATACAGATCAAGCGCTCAATTTTTATGTTGAAACATTCCACATAGTATGTGAAAAGATTATCATTCTACATTCTACTTCTTTTTTTTTACAAAACTTATGACACATCTATTCTTCTCGACTTATCTTTTCTTAAAAAAGAAAAGAAAAATTATAATTATATACAAATGCATGTATGTGTGAATAGAAGTTCTTTTCTGTCATTAAAATTTTATATTGATTAATCTGCAAAGTCTTAAATAGTTCACTTTGTTATCCAATATTTCTAATGATATTAAAATCATATTATTACATATTTTTAATTTTATCTATTATCTATTGTATTTTTATCTTGCTTCGTAAGCGTAAAACGATTTTTATTATACCGTGTACAATAGCCTTGCTTTGAATATGATAGTAAACGCATTCTGTAGCAGTGCTTTACTCTATTTTTTACCGTTTCTTTTTAAGCGATGAATCCTGGAGTTCCCATTAAAAAGGCTAAAAAAAAGAAATTTTAAATAAGTTATGCATATATAATAATAAATATAAGTATATATATTAATATATTTATATATGACTTTCCTCTAAATTTAACTTTTAATATTTAGAAGCTATAATTTTTATAATTTCAAATTTTTATGATTAAAGTGATGTGATATTTAATATGAACAATATTACAGAAAAATTATATCAAACTATGTTGTCGAATAGTCAGAATGCAGTCAGAATAAAATATATTGATATCAAAATATTGAAGCAACGTGTGTCAATCTATAAAAAAGATTTATTCTAAAAGAATAGAATCTTTATATGAAAAAATGTAATTTTTGCGAAGCGATTTTTTAAATTTAAACATGATATTGATGATAACAATTAATAATAACATTTCGGATAATGTCAAACAATTGGATAATGTTTTGATTATTATAAAAGTTTAATAAAAGTTTCTATTGTAATATACACAAATTATATATTTAAATTATGAGCCCTTGAAAATTGGAAGATAACTCTAGAATAAGCAGTAATTAGAAAGAAGAAACTTACCATAAATAACAGTGTTTACGATTTTCGATTCATATTACTTGTTACTAGAGAATCAAGAATAGAACTTTTATTATCTTCTAATCCTAAAGGATCTGAAGAATCTAGAGTGTAAAGATTATTCATTAATAAATCCGGTGTATTTGTCGATAGTGATGAATTACCCATAAAGATATCCTCATCAAAATCTAATAATGTAGGATTATATGCCATAAGTTCTCCAGGAGCAGATCGATTAATAGAATCTGAAACTATATTTAATTTTAGTTTATTTTATTTTCGTTATATTTTTAAATTTCGTGGCGCTCTTCTTAAAATATAACAAATTTTAAGATTTTCACAGAAACATTATTAAGTAAATTTGAAGAAAAAGCATTTTTTCTTCATATATTTTACAAAATAAACATTATATATGAAAATACATTTCTTTTAAATACTAAAATTGGTATTGATACATGAGATTTGTAATATTTGAAATTTTTTTTTATGAAATCTAATTCATAAATGTTGTAAGATCTTACTTATGTGATCATCATCTTCCTTCTCAGAATTAGGATTTAATTCTGGATTAACTGGCAATTCAAATGTCATTGGATCTTCAGTGCCAAACAACTGCAAAAGATATAAAATATAAAATATTAAAATTCTTTTTGATAAGAAAAAGAAAAAAAGAGAAAGAAGCATGTATCTTTTTTTAATTTAGTCTTCATAAAAAAATTTTTGCTTGTAGATTTAGATCCGATATTTTAGAAATTTAAAAATTTGACATTATATTTACCCCAAGAATAGCATTAGCATTAATGCTATAACCTTCATTACGCAGAACGTCACGTAGATTGTCCAATTCATTTTGCATCGATTCCAAATGGGTATCCATTTCTTCTCTATAAATAATTATAAAATTATAAATGTATTTCGATAAATAAGATATTAAATTTGAAGCACAAGCAAAATATATAGCTCTTACTAGCCTAAAAAATAGTTGCTTGCAATAAAACATAATAACGATTTTTATAACATAAATTTTTGTTTTATAATACTAAATATATATTAATTAACTATTAAATATTAGATTTGTTAATTGTTACACATAAATAATACAAAAACAAATATCAGAAATAAAATTTGAGAATATTTATAAATGCACAAAAATTAAAAATTGTATGTCATTAACAGATTGTGTAATTGTGATTATCCATAGTATAGTTTTTATAATATAATGCAAGAAGGAAACGTATTATTTTCATATTTAATTAGCAAATATGTTTATTATGAGTTTTGAAAAATCATACACATATAAGAAAATTTTTCTGCTGTCATATTTAAGCCATTTAATTTTAAATACAAAATATAATAAAATGTTATCTTTCTTGCATTAATATGCGTATTATGAAAGTGATATTTTATTTCATTTGCATTCAATTCAAATTTTTATAAATAATTAATAAAATAATAAAAGTATTGAAAATAAATCTAAGTATTAAAAAAATATTTAAAAAAATTAGAAAGTTGATAAAAATCTATTTTCTATTAACTAAAATTAATAAAAGAATCTATTTTCTATTAACTAAAATTAATAAAAGAGAATATAAAACAATATAAAAAGAAATTTGTATAAAAATCTATAAAGTAAGACATCTATCATCTATGACATGATTTCATCTACTCCTGTCTTATTAATGATTTTTACTATAAATAAGTGAAAGCCATCATTATTGAATATGATACTGAACTTACCTCGATTCCGATCTATAATTAACATCAGACATGCCAGAGGAATTGACACAGCTTAAAGATAAATCTTTCGATGAACTTGTGCTTGCTCGATTGGCATCTGTTTGTTCTTGCTTTAATTTGCTATTTTTGTTGTTTTGTTCGTCATTGCTTTTAATCGAAACATTTTTGTCATTGTCCTTTTTATTGATTTCCTTATTTCTTATATCCTTTTCACTCATTTTATCCATATCCTTTCGTGTAATCATATCTGGAACAATAAGAATGTCCTCCAGTTTTACAAGAGCAGAGTCATTATCCAAAGTTTCTGCATCTTCCAAGTCTGAAGAAGTTTCTACATTAATGTCTTGTTCAACATCTGAATTTTTATTAATATTAGCTGCCATCGCTGCGAGTTTGGAATTATGCATTGTCATTATTGGTGGTCTTGAATTAATTAATTCCTCCGCTAAAGTGATAGTTGCAGATATTCCTTTTTTGTCGGGTACTTCAAGTTGTTCTTTCCTGTAAAGTTAAATGCCAACAATCTTTTCTTATGCTTATCAATTTAATTTCTACTCAATTACTATTTCAATATAAGATGACAATACAAGAGAAAGTAGATAATATATTTTAAAGTTATATAAAAATTCATGCAATCCTTAGTCATATTTATTATATATAATAGCATTAATATCAGCATAATATAACAACACTTATTACAGAATAAGAAATAATATTATACATAATAATATGAATAATTAATATTATGTAAATTCTATTTTAGATAGCTGTATATATTGTAAACCGTAAAAAATTATATATAAAATTGAAGCGTTATTCTGAAGCATTACTTTATATGACTACTAATACTATATTAGTATTATATTAGTATTATTTACAATATGAAGACATCAAAATAAAATTCAATAAGAATATGATATACTAAATTGTAACAATATTTTATATAATTTTATCCATGCACTACGCACATATGCATGGGTATGCAAACAGATGCACGCACGCGCGCTTTATATAAAAATGAGTAAAAGAATAAATAATTAGATTATTTATCTAAGATTATAGGAACATATAAATAAAGCAATCAAGTTTATCTAAAATTTCGAAAAATTTATTTTTTTCTGTGTACTGTTTGTAGAAAATGCCAATAAAATTATGAAAATTTATCTCTTTCATCATGAAACGAATTTTTATATATAATATAAATTCAATCTTATTAGAAAGAAAAAAGAATTTTTTGGTTACATAAGATACTTATAAAACATAAACACATAATGATTTGATGTTTCATGTAAAATAATAGAATATTCAAAGTTTTTGTAATAAAGTAGACAAATTTCAAAATACCAATATCAAATGATAAGAAAAAAAGTATTAACCTTGGTTTATCTCCATTTTCCAATGGTGGAATCGAAATTCTGATAGGCATCTTGTTTTTCCTCCTAATAATATTTAAATGCTAGTTGAGTAAATATGATTAGATATTTAAAGAATAAATATCGGTATATTTTACAAATAAAATTAATATAAATTTTAATATTTGAAACATAAGAATTAATATTATGTGTTTACTTGTTGTTATTTTTGACAAATATTTCATGTTCTTATTATACATTAAGATTTGTTTAATCGACACATAAAACATGACACATAAAAATGAAATATACAATATAAAATATATCAAACTTACTTCTTTTTATCCTTGTAAATTTTCTCTCTACATTTTCTCTCAATATCAATTTCCTGCGTAATGTTCATTTCAACATCACTTTCTGATTGTATAGTATCATCGGTGAAATGAATAGTTTCTATACTATCGTTTATTGTTTCAGTATGATTCTGTGGATTGCGGATAGAAGTTTCATTTTCCAGAATTCTACAAAGATAATAAAGATAGTAATATTAATATATATCATGGAAATTGTTATATATCATATCGATTTTAAATGCATTATACGAATTGTTAGATGCATATTTGAAAATTATGATGATCAAAAAAGCTAAGAAAAGAAACGAATAAAAGAAAAGATATGTTCTTACTCAGCAACAATATATTCTGAATCTAAATCAGGTTCTGATGCATCAAGTTCATGAATCACTGGCCCTGTGGGAGACGCTTGCTAAAGGAGATTTATTGTTATAGCGAAATTAATGCACAAATAAATATACATTATTATTATTATATTATATATTATTATATAAAGATATAATAATAATAATATTACCTTCGCTAATTTAGTCCGTTTATTTCTGTTTAAACGACTTGTATCATCTATCATTAATGGATATCTTCTCTTAACAGGTAAACCACCTGCTCTCGATGATGGTTGTACCAAGGTAACAAGGAAATGAATAAGTTTATTAACAATTTGCTGTTGTTTCATGTGTTTCTGTCTTAGCATCGCCAATTCTCTCCATAATGCCTCGTTTTCATGCTTCATCGTACCAAGTTTACTATCCAAAGATTCTTGACGACCTCTCATATTTCTTACTTCTGCTAACATCTTGTTCATTAATTCTGGTTTAATAGGTGTATGTGCTGGATCTTGAGTTTTGCTAGATGCAATCTAGACAGATAATAAAATTTATTATATTTATTATATTGTAAGAAAATATTAATAAAAAGTTCGTTTATCTTTAACATTTTGATTTTCTAAAAACAAATCTGTACTATACTATATCAAATCTATCTATCTATATAAGGAATATCTACTTCATAGTTATACTATGAAACAGCTTAATGTACTCACTTTTCTTTTTATATATTCTAATAGATATGGATGATCTTTGCAAAAGAATTGGTGTGCAAATTCCATTTCATCTTTATCACACTTTAGCCCACCCAGTTCCACAGATACTTTTTTGTGGAATCCATCTTAAATATAGGAAACATTAATGAATATTTTTCAATCTTTTTAATTTTATTATATTTAATTTTATTATTTTAGTATATTTAAAATGATTTATACAAAAATTACAAAACTTACACATATTTAGTTGCCGAACAAAACTAGCCATGTTATTATGTTTATAATAATGTGGTAATAATTCTCTTGCAAATTGTGCTTGATTTCTGATGAAAAAACTTTTGCCATTCTGAAAAATATTAAATCGTATATAATATAAAATAATTAAATAGCAAAATAAAAATGACATATATATCATAAATTAAAAATAATATCATATAAATATAATATAAATATAAAATATATTATATACTATACAATATATAAGCAAAAATAAAGTATAAAATATAAAAAACAAAAAAATGGAGATTAAACAAGGAGGTTAAAGAATTATTAAAAAGTTCTAAATTAAGCAATAGATTATAAAATAAAATAATCTGTTTCATTGTTATTGTGTATCAAAGTTATGTAAGCATTAAATTATATGATTCAAACATGCACGCGCACGCGCGTATGTATATTATAACCTTAAAGAAAAATCAAAGAAAATGTCGGAAATTGGATAAGTCATGAAATATTCATTATGCTATATATAAAAATATCTCATAACCTATGTATATAATCTTAATCCGAGATTAATATGCAATATCTATTTTATATTACATATATTGCACCAGATTATGTCAAAAATTAATGTAATCAATACAATTTATGCAATAACGGATTCTTCCAAACTAATAGTAATTTTTTTTATTTACATATTCAAAAAGTTAATATTATTACTACGATTCATGTTCATGTCTTAAAGAAACTTTAAATTGATGTAATATAGCATAATGAAAAAATAGAATTAATAATAATGGAGTGTAATTTATTGAATACGTAATTAATCGTATATCAAAATACTGTGCTATATAACGAAAAAAACGCGTCATCGACGAAATTAGCGTTTTCACCGGTGTTTGTCAACGGTTGCGAACGCTCGTTTAGAAAAACAGACGCATTATGTGATAACATACAACACGTGATATTACTCAACATTGCACTATTTTTGCGAAATCCTGCATGACACAATATCGGACCGCCGGTCTCGCGACATCATCGCATGGGCAATGGTAAATAATAAAGTTACTCACGGGTGACCAACAAATAAGGTCATTAGTTTCTGGATCTTCGACAAGTTTCCACAGCTTTGCAAGAAAGGCCGGGACACCTGCATTTAAATCTGATATCGTATGCATTCTGACGATACGTGTAAACAGAGTATGCGATAATTTCATGCACTTTCAATAACCGTATCACATCAAAAATTCTTCATATTTCTCTCAACGACAATGGCTGACCACAAACGATATCATTCTGCTATACAGGCACTCGTGATATAGGATGTGAAGGACGAGCATATCCTAATAAAATATGTGATTTTCCATTGGTGTTCGGGCAGTTAGACTACCGCCATCTTGCCATTTGATTCTGCAACTTTTGGTAACAAGATATCATTGCTGAATATAAATCTGACTTTGGATTATTCGTATCTTCGTAATTTCATTGGCTCGAATTCCATATGATTAATTCATTGCATATGCGTTTCTGCTTTATTTTAAACATAAAATAAAGATTTTGATGATAGAAATGATAATGATTTCTATGATGAGTAAATCAAGTATTTATATATTTCTATATATAAAAAAAAATCCATATCCAATAATCCTTTTCGTCTCACTATTGTCATTTTTGTTCTTGTTACAGGAAATACGAAACATAAAATAAGTACAAAATAGAAAAAAAATTCTGAGTTTTTAACATATTGCTATCGAAACAAAAATGGAAACATCACTGCATAATGTTTGATTCATATCCTCAGGTCAATGCATGTTTGAATACAAAAAATAGTATCAGATTTTATCGCGCTTGAACACGATAAAAACTGCAGAAATGATACTTGACATTTTGCAACTTAAATTGTTAAACTTAAAAATTCATAATCGCATGAAATAAATTAGAGAAATTAAGTTCAATTAAATCCTTTTTATTCATTACATTATAATCTTGCAATTTAGCAAAAGGCAGATAACCATTTAGATCAAATTGCACTTAATATTGCATTATAAAACTTCGTATTACGCAACAGTTACCTTGCAATTATCTTCAACGAATTAAATTTTCGTATTTCTCAAGGCTTCCCCGGAATGAAGCGAAAAGATTGGCAAGTTTTTACGATGAAGAAAAGAGAGAAAAAGTACGAAAACACATTTCCAATTCTGAAAAACTGAAATTCTATTGAAATCATGAAGAATTGTCACGATGAACGAATATCGTAAATAACAACGCGGAAGAGAAGGGATATGCGTAGAGGAAACAGGAAAAAGCAGGCGATTAATTAATTGACCCTTTAGTTACTTATCTACAAAATATCCGGTCCTTAATAGGGTTCCTGAGTCGTCATGCAGAAACGGACGACTGCGCGCACATCGATAATACCGCAATTCATAAAACCGTAGAAAGATAACCGCATACTTTACTGATACATATATAATATATTCTCTTTCTCTTTCTTTCAATGTGATAAATCTACTTCAAATTAAAGTTGTCTTTATAAACATTGTTTGATGAAGTATCACGGAGAATCATTTAAATACAGTTTTATTTCATGTATGAAGATTATATTATTATAATGAATAGTAGTTTTTCCTTATTATATTATTAATATACATATAATATATTTTATTTTATTTTATTTATAAATAAAAGAATTTTATATATATATATATATATATATACATAAAATGTATACAATGTATATATGCAATACATTACTGTTTTGTGAAAAGCAGATAAAAAACAATTCGGAAGAACTTGAGCCTACAAAATTGAATATGCTTTCATATTACCCTGTCATATGAGCACGGGGCACTGACAGTTCCGATGCGGTCCTGGCAGCATGAACAGCCGCTATCATTCGGTAAATGCACTATACGGACAGTTTTGTAGTAATACTTTGGACATCCTTAGTTGCGTTTATGCTGTGGAGTGAGAAAAAGAGAGAAAGAGAAAGTGAGAGAAAAGAAGCAAGAGAGAGAGAGAGAGAGAGAGAGAGAGAGAGAGAGAGAGAGAGAGACAGAGAGACAGAGCAAATCGAGCTAAGCAGCCGGCGGCGAATCGCAGGAGACGTTACGAACTTTCAGTGGTTTTTGTACAGATCCGGTGACTGCACCGAACATAGCTGATAGCAGCCGGTGGAATTTGCATCACGCGCATGAAGTTGTCCGCAGCGAATGCACGGTTTACAATCGAGTTGAATTGCATGTACGCGAGACGAGGGACGAACGGCAATCGGGCGGACAGTTGGTCGATCCGTCGGTCGGTTGGTTGGTTCGTTGATTGATTGGTCGGATAGTCGGTCGGACGATCGGTCGGACAACACGAACAGACAGTCGCAGAACAGTGAGCAGCACGAGCGTGTAAAGACGGCGAGTTAGAAACCAGCAGCGATTTACGAACGATTTTTCCTGCGTGTCTGATGAGCTCCTCCGTCGCGTCGCTGCTGGTGGTAAGATGGCTGTGCAGCTGGATGGAGGAGGGAAGGAGGACCTGAAAACACAATTTGTCACCCGAGAGGGTACCTATAAACTGATGACCCTGTCAGAATATTCGAGACCGAATCGGGTCGGTTATACCAACAGCCAGGGTAGCGCATCCGTTAGAGTGTCGTTTGTTACGTTACCGGATCCAGCAGACCCCACGGGCGCGCAGGGTCTTGGTGACCGAATGTGCTTCAATTTTGGCAAAGAACTATACGTCTACGTTTACCGCGGCGTCAAGAAGGTGAGTCTGATGATGCAATTATAATAACAATGAACAATGACGCATCTAATGTGTCCCGACAACATAATCGCGGATCATCCTCACGACCTAACCTCGCAAATATTGCCGCGGTACGAGACTCCATCTTTGCGGCTGGCTCGTCACCACGCCTTGCACGAGGATGTCGTGAGTTTGCCGCGATGACGAACAAGAGATTCTCGCGAAATCTGCCTGCTAAAGCATTATTTTGTATTCGCGAGTAAATGAGCTAACGTATATTCGCGCTGACATTTCTTGGAAATGTTACGAACACTCCGTGACATCATCGGATGGATAGTATTATAGATAATGTTAATGTTTCTTTACAATTCTTTTAGTTATTTAACTTATCTTATGCATGTGAGCTCAAAAATTGATACATTAATTAGATATGCTTGAGTTATGCTTGAATTATACTCGTTCGAAACTATAAATTATGAATTTTTTTTTATCTCTAGAAAATCTCTAAAATGAGAGAATAATTTGCATGTTAAATAATTGACTGCATATATGTATTTTAACTTATGATGCTATTGCTAAAAATTAAATTATATCCAGTTAAAAATTATATCCTTTGAAATAGATTTTAAAATAGAACTTTGACAAACTACCAGCAAACTTATGCTAAATATTGTTAAATATTACAGGCCGTGGATTTGAACAAACCAGTGGATAAAAAATTATATAAAGGAACTAATCCAACTTGCCACAATTTTAATCAAACGACAGCAACAGTGGATAGTGCCCCATTGTTGGTAGGATTTTCTACAGGGCAAATACAATTGATCGATCCAATAAAAAAAGAACTCAGCAAGTTGTATAATGAAGACGTACGTAAAACTTAATTTATGAGCGAATCGTAAATCCTTAACTGATATCCTTGATCCTTAAGGGAAATTTCCTCTATACTGTTTGACAAAAAATCAAAAAAAGAATTCTGTTTTTTCTGCAAGCTAGTTATCTGCAAGCTAGTTTACAGTAAGAGATAAATAAATCTGATAATTCAAACAGTATTCTCTGTGTAGCTAGTACATATCATTGTTAGTTCTGATTTAATATACAACTGTTAACATTTATTCAATCTTTATGATATATGTATGTTATCTTATTGAAACATGATAAAGTAGAAAACATATAAACTAATAATCATGGTACTATCCATCACATTTTACATTATTATACTTGATATTCAATAGCATATCGTGCAGACTATTTTGTGCTAGTAGGCGTGCTAATACAATTATAATCTAATCAAATAATTAAACTTAAGAAGCAATATTCATAATTTTCTGCTATTTTCTCATGGTAGTCTTAATAGAGCTATTATCTCTACCTGTTTTAAATATATTCTAATTTCACTGAATATCATATGGTTATTCTTATTTAATAGTTATATTTTTGTTTAATCACAATATATGAAACATGTATAAATGATGTGATTGTTTTTTTTTGTAATCCCATATATTGTCCAAAATTATTTTCACATATGTATCTATTATTAAATCTACAGTGTAAAATCTCATTTCCAAATTTATAAATTCTTAAAAAAATTGAAGTTTTTTGTTTGTTGTATTGTTTGTTGTATTCATTAATTATTTAGTTTATTTTTATATTATGTCTTTTTACGTTATTCTCAAAATATATAATTTAAGGATAATAGAGAATTAAGAAATTGTGAGATTTTAAGACAGAAATATGTTGTTCTATTTAATAAAAGAATGTTTGTGTTTTCAGAGGCTGATAGACAAGAGCAAGGTGACATGTATAAAATGGGTTCCCGGTTCAAACAATCTGTTCCTGGTGTCCCATAGCTCTGGTCAATTATATCTCTATAATGAGGAACTACTTTGTGGTACTACGGCACCACATTATCAGTCATTTAAATCAGGAGATGGATATGCCATATATACTTGCAAAACCAAGTCTACCAGGAATCCATTGTATCGATGGGTAATCGGTGCAGAAGGTTGTTGCATAAATGAGTTCGCCTTCAGTCCATGTGGTACGAACTTAGCCGTAGTGTCTCAGGATGGATTTTTGCGCGTTTTTCAATACAATACTATGGAATTGGTCGGTTCGGCGAGAAGTTACTTCGGTGGTTTTCTGTGCGTATGTTGGTCGCCAGATGGACGTTACGTAGTGGTAGGCGGTGAAGATGACCTAGTGACCATTTGGAGTTTCCATGAGAAACGTGTTGTAGCGCGAGGACAGGGTCATCATAGCTGGGTGAGCGTGGTCGCCTTCGATCCGTACACCACATCTTACGGTGATCACGATCCTGATTTCAGTGGTTCGGATGACGAGACGATGCCGCACAATAATCATAATCACTTCCATGAATCGAAATCGCATCGTTTATCCACGACTTCGCAGGGAGGTGGTGGTGGTATCCACTCAAATCGAAACTCTTGTGGCTCAGAATTGAGAATGACGGGTGGTACGTGCTATAGGTTAGGCAGTGTATCTCAAGACACCCAATTGTGTCTGTGGGATATAACAGAGGACGTGTTAAGACAACCGGTATGTGCTAAGCAAAGGCCATCTGTAGTTGGTAGTATTGGCACCAATCTGTCCTCATCGGGCACGTTCAACAGTGGTAACGGGGCGACAACAACAGCAAATCATCATTCGAATTCGAATGCTAAATATAATAATTCAAACAACATAAATTATAAGGAGAATATAAGTGGTAATAATGAAACTAGTAACAACAGTACGAGTACGAATGCTGCGGTAGCGACCGTGAATTCTCTGACGCAGAGGCTAGCGGGTCTTGGTTTTGGTGAGCGTAAAGGTGATAATCACAAGAGAAACTTTAGCCTCACTATGCGAGGTAGCACCGGTGCGACAGCAACAATAGCAGCAGCTAATAGCAGCACAACAGCAGTCGTGCAAAACAGTGGTGGCGATAAAGCGGGTACCGGCAACTCAATGAACACAAGTAATAGTCTGAATAATAGTGTTGGCAGTGCGGGTCTAGTAGGAACAGGGAGCAAAAAAGTTAGTTCGGTGATGGACGATCCTATGAGATTGATAGGAACTGCCTGGTGTCCCAGGTTTGACGAATGCCCGGTTCTTGAGCCACTGGTGTGTAAGAAGTTGGCACATGAGAGACTGACTGAACTAGTGTTTAGGGAAGATTGTTTCGTGACAGCGTGTCAAGATGGATACGTATATACGTGGGCAAGACCCGGCCATATGGTAGGTCCTCTCACAATAAGCAGCACTCTGCACAGGCCATCACATCATCATAGCAACAATCCCTATACTAGTAATGTCAATTCCATGCGATGTAATGACCTCTGATGTCAACAACCCATGTTTCCAAATCGTTATTTAGCAAGTCCATCAAGTAGAGTTTGTTTATTGAAAATCTGAATCCTGTATATATATAAATTAGAACTAGAATAATGATTATCGTGACAGAAATGAATGGAAAGATTTGTCTGTGGGTCTTCCTATCGCTTGCCATTGTGGCCGTGAAAGGATGCTAAACATGAATGATAGTTTTGGTTCCGAAGTATTAGAACAAGATACATTGACAAATTCGGTATTATTTGCCGGGTGTTTGATACGACGATAACGTCGCTGTTATTTAAGTTTTATATATTTAATCTTAGAGAACCTTTGTTCTCTCGCGTTTAAGTCTATGACTTAGGGTACATAATTTGCGTTTGAGTTTTATTAGTATTGGGAGGTGCCATTGAAGAGGAAGAATTGAAGATTTTCTAGTATTTTTCTCTAAGTTTATATTATACATGAATTACAGAAATACGTGGACGGACGATACTATGAGTGAACGAGTTTGTTCTAGAGTCTAGATCATAGTTACTATCAGGCTGTTGATTTCATATTCATATTTAGAATACATTATTAGATACTTTTTTAATCTTCTGTTTATCGGTGAATACCGTTCGAATATAATTTTGCTTTTCGCTCAAAACATTCCACTAGATTAATGAATCGATGACACGATAATTTCGTATAGAAATTCATTATTCGAATGCATGAAATTAGATATCTGAGATATCATTAGTATAGAATGCTCACATTATGATATTTGTTTTTCAGATATAATTCTTTTATTTATAATGCGCTTTTGCGAACGGGCTTTAACTTACCTTTTATCTAGATGTTATCAGTCTCTAATACGTGATCTTAGTGCATGCGTTGCGAACAAAGAGCATTTACGTGTGTGCTTAAAGTTCATTCATAGTATAGACTGTCATTAATATCTGTGCCTAATAATGGTCTGGTCAAAATATTCTTACGAATATTACAGAAGTACGCTAGCTAAGATAGGTATCAAATGTAGGTACCAATATATTTATATGTTTTTGGTTTGCATCTTTGAGAGCAACGTTATTTGAGCCCTACGAGGTCTTGTAATAGGGCAGGCCCCTTTATTGAAAAAAATCTTTCTATCTTCTGTAAAATGTTGTTAGCTTAGCCAAGCAGAAAGAGAGAGAGAGAGAGAGAGAGAGAGAGAGAGAGAGAGAGAGAGAGAGAGAGAGGGAGGGAGAGAGACACCCAGAGAGTCAACGAAAATTATCTAGCCAAACTATCGTCTCAGATTTATGATATGAAAATAATGTGAAACATTTAATTTTTTGTTGAAAACAATAAATTTTGCCTTGTTGTACAATAAAGCGAAAATTTGAATGAACGATCGCTGCTTGCTTTCTGCTTATTGAAATTTTGTTCAGTCAAGTACAATGCAGAATGCTCCAGGAAAAACCGGAGTCGTGTTTCTTTTTTCTTTTTTTTCGAAAGAGAAAGAGACACGTACATATGCATACATACATATGAATAGCGACACATGAAATATCTTTATTTGCCGTATCGCATGTTTTTCTTTTACATAAATATTATTTTTCAATAATATTAGGTCTCAACATTAGGACTCGAATATTTCCTGGCGTTTTGTATAAAGCATTTGTATCACGAAAGTCCTTTACACTCTCATTCCTTTATTCTGCGGTCTTGACCAAAAATACTGGATAGTCTCAAGTCTGTCTTCAATTAAATTAATCGACAAATTGAAATTAATTCAAATAATATTGTAACATGATTGACAATGAAATTTTTAAAGAAAACTTCTATCAATCTGTATACATTTGAATATTGATGTATACTTAATATTAATGTACATTTAATATTATAACTGAATATTTTGATGAAAACACATAAAAAATATATTATAATTATGTGACATAATTGTAACTATAATTTACTGCGAAAACATTTCACACTTTTGGCCAATGCTGTAAGAATATATCCAATTAATTACGTCGAGGTTTATCATATAGCGTGCGTTGCCTTCTTTTTATAGCGCGACTTATAATTTCAATAGCGCATCTTTTATAATTTTAATCGGACGATGCTTACGCTTATTTCTTAAAGCTGATAAAGCATTAATTCCTTTTTCTCACTTTTGATTGATCGGAAAGATTAATGTTCTGTACCACGCTTTGGCTGATGCAAGAGAATATCGTGGATGAGACCTTCCTGAGTTATCGCATGGTACGTATAACTTATCATTTTTCGTTCTATTTTGCTTTTTATCGCTTGATTGAACTTGTTATGAAGTAGAATAGTGTAACGCTCGAATTGTTCGCACTATCGTTTTTCATCGAAACATACTTCGTCGGTGCTTTTGAATTTACACGCTACGAATCACATTTCTCTTCTCTCACTAAATTTGTATTATTCCCGAAAAGTTCTCGAATAAGCAACAGGAGAAGAGAAGTATACTTTTGTAATGCAGACTATTTTAGTTAATTATAAATTGATTTAATTAAAATACTTAAATTTCTATGAATCTTAATTTAAGAACATTAATTCCTAACTCAAGGATTGACTTGGTATTTATTAAAATCTTTTATATTTTATATTCATTCTTCTGAATCTCTGAATCAAAATTCATATGATGATCAGCAATATATTGCGTATATTATGTAAACTTTTTGGGAATATCGTGTGTTTGCGATAATTAAATAAAAAGTGCATTACTATCAGTGTCCTTTGTCAATAGAAGGTTTATGTTCCTTATAATTTCAGCCAGGAATCGGCCAAGTTAGCGGAACTGCTCTCCATGTAGTTAGCCCGGTGGAAGGCGGCGGCACCATAGTATAGCCAGAACCGGATATCGAGATCGGTCCACCGCGAGATCAATTGGAAACGTTGCAGGAGTTGTCGCGGGCGTCCGAAATGCAGTTCCAACAGACATACGCGCGTCGACGTCATCTGTATTACGTGTGGCCGAGCGAAAGTTATTCCGATACGGTTTAAAACAAACGACTTGAGCTCCAAATCGTTGCTCTATCACGAAGTAGGCGAATTGAAATGAGAATTCAAAGAGAATCTGTTTCTGTGAGATTGAACGGATTTTGAAAATCAACTTTAAAATATATAGATCATTTGTTAATCTTTAATGCAATTTTGAATCCTTAACATATCAGCGACGTTTTTTCGATACGGCGTATCGTTTAATGAATTGTTGTGTCACATACATGTTAAACTTAATCCAAAATATTATTTAATTCTGATCACTTAATTGTAAAAATTGCGAATGGATAAAAAGGAATAAGAATTCAAGTGACGTTGAACTCATCTGATTTAAAAAATTATAGACTCACGCAATGAATTCTCTTTTGCGAATTCCTTTTAATTCGCTTACGTTTTGCGGGGCACAGCTCAAGCATAGCTTAACGCTTAAAGACATATGAATTTATACCTTCTTTTTGGTAAGCCGCTCATTCTTCCGGTGCATATCATTTCCTCTTACTTCCTTTCTTTTCCTCGACATTGTCGTAATGGCGACAATGATGTTACGCGGTCTCACGCCTTTCCCAATAAGAGATTCGTGAATCAGAAGCAATCATGTATACATGTACATACATCTGTATGTCTAATGATCATGACAAATATATCTTGTACCATTCCAGAATAAAATTTCGCGATAAAACATGATACGCGCATCCCGATCGATGAAATGCATGACTTTCAGCAGTCACGAAGAGCGTTTCCATATATTTATTAATCTGAAGTGTTGAATTTCATATAGACCTAAGCTACGTCGATGAGCAAAACTCGGTTTTAGGAATGAAAAACCAGTTTATAATATATAATGTATGAATAATTTATTTTGATTCGCTTACTGTGATGCCATACGTTGAATATAATTGTTTAGCGTACATGAAATGTACATTTACAAAGCATATTGTTTTTGAAAAATGCCTCAATATCTTGAACATTTTTTCACTCGAACGGCTGCAAAAGCAACTAAAGAATTATTAAGGAGCATAATTCTAACAGAATTATTTCTACAGAATTATTAATCGATTTTTTTTTAAATTAAACATGTGTGACCTAGGTCTCTATCATTCTCAGTGCTTCATTTTCGACCGATCGTTTCGAGGAAGAGATATTCCACAAGGCGATACTAGTTCTTAATTTATATATAAATATATTAATAATGGTATACAACTTCACATTATCATTAGACGAATTGTCCTTCTCATAGTTTGTTTCATCGATTAACTTTGATCATGAACATTCTCGATCAATTCAGGTATTAAATATCTGTACTGTTATTATATTTCCGAACTAAATTACTACCTAATTCGTATTCGCGCAATGACTCATGGCAGCACCGTTTGCTTGAATGTATTTATCTTGGAAAACTTGATATCAGTTACGAAAAAACTGTAAATCACTCATTATCGGGAATTTATCTTTCTTTGGGAAAGGCTATGTATCAAGGCCAACAACATTCTAAAAGCGTCATTAAATGCGTAATTTATGAGATAAAATCGCGATATAAAGAATGTTTCTTTTTCCGTTCTCTTTCTGTATAAGTATCGTTTAACTTCTCCCAAGGTTTATGCCTTTAACGATTATAGTCTTTTCTTTTTTTTTTTAATGTCAAATCTATTTCATAAATATTGAAGAAGACATTTTCATCCATATTTCACTACGTATCGCAATGTACGCGTCATCATTCGTCAGAAATTCAATCAAGATACTATTATGTTACACCGATAAAAAGATCAATTCAATAAGACTTTTCGTTCGTTCGATATTTTTGTTCGCGTACGATGTACAACGGATTTACCTTACCTTCGAGACGCACGACGACGATATTGTAATATTATTCTAGGAAGTGCAAGTCCGTTGAAGGTATACTGTGATATGCATGTACGCGATAATATTGACAAATGATCCGAGCGATGAGAATTACTTCCAGGCACTTTGTCGTGCACCGAAACGGATGACCGAACTCGTAGAATAACACATGTAATTGCTGATTAGTTTCTTACTTATAGGCAACAACCGAAGCCGGCCTGCGACATACCAGACTATAATCCATTTGATGATTTTGCAAGAAAAGAGGTGGATGAGTTTAACTCGATTCGAAAGAAATCCATTTTCAATCATATCGACCATTTGATCTTTGAAATCGTAGATTGAAATCGTTTGATCTTTTGTAATTTTTTTTGTCCTTTTATATGTATATCTGTATATATTTCTATCTATATCGACCAACAAGTAATATAAAATAGATCAGAAATACAAAATGGAAACGCGCGAAGATTCATCTGTTTCTAAATATCACAAGTGGAAATAGAAATAGAAAGGAGTATTCAACAAAGAATTCAATCTAATTCTGGATTCAAAAGACTGCAAGAAAGAGTTTCCCGAATTTGCAAGGTAAATTTCTATCGGTTCGTTTTAATTTCATCCCCTTCCGCGGAGATCTGTAAAGTTCCTATTTCGTAAGCTAAATGACGAGCACGCGCGCTCAAAGCGCTTGATTTCGGTCGATGATCGATTTCTGGAATGGAAATGCGCTCTCGTGTAGAGCAAACGAAAGGCTCGTCAATCAATGAGGATAATAGTTTTCGGACTGAACATGATGGACGTTCGTATGCGTAAACAAACGAGTTAATATATATGTAAAATGAACAGAAATCTGCCTCCGGATATGTACGCAATGAATTACGAAAGAAAAGAAAAAACGGCCGAATCGTAAATTTGGATTTCGGAAATTTGCGATTCTCCTGAGATACATGTTTTTATATGCAATACATCTATGTTTAAATAATTTCAAGGGCAAGCTCGGCAGAATTCAGATTGTAAACGCATGATTTTAAATGCTCGTGATAATACAGAGAAGACTCGCCATCATGTAAAGAACAGAAAACTTGCTCTTCGTCCGAGACGTATCGCAACAATAAGCAGTCGCATGAATAATTGCGGCACTGTAAATTGCGCTATAATAAGTATTTCATTGTTTTACAATGACTTGTAGACGACATTTGCGATTAAGTAACGAGTCTCTCAAAGTGTTAACAGGAGACATGTAACTCATTATAAAGTAAATTGCAAAAAGGCAATTAAACTGGATAAAATGTGAAGAATTTATTTTGAAAGAACGATATATTCATGATCAATGTAATTAGAACAAGAATATATATTGAACTCATATCTATTATATAATTATAAACAATTGATCAAGATATCGTATCGATGCATATCTTCTCTTTATCGTATATTGAAAGTATTTCTAAAAAAAAAAAAGAAAACTGCATTACAAGACAGAATTCTGAATAGCGTATTGAAACCGACACAATCATGCCGTGAATTGCATGTCTTCTGTTAGAGGCATTTTGAGTGACGAACGCTCTTTTCATTTACTATTTCGAACTTGACGATATCCTGCAGCTTAAAAACGGAAGGAGCGATATCCACTCGATATTCGATATTCTCTTCCGATTTTACGCTTGCGAAATGACTCCTCGGTTGTCCTTGCCTCAAGGGAATCACGTACAAACGTAATGACTTGCATAACTGGTCGAGGCAATGACGCATTGTCGATTATCCGCGATTCCGCACATAAGGAAAACACACGCTCGGACGAAACAGCTTAAAAAAAAAGGACGAAGAAGATGCAACTCAATTGCAATTGGCGAGAGAGAGAGAGAGAGAGAGCATGCTCGGTTAGGATATCTCGAAGAATCCGCGCGACTGGTCCAGCTGATCATGCATCACCGATAAATAACAGAGTCTAGCATCTCCGGCAGTTTTTTATCTTTCCACGCAGAGAGCTTTGTGGCATCGCGTCAGATCTATACTGTACTTCTCGGCGCATTTCTCTTTGTTTGTTTATAAGCGTGTACATTCTTTGTAATTGTAAATGAAAAAGACATTTTATTGTTAAGCGCTTGATGCATCTCTTACATTTCCTCCCGCAAGGGTTCTTACTGTTCTTACGATTGTAAGGATCATCCTCTGAATTGGTTGCCTTCTGCTTGCCAAGACTCTCTCGGCAACTCACGAAGAGCAATCCATTACGTTATTCTCGAATTGGTCATTAAGATTGAATACGATGAAAAAAGAATGACGGAGATTAGCGACATCCTGTATGGTTAACTTCGCACAATTGAATTTAATGGATCTTTCCATCATTATTTAAGCGGTTACGACGCTTATCGAGAACACTATATCCTTAGCGCGAATTGGTCATCAAAAATACGTCAACGTAACGTTTTAAAATACTAAAAAGTGCATACTAAAGAAGCAATTATGTGTCATTATGACGTCAATTTATTCGTAATTCAATTTCACAGCCAACTACGCCCGTGATGCAACGCACCGATGATTCGTCAGAAGATCGCAGCAATTTTTTCTTCGTGAATCGGACTAGACAAATTTTTCCGATAACAAATCTCGAAATGTCTGATAGTCTTGAGACACGTTTAACCTACCGAAAAAATTCATCACGATGAAGAAACTGCAAATAGTACGGGTGGACAATGATCTGGTACAAAAGGCAAACTTGCAAATCGGCAACAACCTCATCGGCCGAGGCGCCGCAACGGGAGTGAGTTTGCATGCAATTGTATCTGCACAAAATGTATACCGAGGATATCGCATTATGCATAAGTCAAGAGTGCACGCGGGTGGCCAAATTAATTTGAACGTTTCTGAAAAGATCTTCTGAAAAATGCTAAAATTTCGCCGATTCTGATCGATTTACACCGATATGTACCATCAATGCATTGACCATCATTAATAGAACTCTTTTTCATGCTTTCAAGCTTTATCAATCTGATAAAAAAGATCTGACAAATATTAAACATTTTCCCTTTTCACTTCTGATCTGAGTCATCGTAAATATCAGAGTATGCAGACAATGCGAACAATGCGTTAATCGAAACGATCGCAGATTAATCAATCAATAATCATGCGAGCTTCTATCGGATAACGGCGTTCATAATCGGTCGTGACCAACAGAATTCAAATCTACCGCGTCGACATCGCTACTGCATATATATGTATCGTGACAGCCAAGAATGCATTTAATTGCGTTGCTAATTAAGAGATTTTATTTTTATCGATCTCCTCATAGCTCTGAAAAAATATAGCGTATTTCCGAAATATCGCAAATCTTCGGAACAGAAGCTGATAATAAGCACAAAGTGAGCATGAAAGTTTTGAAAATGATTATAAATAGCACACAAAGATAATATATATGATAAAATATATAATTTCGAAGTAACACGCCTGCAGAATAATCTGAAATCCAATCATTTGTGCCGAGTATTCGAAGGTTAGCGTTAATATCGGATTGTCTAATTACTTATGAATTCGCCGTGACGTTTACCTGCGACTGCGCATATCTTTGATACGATTTTATCAATGACCATATATTTTGCAATCGCGCGGCGCAATTTCGAGCGTATTGAAATCGATTTCGACTTTTGTATGCATTTTAATATTGCGATAAATTTATATTACTTTGCAGTATTTATGTAAGTATTTTTTTAGCATTTTTACTAATTATCTGATACAGGTACGATAAGAGTAAACGGTAAATATACACAGTAAATCGGTAAAAAGCAAGACATGCAAAGGATAGGAGCGGAACTTCGTGTTGACGAACGGCGAATTATAACAACAGAATTTTTTTTATTGATAATAATCAACGATTCGCTTTAGCACATATTAATTTATTGTTCACTTCACTGTCAACTATCAGCAGTTCTTTTGATAAAAGTTGCGAATTCTTGCCGTTATCGCAGTGCAATGATGGACAAGTGCTGAAACATGCTGTGATTATCAATGTGTCACCTAACGACGAAATGACGATTACAGCGGTAAGATCTCTTATCACGTATTCCTTGTCGTTTTAGTGTGCATTGATGTGTTGATAATAATGCTCATTGTTAATTTCACTGATAACTCAACTTGTGATACTCAGTAATGATCTTTATTATATTACTTTATAATTTATTATGTTCATATAAACAATACGAAATTTTTATAATCCATTAGAGATATCGCTATGCATAGTTGACAGTTTTTTCTGTAGAGATCATTTTTCAGTATTAGGTGGCACCATGTTATATGAAATCTACTGGATGTACTAAATGGCAAGCTCTTAAACTAGGAACCAGTGTGCCGATAAAACCAGGTGATGTCTGCTCGCTCCTGCCTGAGAAGTGTTGGTTTAAAATCATTTCAGTAACAAATATAATGGATGAGAATGAACAGAAATCGGAAAAGAAGGTATAGTGCTTGTTGCTAAATAGAATAGCTTACAAAATCTCGCAAGATTTTTTTGTATTCCAGGCTGATGACTTAAATAGTGAAACAGATAGTAAAAAAGCATGTTTGTCATCCAGCGTAGAAAGTACTGCAACCCACAGCGAAGTCTCGAACGATATCAGCTTGAACAATAAGAATTCAGCATCTAACCAACAAAATTCTCTTGTTGATGGAGATACAGAACATAATCATACAAATAAGCAAATCCTACAAGAGATCTATTCCGCAAGGTTTTATTTTTATTGCAATTAAGCAAGTGGTCGATAATAAGAACATTACTGATATTCATTTGCATTTTCCCACTTTAGTTCTCCAGAAGGTGATAATATACTTCCGATATGTTCTAAAACATCAATAGATTCTCAGAATGCGATTGAATCTTATAGTATAGTATGTGAAAGTCGCGGAAAACGTAAAACAGAAGATTCTACAAAGGAAACCGTGGCTGCTGAACCGCAAAAAAAGATCAAGTGGGATTGCAATGCTCACTTTAGCGATCAAAACGAAGCACCTTCGTCTTATGTGGCGGAACCTAAATCAACTGCTAAACCTCAGAATCAAACAAACATACCGAATGCTGAAAAAGTCCCCAGAGAAAAGTGCATGTACGGTGCTCGATGTTATCGGTAAGTAAAATTCCACGATTCCAATGTTCATAAAATTAATCTAGTCGAAATGTGAAACATCTTTAAGAATTTTTTCATTTTTGTAGGAAGAATCCCAACCACAAGAAAAATTGCAGTCATCCTGGTGATCCCGATTACGATAAGATCGATAATCGGAAGGAATGTCCGTATGGTGTGAAATGTTACCGTAAAAATCCGCAGCATAAAGCGCAGTTTAAACACACGAGCGTGCCGCGACGACGTCGAAGAGCCGTTACTCCTTTGCATCCGGTGATTGAATCGGATGTTTCTTCTATGGAAGAATCCATTGATGAATCTGATTATGAGCCATCCACGTATTCGGAGAGTTCGGAAAAGACTGATTGGAACGATAGTGAGAGCGAATGGGAGGATGGCACGACTGGCTGACAGTGGCTTTTTCACGTCATTGTTGATTTTCGCGTTGTGTTTTTAAAAACATTCAAATTATAGATGTATCTATTAATGCAGATATATTTTGTTACGAAATATTTATTTTTATACTCGAATTTATATATCGTAACTGCATCTATTCGTTAAATATGAAGAAGAATATAAAATTGTTATTAACATACATTACAATTGATTATTATTCTTCAAAAAGTATTATAGTAGAAAATATAACTATATCAGAAAGTATTATATTTGCCATAAGATTCAAAATATATATACACCTTTTATTCAAATGGTGTTGAATGTAGTTTTTCATCGCAACTATCTCACGTATGAAATATCATGAAATACCATGAACTATTTCTATCTTTCATCAGATTGACATAGTTTCCATTATAATTAAGAATAATTTATATTAAATATTTCTGTTTCTCATGTTAATATGCTTGATATCCTTCATCATCTTCGGCGATATACTCTTCAGTCGCTACAATAGCAGCATCAGCCAACATATGCTTTGGGATTTCAGATCCACGCACTTTGATGGTATAACATGCATTCTCCATCTTTGTAAGACTCTGTTTAAGCGTTAGAATTTTCTTGTTCATTTCATTACTGAATACTAAGCTCGTATAGCCCAGGAAACCTACGTATATCTTTCTGACTAAATTACATATTTGATAACAACTAGTTACATCGCCTATTGCCAAACTATTGATACACTTTCGTGTCAATTCTCCAGTCAGATCAGCTATCCCTAGGATATAATCTGTTGGCGTAATCATTACTTGTGTTGTCTTAGTGATAACTTGTTGAATCGTTGACTCGGCCGGAGTTGTATGATATATCAATGCCTTTTCCAGATTGGTCCAGTCTTGCATACTGCCGTTTTGCAGATATTCATGGAATGTAAGTGCCTCAATATATTCCTCCAAGCCAGCACGATAAGCTCTATGAAATTGATACGCATCTTGACCATCTAATTCATTCGCGATATCTCTGAACATTGTTTGAGCTACTTTATCAAGTCTAGACTTGGCTATGTCTAGTACGAAGCCTCGTTTACTCTCCTTATCGATAGTATGCAAAAAGAAGATTATTCTTTTGCTTTCGATGCCCAGATCTCGATTAATTTTGAAAATTCTCTCGTAACGGTCATGTTTGGCATCCAGCTCTGTCGCATAAGCGCGAAACTGTTGTATTACCGGATTGTTTTCATCTATATTCTCTACTATTTCTCTACTCTTATCACCGAGATTGATCCTATCCCTATTGTATCCACGATTTCTCCTCCCTGTAAATAAAGTCATAAGCAAAACTTCAAAGCAATGAATTTACATTTTCCAATTTTAAGACTAATTAATTAATTTAAGGTTTAAAAAGAGTGGATTATATCATTATTACTACACATAAACAGTGAATATATATTTGTGACAGTTGTCATATAGTAATTCTTATATGAAATTTGTTAACAATAAATTAATATAATATAATAAAATTTCAGAATAACGTTATAACTATGTTTAATATAGCTTACCTTTTCCTTGCGACATTGTAATTCTTCTCAATTATTTCGATTAATTCGCTCGATTACTCCAAGCACACAAGATTGATGTAGACTATTTTTATGATCTAACCATAAAATGTACAATAATGGAACATTTCTTATTTTATATCGTATTAATTAATAAGAAAACTTTATATCATACATTATTGAGCACAGTATTCTTTTTTAAATAAGAAAACTTCCAAGTAGTATTACATTCTGTTACACGAAAGTATTGATAAAGATTGGCTGACTTTTCGTTGAGAAATATTACTTATAATTAAAGAGATGTCAAAATCTTGAGTTATACTACTACTTCACTTTTAGTCCAAGATAATAAAGTCTCGTAGCGGAAATTTTAGGAACTAGTATTTGAATGCAGCCGTAAGAAGCGCCTACAGAATGATAACCACTCTATTGCTGTTGTATAGTGGATTATCGTTTATAGATGCCAACAGTTGCTAAAGCAGTTATGCGCTTTGGGTCCTTTGCTTTTAATTAATTTCTAAAATAGCATTTACGAACTTTCACTTTTTTTGACTGAAAAATCAAACAATAAGATGAATAATAATTCAGATGTTGCTTTATGTTCATATAATATATCTAAACAGTTAATATTTATAAGTAATGCTATTTAATAATGAATTAAAAAAACTTTTACTTACTGTTTAATAATGAATTAAGCAAAATTATTTTTCAAGTAATTTGGCTTAACAATGGATTACAAATATTGTTCTCATTAAATAATATAACGACAGATTTTAGAGTAGGATAGTTCTAAGAAAGAGAATAAGAAAAGATCTTTGTTTTATTGATGTACATTTTATTTTAATCAATATCAAGGAGATATTAGTAGAGTATACTTTCAAAACGTTTCGAAATTGATTCTTTCTTCAAGAAAATTTTTGAATTACGAAATTATTTAGAATTATGTATAAGCTTTAAGATGAAAGTAATAATATCGAAATCTCTTCTTGATTAACTTTAAGCGCATTTGATCTTAACGGGATTTACGTAAAGACGTTAGACGTCTAAAAACTTTAGAAACTTAATTTATAGATGAATTACCAAAGTATTCTACGTCGAAACTTAGAAAGAAACGAAGAACGATGACCACGTATCAAACTTTTATTAAAAAAAAAGAGACAAAAGATTGATTCAAACTTCGCTGATGTACGCGACCTTACTGTTGTAACATATTTAGATAAGCAATCTGCATTCTATACAAGTTTTTCAATTCAATATTCCTTCAGAATATTGTATATAAAAATATTTGTAGGAAATGCGATTTAAAAATAATTGGAAATGTAATATAATTTAAATATTATATGTAATCTATTGATTCGTTTCTTAATAATTATTTATCAGATTTTTAAATAAAGAAAACCGAAACAGCGTTTGATATTTATGTAAAAATATTTTAACCGATTTATATTTATCTAATTATTATGATGTCGTGATGATATCTTGGTAAATGATTTAAGTATCTTTGGAAGAGATACCGTCGATTCGAGTCATTTATTATATTTTATAAATCGAGAATGGGATGTTGAAATTTTTGCTAAAATATTCTTCATGTTTTATTGAGTGTTTGATGAATGTAGTCCTGAATTTATCAATAGCAAATATCAAATAATGCGAAGACCAACAAGATCGAGTGTAGCGGATGGGGTTGGTTAGACTATCTACCCGCACGAAAAGTTGAGGGGTTGAGGAACGAGAAGAGCGGTTTGTGGAATTAATCAGTACCGGTTTTCGGTAAATAAACGTAACGAGGATTCCTTAGTCAACACATCGATCTCTTCAAGAATTCAAGGAAAGGCTGAGAGCCTTGAAGTTGAATTATAGCCGTTCGATAATGAAATTCCAGTTTTTCCAATAGCATTCGAGAAACACCGATTCATTTAAAAGATAAAATCATTCTCTTTTGTGATATATCAATAAATAAATGAATGTAATTATATAGAAATCTCTAATATTATTTTATATTATATAATGTAATAATAAATTTAATAAAATTATGCTTTAAGTTATTCTCTTTTTAATAATTTTCTCTCTTAATAAGAAATAATAAAATTTGCTTGTAATTTATTTTATAGAGAGAGAGAGAGAAAAAGTGAGAGAGATGACTTTAAAGATAATAAGTTATACAATATTATTATAATATTATTCTGAATTTGGAATTAAATAATCATGCATTCATTTGTTAAGTATAATTAATGAATTTATTATATTCCTATGTATTTAATATATCATTTTCTATATATAAATAATTAATTTATTTAACACAATACATATTACATTTTCATTATTTTCATTATGCATATTATATTTGTCATTAAACTATTATGGATAATTAATTATTTGAGCGCTTGTAATTTACTATTGCATATAATTTCTTATTAAAGATTGCTTTCATTTCTCCAAAAGATCACTTTGAGATTTCGTAGTTTAATGTAATTATTGCGAATAAATACTGCGATTTTTCGCGCAATGTTTGTTAATTGCTTGATCCGATAATCTGAATAATGAAAAAAATTAAGGAAACTTATCTGTCGCATCTTTGAACGGAATTGCACCAGGAGAGATTAAATTACACTGGCCAACCCTGGATTTTAGAGGATTTCTGTCTAGCAACAGATTATTCGTTTGCTGATTGTGTCGTGTCGCGACTGAGATTGATAAACGTGAGACTTCAATTAGTGTTTTGCACATCTCCATAGATATTTTATTTAACCACTTTTGTGAAAGAAACTTTCCCAACCGTCCTTCTTCTCGCTCATGATTTATGCCCGAACCGTTTAACAAAGTTTTTATTCGCGGATAAAGTTGTAAAGATGATTTATACGCATCTTTTGGACTTCACAGATTTTGCCATATAAAAATATCTGCTGCATTTGGCGGCATCTTTACGGCGATATACAATAAGAAGACGCTCTCTTCGAAACATTACAGGAATGCTGATAAATAATTTAGAATATTATAATATCGTGGATATTATATATAAAATATTCTTTTTTTATTTCAAGAAGAGTACCTGCAGATTAACTATTTTCCGCAAATGCTTCATTCAAAAAGTAACGCATCTTTTCTTAACCGAGACGAACTTGCCCGCATCTGCCGCAGGAGCGGATTCAGGAGATATAAGTTACATAGCGAGTTTCGTGCATGTAAATGTGTCGCGGCAGATATTCGTGACGGTTGCTGACTGAGTTTGCGCATGCAAACTTAAACGAACGCGGCCAAATGTAAAATCATAAAAGTTTCAACTCGAGAAAAGCCATAACGACAGAAGCCGTCTGAGAGGCACTAGTCGAGCTACAAGATCAGGCGAGTCAATGTCGCGAACCTTGTCACAGTATATATATATATATATATATATATATATATATATATATATATATATATATAAATCATAAGGTTTATCATTATTCTCGAGGAATTCGCTGTTCGATTATGATTCTCGTGACTTACTCGTCCGACTCTGTTAACGAATAGACGTCTTCTTATATGCCATCCAGGATGTTCATCTCGCCATGCGAGACCGATCTTGATTCTCTTTATTTCTTGAATATCTTAAAAAACGGATGACGGTTTTTCGTTTTTCCTTAGAATAAGGATGAATCTTTCTCGATAAAAGATCGCGATGTCGCGTTATAAAATTGCAATACTGCAAATGAGGCGGAAACGAACATTCTCGATGACATATTCAAGTCGATCAAGCGGATGATCACGAAACAGCAATAATTTACAAGGCATCTTTACGACACGAAAAAAATTGTCCTATGAATGTTTCTCCGATATTTCTGTCTTGCACTGATATTAAAAATCACGCCGTTTCCAATTCAGATGGCCCGGTAGAAAACAAACTTCAGTAGTAAATAGCCGCATTTAAGTTAAATAGTTCGGAATATGGACCATATTCTGAATCCGCGTCTACGGATTCACAGCCGATTATTCGAAACTATCGCATTTTTATCCACCATGCACTTTTATTCGTGCCGTTGTTCGGATGCAGGGAAAGGGCGCATAAGCGCGGATCGACAAGGGCGCGGTGGGGTAGTGCATGTGGAATAGCAGACGGTGCACTTTGCATCTCCAATGGCCAATTACGTGCTCAGCCTGGAACGCGCGGCATTAAAGCGCTATATTCCAGTGGCACAAACCGTATCGTAATTCACTGTCATTCCTTGATCGTAAAGAACGTGCGCGATCATTTTCTCCGCGCGATAATGGTGCTTCATCAATCTTGATTAATATCACTTTAGCGAAATTTTTAATCTTTCATCTTCTGAGAAGCGTTGATTCTTTTGGTGTTATTAGAGTGAAATACATATTAAGTGAAAATGAACAAGGAATAAATTCAAATCCAAGCAAAGAATCTGTTTCTCTTCCCTAAAATTTAATTTGTAAAAATTTCATTATTAAGATGGTGTTTTGTGATTACTTATTCTTCCAAAGATAAGATGTTTGATGTCTCTATGAAAGAGAGAAATCTAATGTAAATCCAATAAATCTTTTAAAAATGAGAATGAAGAATCTGGGATAAGTATCTGGGGTAGTAGCGTTCCATACCACATCCTGAATAACAGCCCCACAGCGGCTATTTCGCGCGTTTAATGGCAATGAAACATCAGGACGCCTCGACGAGGAAATAAAAGAGGCAAAGGAAAACTCTCAGGACGCGCTCATGGAGAGTTTCGCTTTGCAGACGGGAAAAGCGGCGTGAAAGGAGGTCGGGGAGAGGTTGCTAGTTCTTCGTTGCGATGCGGTTATGCTTTATGCGATTTACTTCTTGATGCCGCTCCTTCACATCCTCGTTGCGCTTTTCCTCGCAGAATAACGCGTGCGCTACGCGTCATCATCGCCATCGCCACCCGCAGGAAAAGAACGTGAATTGCTCCATAAAAGCGACACAAGGAAGACTTTTGAATAAACGGATAAGCTTGCCAGCTTGCGTAAAATAAACGCCAGCTTCGTCACGCGATCTAATTTTCAATTTACGGGAACTAATAGCTCCTTGAAAAATCCGACATCACGTTCACGCGAGAAAAAAATCGTGATCCACGATTCGTTGAGCAGAGTTCAGAAAGATTGGATCGCGACACAAAGTAGCCGGATAAGTCCAAAAGCCAGTTTCTTAGACGAAAAAATGCAAGTAGAATAAAATGCAAGGCAGAATGAAAAGATGTAACACGAAATTGATGTGTTTATTTATGTACAATATTTACAAAGGCATAGTGTGAATCAAGTGGCTATATAAATGTCTTAATGCGCGCCAACACGTGTGGTTTCATCTTGCTTTTTCGCACCAGTCTCCATCAGCCATGGTCCAGGGACCTCCTATACCCTGTTGAACGATGGTCGATAACCCAGAAGTTAGGCGATGCGGTAGATATCTGGATCTTCTCGTACATCCGTCTGCCACTCGCCCACTTCTCTTAATGCCCCTGGTGTTTGACCTTTAAATGCAACTCTCTTGAATGCTCCTACCGATCGACTCCGAGTGCGGCCTTTGGAGACTGTAGAATGTCTATAATAGATTGAAACAAAAATTAAGTGAAACATTCAAGAAAGTGAAATGAAAAATGGAGAAATGAATGTGTATAAATGATTGCAAAAAGTAGAATTATTAATAATCAGATTCTCTTAAAAAAAAAAAGAATATTGCGAGGCAATATAAATATTAAATTTGTATAATTGTTTTATGCAACGGTTTTGCAGAAACATTTCACGCGTAAACTACCATTCAGATATTTTATTATACAAAATTATATCGAAATAAGGTCAGAAAAAGCTGAAATTTCCGCGACATCATTCAACATAATACTATATTATGTCGAAGTCGAGTTAAATCGAATTTAAAAGATATTTGTTTAGGTCTTAAGGTTAAAAGATCTGTCTCTCTCGATACCACTTAGAAAAATATAGAAGTGACAACCGAAAATCGAATTTGATCTGTCTGAGAGCTCTTAGAGAGCTCTTCTTATTCACTGGACTAGTGTAGAATTTTTATAGCGGATATCTTTATGCTATTTTTATGATATTGAAATGTATATGTATCGCGAACTCAACACTGATAATCCTCTTCGCTGTGATGAAATATAAAATTGAAAAATATACATTTATGAAAATAAATAAACTTTACGTAATCATTACGTATAAATGCATGTAGATTCTTTAAAAACCGTGAAAATATAAATATAATTTCTAGACATAATATCTAATTCATGTATTTTATAACAATAACTTTCGATAAATCGAGAAATGAAGAACGAAATTTCTTTTTTATAAAAAAGAAATTTCGCCATTTGAAATATTTCAATATTTTACACTGCTAAAAATTTGCGATTTGGATTTTTTGATATATTCTTGAATATTTCGATACAATTATTAAATTATTTCATTATTCCAAATAAATACGTAAACGCGAGGATAAAGTTTTCATTAAGTTCGACTTACGAAAAGACAAAAAGATGTAAGAAAACAAAATCATAAAGAAGACCAATAAATTCAAAAGTGATTCTGCTCAGTTGTCGGAGCGAACATGGAAATATATATTCTCCAGAGATTCTCAAATTTGCAGTTTTGCCCGCTTTTAATATTTCAAGACTTTTTAAGTTGTTCCATTTTCTCGAAAAAGCTTATTATACAATATTTATTATCAATACGTACGTAGATATAGAAATGTAGATAGAAATATTTCAGTTGAAAATTTTTAAGTCTAAAAATTTTAAGATTTTATATACAATTCTCTTGATAAAATTATTATACGAACATAAAGGAAAACTTAATCAAGAGAAACATTCCAACTAACTCGTATATTTTTCTTTTAGCATTTAGCATCGGTTTTTAGTTCTTCTCTTTCTCCGATGAGGCGACTGGTTCTTGCCTGTTCGAATGAATCAATGCCTCAGATGAAATCGGATTACTCACGTTCGGCGATGCTCTCGGATAATCTGAATCTTCTAGGACGTCGTGGGACATCTCCCGTCCTTCCAGCTGACGTGGTCTTCGTGGTAGGGACCCGTAACGAGGAAGCTTTCTGTCTGGAAGAAGTCCCAGGACGGACTTAGCGTCAATCGTATAATCGGTTTGAAGTAAGCTCGCGGATTTCACAAAGTATTTTGAACTTCCCGGAGACAACTTTAGCGCGGCGCACGTTCCTTCTCATGGACGGCATCTTCGATTGCTCTTTACTGTTTTATTTGCAAAAGCCGAAAGCTCGCGGTTTGCGAAAGGATATTGTAGATACCTGGAAGCGCCAGATGAAACACATTCTTTCGGTTACTTATGGAAAGATCGCAAGATCTGCTAGGAATTGAATCCATTGACGATAATCAAAAGGGATTAGGAAACCTTTTATCTTTCAAACATTTGATTACATAATTGCCGGATATTTCAATCATAAGTTCCAGTATGGATATTAAATTATCTCTCCCGACTCTTACCAAACTCTATAAAACGTTGGCATCATCAATTACCAAGTTTCAATCTTTTAATCGAATAGATTTATATTAATAAACTACAAGATACGAAATCTTATAATCACCAAAGTTTAATCTTAATTTTCATAAAGTGGAGTTGAAAGATTAAGCGAATATGACAAGAGTATTTATCTTTCGAGATATCTTGCAAATTCAATCCACGAAAAATGCAGTTGCTTTCTATCTTAATACCGTATCTAAAACTTTTATACTGAATATTAACTAAATAATACAATTTATGAGCCATAGAGATTATCATTTATAATCTATTATCTATTATCCATTACAGAGATATCGAATTGTCGGGGAGAACGCGAGATCGATCGGGAATTGTGTCGAGAAACGTTCTCCGCCGCCTCTTTCGGCACGCATTTCCCGTAAACTTCTACCTGATCCTCCCTCGTGTAGATTATCACATATCCTCGTGCATATCCTCGTGTGTATACACGCACATAGATGTATTCTCGTACTCTCCGTATGCATACGTCGATACACTAGAGCCATTCGCATACCGCACGTGCAATTTTCTTGAGAGTACCGTTAACGGACGCCGTTGATCTAAGATAAAATTCGATATTCTTGAGATCCTCGTACAAACGCGCTAGTTCCATCAGTCCAAGTGGAAATTCGCCGAATGAGATGGCCGCTTATGCCCGGACGATGTGCCCCGATCCCTTCTTTAAAGGGGGCACTTGTAAGATTTAAATGCTAAATCCCTATCCAACCTGAGCGATTCAACGTTTCGCAATCTGTTACGGTGAATCCGCTCGCGGTGCTTTAAGAACCGTTCGCTGCAAGGAGTGGGCGAGTTAAAGGGGGGACCGAGGAATTTGTATCGCGCAGCTACAAATCTTTACACTTCGAGATTAAGGAGCAGCTTGAAAATATCCTCGGATTCTCCTGCCTTGCCTTTTAATCTCTCTTTTAATCGATTCCTTAACACTGGGGATAACTTACCTGTGAGATGATTGGTCAAGGCCGTCGTGGGTATGAGATCCGGATTGCCGTCCTCCTCTTCGCCCTTACCCGCGAAAGTCGCGATGCTCGGTTGCTGCGGGGGTTTCGGCTTCGTCGGGGTGGCTGCATGCCTCCTCCAGAGTGCCATTAGTACACCGGTCACGATTAATCCCAGCCCGGTCGCCGTGCCCCCGAGTCCAATCAGGATCGGTGACATGTCGATCGAAGACGTCGACTCACCTGCAAACGAAACCATCATCTCTCTCGTTCATAAATAATGTATGCGATGGTCACCGCAACCGTCCTCCGTCTCGCTCTGATAAGATTATATAAAGCTAAATGCGCTCACGATAAATTTCTCGCGTATTATTAGCATTAAGTAATTGAAAAAATTGCGCATTCTTCCTTCTGCTTGTTATTTGTATCATTATTGTGTAGCTGTCCCGTGATAAATATCGCTAAGTTTATAGTTCCGTTAATGGGATTAACGATGAGCTCGTGCTCCTCGTGCTCAATGAGTATCGATCTCCACGTAATTCACTTATTTGGATAAAATTACACGCGTATCCCGAAACGTCGTCGTTCCTTTTATACGCGCGTTTATCGAAGCCCATTTTATTTCGCGAATCGAGTTTCTCCATCCATCGATCTATTTATCCATCTACTCGCCCATTTAATCGAGGGAGTCTTCCCCTTTGCCATCTCTTTCATCCCGAGACGAGATTGCCGGGCTTGCGCGCACGGTATGGGTACCTGCTTAAGATCCCGCGCGCTAGATGCGGTCAACCAACGGATCAAATGCGGTTGGATGTTCCAATTTACCTGTCCGACGTCCTCTCGGCGAGCTCTCGCGTCACTGCGAGGTAATCTGTTTCCAATTAAACCGCGTAGCCGGGGAGTCGATCGTTCCGAACTTTGTGGCAGGTTGCATCACGGCGGCCTAACGCTGCGGCTGATTTGTTAGTCGCTAGTCCTGGCGAGAGGGGGAGGGATGGGACGGGGAGGAGAGGGTGAACTGTGCAACGAATTAGGAATAGCGAGGAGCGTCTACGGGGAGACGATGCGCTTGCCCTCCGCGTCGTTTCCGCGTCGTCGTTAATCATTCGGCTTAAACGGTGCTGCTAGCATACACTTCTGTGCAGGATCCGTTTGGAAATTACTGCGTTCTCCTTTGAGAAGGAGCATCTCCTTCCGCGAGATTGATTCGCTCGGCAAAAATCTAGTCGATTACTAGTTAGAATGCCGAAAGAATTGACGCGAAATTTTAGAATAATCGGATTATGGATATCGATCGATGTATTATCCGTTAATTATAGGGATATATTTCCGCGGCCATCTATCTCTTATGCGATAGAGATGAGAGGATTTCAAGAATTCCATAGTTGAAAATTTATGAGCGTTACAAAGCAACGCGCTTTGCGATAGTCGAGATCTTGTATCAAATATATATATATATATATATATATATATATATATATATTCTTTTTTAATAGTCAGAAAATCATGAATAATCATCGTTCTTTTAATGTGAATCTTTTAATCGAGATTTCGTCTCACATAATTTAATTTCTTTAATTTTCTTTTTATATTAGATATTCTTCGAAATAAAATTAAAATCATCATTAAATAAATTGTATATATTTATGTTATTCTTATAGCCACTTTAAATCTTTATCTTAAAATGTTTATTTTATGATGTGAAAGTTACAAGCATCTCCATATCGATAATCCGTTTGATAACTCGATTGCGGACTTAATCGAAGAATCCGCATGTGACGGCAATGTTTCTGGGACACATTACAAATTGCAAGCGTTGTAGCAATGACTGTAATTCGATCACTCTGTAAACAGGATCCATCGAAGTCGCGCGCGTTGCATCGGCGCGACGTAAACAAGCCGGCTAGCTAATTTGTTTTCAATTAACAATCAAGTTCCAATTAAATACTAATTAACGAAGTACAAAGAGCGTTCATTCACCGTCATTGCGAGACGTAATTGAATACGAACGAAGCGGTAACGTTAAAGAAAGACGACTTGTCGGATCGAAGGAGGAGTGCACTCCCTCTTTCACCCTCAGCAACGACGAAGGGTCGCGTCCCTTCGTTTTGCGCTGAAACGAAACTGCGGCGTTTCGATTTCGTGAAATTTCGCCATTGACGGTTGATGACGCTCTCGAAAACTTACAGCATAACGGAGGTAAGTACACAGACGTTCTTCTAATGGAATCACGATGCAACATCGACGTGAAATTATCTGGAAGGACGATACCCTTCTCTCAGTATAAATTCTGGAATTTTATGATTAACGACGGCGCGCGCCTTGATAATTTTCTGGCAAATTTCAGAATCTGCCGCCGTCCGATTCGTCTATTAATCAAGTCAAGTCAAATTTACGTTAGCGGAATTTTAATTTGGGCTTTAACTCATCATCGCGATATTTAACGTGAGGAAATTAATAGTGCCGCAGTTAATAGTGTCCATTATACAAACACTACAAGTGCAAATGCATGCACTGTCCTCGATTCATTCCGCATATCAAAAGAGAACGCGTATAATTCAGAAACCTCACAGGATTTTATCGTATACTTATGGTATATCGCGATCACGCCTTTTCTCGGGAATTAACGAAAGTGAATATTTTAGCGTAAAGCCCGGTCCTCATCGGGGAAAGAAAAAAAAATAGAGGAGAGCGTGCGTGACGCGAACGCGGCAAAGCAGAATGCATAATAATGGCTCATAAATTCTGACACTCATAAATTTTCTGGTCGATGGACGACCGACCGGCCGACCGACCGACCTGTGCAGCAAAACCTGCGACTTCCAGCAGGGTCGACCTCTCCGGAAGTCGCAGATTGTTCAATAGGGATCATTTGCATGTCGGGATCATTAGCGTTTCCGATTGGGATAGTGTCATGTCTAAATCGACGGTTAAAACTTGATGCGCCGCTTCCTCAAATACGCCAAACGGAAGCGGGAAGTGTGCGGGGAAGGAGCAAGGGCGCCTCGACTTTTATGGTCGCTTTACGAAATGGAGCGATGCTTTCGCGATGCGCCCATTTTATGGCGTAACGCTTTTACAACGTGTAATTTCCGAAGCGCGAGTGCGTGATTAAATTGACAATCGATTCGGGCGTTAATGCCGCGCTAATCGACCGTTTCCTCCGTCATTCGGAACTTTCGTAAAATTCATTAAATCTTTTCCTTGATGGAAAAATAAAAGAAAAAAGAAAAAAAAGATGCCGCGAATACCTGGAATTTGAAACGTACGATTTTATTAAATCACGTTCGACCATGAGCCTTTGTGATTAAACAGAGCGGAAGCCCTCATCGTTGTAATTTTCACGATACGCACTTTTCATTAAACACTTTTTTCTGCGATAGAAAAAATTACACAGAAAAATTAATGGAGCCTATGGGAAAAGGTACGATTTTCGTCGCGGCGTATTTTCGCCAGAATTTCCGGATAACAAACGAAGGACCGGCTGGTCGATCGATATGCCACGATTTGATGCAAACATCAGCCCGGGAAAGTGAGGAGGTGGAAGGGGAGAGATTGAGAACGGAATAAAGAGCACGCGAGGGTGAGGAAAAAAGCTTTGGTTCTGGTGCGGGCGTGGGATATCGATTCCATGCACTCAGGATTATTTGCAGCGCGATTGAAAGGATTAAGAAGGGTTTCTCGGAATTTCCTTCCCGGGTTTGTATTCTATAGATTTTTAGCCATGTATAATTTATGAGGCTTTTATCATGCGCCGCATGAACTATGTAAAACCATGCATACGGAGCAGGACTTATTCAAAGGCCTCGTCGCTACGAGGAAGAATGTACAATTACGATTTGTAGACAAATAAATTACGCCGAGTATTCAATCTTTGCATCATGGATATTATGCTAACCGACATAGTATTACCGTAACTTGTTGATGCACTTGTTGACGAACTTGCGTAATATCTTTTCCTCAAGAGGCGATCATTCATAGAACGCTGTACTGTTTATATTGATTTTTATGTTTCTTAATGTCTATTATCGGATTAATCTCGCGATTTCCGTCTCAAGAAGAAACAGATGATCGATTGAAGCAAATTTGCCGACTTTGGCGGAACTGGATCTCACTAAACAATAGGCCAATAGGTCAGATACATATTTTCGAATTGCACATGGCAGACATATCCCGCACAAGAACGCCAGGCTTATAGCCCTTTCGGGAAATACATTCTAAGCGAGTTATCTCTTTGCTCACTGCTCGGCGTGATGGTCTCGATTGGATTTGGTGGAAACTTACCGGTGAACTTGGCCACCCCTTTCAAGGCGACCTCTATGGCGTACGGCTCGCTCGAACCCTTGGCGTTCACCGCGTAAAGGGCGACCTTTGCTGACTTAAGCAACTGGAATTCCCAATACGGGCTCAGGGACTCTAGTCGCCGTTTGTCCACGATAGCAACGAATTTCTGCGGTAGACCGCCGTCGTATCCCTCGACGCAGGATATCCTCACCCGGGAGCCGTTCAGATTGTAAGTAGTGCAGTTCTGCAACGGGTAAGGTCTGCCTGCGAAGAAGATGCGGCTTTGAAGATCGCGTGAGCGAGAAAGTCCATGACATGAGAAATGCAAGCATCGATCAGAGATGGGAAATCGCAAAGTTGCCTTTGAAGCACATGCATGCTCGTTTTTGGATCAGATTTCGTTCCCTTACTCCCTCCCGCGCGGATCCCGATCCTTATACCCTTGTATACATATCAGTGTACATATGTAAAGAACATAGGAGACGCCCCGCGGAAAATAAAATCACGTCATTACGCGTTAGTTCTACGCGAGAGTTCCTCGAATCACGTTTGGAGTCGGATACAAAGTTCAATTTTTCGTCTGAACTCGATCGCGAGGTCGCGGAATTTCGCGGATTTTTTGGAAGTGTCGTGACGACGATGCGATGCGAGAAAGACGACGTCGTTGTTGTGACCAAAACAAAGAAGGGGATTATCGTTGCCTGTCTTGCAACGGTATGCATCGCGCTATTATTATTGCAAGGTTTGTGCTGTATTTGTTTTCGCGCGGTGCATCGCGCGATTACTTTTGCTATCGCTAATCTTTCGGAAAATGGAAAATAGTTTCCGGAGACTGGAGGGAGAGAGAGGGCTAATAACACCGTCATTGCTCACGGTGAGTGCGGATTAAAGCATCCATTAAAGCCTTGTCTTGTTTTTCGCCGTGTGGTTCATTGTTGCGTCATGTTGCGCGTAAATATCACCATTCCCGTTCCGTTGGGAAAAAGGCCGAAATTCATAATTATCCCGCGTGTCGCTTTAATTTATAATTAATATCCGCTTAATATCGACTAGGAATGAAGTATCCGAATGAACTATCTCTTCTCTCTTCAGTGATGTATTTCTCGGCAGGACACGTTGCTTGAAATTAGCTATTTTCAATATTACGAAACTTCATAATTGCATCTCGAATGAAATTTAAAATAGAATTCGCGTGCTAACTCAATCAAGAGGCGCATTCGCGACTTTTGTGTGACTTCATGGCGATCCCTGGAGAAATATTAAAATTCCGCCCGTATTTAGCGACATTATACATTCACGATATAATATTCCCCGCTCATCAAATCAGCAATAGCGCTTGACATATTCATGACGGCATTGAAACGTTATTGTTTTTGTCTGCCGTCTGCTACAAATCTGTTTCACTTGAGAATGAAAGGTGCGACAATATGTTTCTGGGACATTGCGTATTTACGATACATTTATAACCGGCGCGCAGTCGTCAGCATTCGCAACTCGATTTCATCAGCTCGCATCTTAGCGGAGATTACGCGTTATATCGGCATCGCGCGCTTCTTGTTTACGGCATTTCTAAAATCGGCTTACGGGAGAACGCGCGTCGAGAAATAACAATGTTTGCGTTTACCGTATTCGGCTTGTCATTCCAACTAGAAGTCTCGAATGCTCGGGTCGCCAAAAATTTGTTATTACTCAATGGAGAATTTTTGCGAATAATTCTTCCGAATAATGCGAATAATCATAAAAAAGTGTATGGATCGAAGTAAAATAATTTTCATTCGAATCGCCTATTATTGCCTGCGGTCTTTCTTTTCCTGGTATCCGACATTCAGCGCGCATCATCGTCCCCTGAAATTGGATCTATCTAAATTGGCGAGCTAACAAAAAATTATCAATAAAAATTTCATAGTATTCGCAAATGGGCAATAAAAAAAGCATTTAAAAGTCATGAAAATTTCACGGTCAAATTTTTCGCAGATCGAGGTATTGTTTCAACTAAAATCCGCCGAAAATTTCGAGAGTTCTCGCAATGTATCTATCAATATTCACTGTGTATTCGTTTCGGGAATATCCAAACAGCGTTAAATCACGCCGACACCTGAAAATCTTCATCTCGCGCATCTTCCGCGCGTGAAGGGGAGCAAGAGGATCCCGTTATCCGATGATTACGTAAGGAATACATCGGGTCGAAGCGCGAAATAAATTACGTGTCCAATTACTGCGAGCGGGCGGGGTCGTGCTGAAACTGGGAAAGTGTAGTCTGTGACATTCTCAGGCCATGATACGACCAGTGAGCCAAATCGATTCAGTTGTCCGATGCGGCAATGCTAGTGCGCGCGGAAAATGTGGGCCACCATGAGGTACGATGGAACGGACAGGACTTTTCCGGTCTGCTCGAGAATCCGCGAATCGGCATAGCGGCAACGGCGGCGCGACAGGCGTTATACCTCGTAATGAACATATTCAATTACGGTTTTCATTAAATTTCCGCAAAAAAAGCGCGCGACCGACGCGGGCGAATTTCAACGCGGCGCCCCTCCTGGCTGTTGCGTTCCTCTTCCGCCTCCTATCGCTCATTTGCGCTCTCTCTCTCTCTCTCTCTCTCTCTCTCTCTCTCTCTCTCTCTCTCTCTCTTTCTCTCTCTTCTTCGCTCCTTTCGCTTTTGCTTTTTTTCTCTCCTTCAGTCTCCTTAAGTCTCGCGACTGTGCTCTCGTTAGATTTTCGCAGTTCTTCTGCAAGTCGTGACGCGAATAAGAAGAGCTGTTGCAGCGTGCATTACAGATGATGGTTTATTCGTTCAGATAACCCGATGATCAATCCCTGGTAACAAATTTTAATAATATGAATCGGAAAATGTGACGGTGAAATCCATGGAAAAGTTGGTTTTGAATCGGACAAACAATTTGCGTTTCGAAATCATCGAGATAAATCCGAAAGGGTTTATAATGTGTTTGCAAATGTAGTCGCCAATATTGAATTTTGGAAAACTGTGAGAGTGGGGAGATCAGTTTGCGGATATTATCTGATCGCGGATATTGTGGTCGGCTTATAATATAGCTTTGCGGGTATTATGCTACTTAATTATGCAATTAATTAAAAGATGGCTATAATTACGGGCACCATAAAGTGCTAAATTATCCGGATGTTACGATAATAGTTGCGTCCGATAATTATGAATTAACATTTGCACGGAATAATAATAAACGTGCGCGATGAATGCATATAGAATGCAATCGATAACGAACAGCGATCAGATGGTACACGTATCTCGAATGAACGATATCGTCGTGTTCGAATTTGCTCCAGTTATTTTATCTTATGTGGAGTTTAATTTTTAAACAATTCAAATAAATAATTATTAAATTCCGTAAAAATCTCGTCGCTTTTGCGTGCTCTGTATTTCATAATATTCCGACAGAGTTGCGCACGAGCACATGTAACGCAAATTAACTAGCGGATATATGAATTTTAAGATAAAACGGGATATGACGCGAAACAAAATTAAACACCTGGTTGATACCGAAAATGCATAAAACATTAACACGCACGTCTGCTAACTTTATTATCATCAAAATAATCCCAGGCAACTCTGTGCGATTTCCCACGACGCATCCACGACGATTGCATAACTTTTTAAGACTAAAGATTAAAGCGGAGAAGCAGAATGGTGGGGGAAGGGCGGGAAGGGAGAGGAGGGAACGTGGGGGGGAGGGTTAAATTCGCACGAACCTGCGGCAATGACCTGATAGAGGCAGGGTTGTTTGGAGTGACCGACGGCGTTACTAGCCCAGCAGCTCAAGACACCGTAATCCATATCGGTCGACGGAGTGTAATTAAGCCTGCTGATGGTACCCTCGCTGGTGTATTTGTTGGACGGAACGTCATTGAGGTCACCGCTACTGTTGAAGGTCCAATGGAAGGTCACCGTGGTGGGACTGGCCTCGACCTCGCAAACTAAACTTATGGTCTCGTGCTTGAGGGCACCGTGCACCTCCTCGGGCACGTTGAACGGCGGCGGGGTGGCGTTCTGGTGCCTCCAGCCTACGCCGGAATTCAGCACGTGTTTGCAAACGGGAGCGACTGCGGCATAACGTATGGATCGGCGCCTTTAGCACGTATACCTCGGCAGAAATTCATGAGAGCGATACGATAAAATCGAAGTACACAACGCATGGAAGGCGAGGAAGATGTAAAGCAAAATGTCAGATAAGAAGCCGCATAAATATAAATGACATGTTTGAGACACGGTAAGGAGAACATAATTATTATTCGGCGAGGGAAGTAGTATAGAAAAGATTATTAAGCCAGTCATGAGGGATTGATCCGGCGCGCATCGCTAACGGAGAATATTATTCCATCAGGGTAGCTTTGATTATAAACTCAAGAGCGGGATTGGCAAGTGCAGCGTATTGAATTTAGTACAACGCACCGAGCGGGGGTGATATAGATTCTGCGAAATACGCGTGAAGTAACTTACCACGCTGGTGGGATATGGATTAATAATCCACGATCTAATTAACAATTACACCGTGCGCGCCGGTAAAATATGCCAGTTGAAGCTGAGCGACCGAGATGACCGGTTAAATCGCATGCACACGTTTCTATTACTGTTGCAAAACGAAAACGTAATCGTACGTTTGCGCGCACGCCAAGATAAACGTGTACAGTGTGCAAATTTCCACGCTATCTCGAATCGACGCGAGCCAAGATAAGCCAATAAAAAAGGGTTACAGCATTGTAACGTTTGCCGCTGCGGGATCGCCGTTTGGCAATAATTTTCACGGCACGAGGAGGGGAGCGACGGTGTGTGGTGAATTTCCGAAAAATATTCCGGCATCATCGCCGCAGCTGCGCATCGAACATAAAACACCAGGCGACTCGCGTATCCGGCCGATTCCTTTGCATAAACGTTACATATTACACGCAGCAGCGAGCGCCGGTTCACGGGCGTGGATGAGGGATCGATAAACCCGTCCGAGTTCCGCTCGGATCCTCCTCGCCGACGTAACGGGTCATTTTATTTACGCTTTCCGATACCGTAAAACCGGAACGCGAGGATTTACGTGACGCGCCGTAAAATATCGGCCACATCGGCGAAGGGGGATTCGCATAGAGCGCTCGTGGTCAGCCTTACGCTGAACGCGAAGGCGTAAAGGCACGCCGCGTGTCCCGCGTTTCATCAAAGTTCAAATTGCCTGACTTTATTCCTCTCCCCTGGAGAAGAAACGCATTCTGCTGTGAGTTTAGCCTCCCAGATATTCCCGCTCGGGGCAGAAAGGCGTGAGCTTTTCTTAATGAACGCAGAACGATTACCAGCTTCTAACAGACCAGTCGCGGCCGCGGTTGCCGCCATCAGGACGGTTGGAAGGCGCCGTGCCACTGGGACTATTAAGCCGCGCTTTCACGAGGGTACTCCTCGCTGCTCTTCGCCGTCGCGTAAAACATACTTACACATGACCTCGAGATTGACTACGTTGGACTTAGCGTGGCCCTCGACGTTCGCGGCCGTGCAGGCGTACCCTCCGGCGGACTCTCGAGTTATGCTTTGTAGCACCAGCGAGTGGTCCGAGAGCACCACGCCGCCGGTGACGTTGTGATGCAGCTCCTCCCCCTGAATAAGCAAACGATATCGTGTGCTTGAGCGTTTCCTCGACGAACCTACCCTAGGTTCGCTGAGCGCGCGCGCGGAAACGAACGACTGCAACTGTCGTGCTCGCGTAACATGATTCCTCGGGATTACAGCACCGTTACGCGATGCTTTCGGACACGCGCGACGGTCCCGTTCAGTCTAAATCAATCAAGACTCGACATGCGCACCTGCACTCCAAAGACACCGTTAATCTTTTCGCTCGAACCTGTATTGACTCTGCGATACTCGGTCCAACGTTAGTTCGATCTAATCCCAAAGTCGGACCCAAGCTTCAACAACGCGTGAGAAATATAACGGGAGGATGCTCGCGACCGCCGAGAATCTTAACGCGCCGGAAATGCCTTCGCAAGCTGTCAGATAACAAATAAAATACGGACGATCGCCTCGTGCCGGACGCGTTCCTCTCTCTTTCTCAGCGTCAAATTCTCTCAGGACCGATCCTCTGGCTCTCATTGTTGCCCGTCGCAAATAAACAAATTTGTCTTAGTCTTGGCATTCAGCTGTACTTCCGCTTCGCTGAAGATCGTGCTGCTGCTCGAGGGAACAGCCGCGGCCCGCTGCGGGTTGTCGTCCGCTCAAGGAGGTCGGACAAAGGGAATTTACGATGTACACTTGTCCTCCCTCTGTCTTCTCGTTTCTATTTCCTCTGCCATCTCTCCTCTCTCTCTCTCTTTCTCTCTCTCTCCCTCTCTTGTATTCTGTCTTCTTTGCGGAATAATCCCGTCGCTTCGCTTCTATGCTTTACCGTTTCCCGTCTCTTCACACCCTTTCCCCTCATATGTTTTCATCATTGTTTCTTGCGATTCCTCCTTATCTCTTCACTTCTTATCCTTTTATCTTTAGTCTGTTTGTAAAAATTGTACGTATCGTATGTAAGCGTACGTTCTTCTGACTGCTAAATTTTATAAAAAATTCGGACGTGACTTTTCTTTAGCTATAATTCGATCAGCATGCTTCTTCGTGATGATAAATCATTATGAGTTTTATTATAGAATATTTATTATATGACAAGTCGCATTAAATATTCTCTTAATGTGAAACCTGTCATTTTATCTGATATTATTTATCTGATTTTATCTGTTTACAGCATTAGCGTACAGTCATTTTAATATCCTATAATATTATAACAGTAGTTTATAATTATTAATCTCTGAGGTGCGCATGTGCATGCGCATTCCTTTCGGGCGGATTAAAAATTTTTATTATTTATACGACACATTTCCTGGATATCTCGTGTAGCCCCTCTCCTGTTTTCTTTTCCGCGAGTATAGATCGACATGCAATCCGCTGTTGTTTCTGCAACATTCGGAAATGAGAGCGCGATATCGGTTTTGCGCTTTTGCACCGTTGCAGATTTACATTGCGCGAGAGGAAAATTTCGCTGTGCGGAAACACCGGCGTGATCGCGATGCAAAATATTTGCACGCTTAAAATCACGAAGTCCAGATAACCGCGTTTTTTTTTCCTCCGCGATACTAGTGCAAATGTGAAATGAAGTTCTCCAAAAATTTCACGTGTGCGATGTTGTGGATTCTCGTTTATTCCGGACGGAATTCTGCACGCGAGAGAGAAAGAGGGAGAGAGAGGGGAGGGGAAGAGAGACGGTGTATTTATAAATCCGAGAATTTCTCAAATACTTGAGATTTTCATCACAGTTTCATCCAGTCCGGTCCAGTTCAGTCCAATCCAGTCCAGTCCAGCCCAGTCTGGTCTAGTCCAGTCCAGTCCAGTCCAGTCCAGTTCAATCTAGTCCAGTTCAATCGCAATTTAGGTTCAGTATTAGAACAACCGGTAGAAGACAGGCGTTTGATATTGCCACTTGTATCATGGATCTTAATTGAAGCGAGGCGATATCCAGCGACTGTGCACCTATCTTGTATGCGGCAACATCTCGCTGCAGGCATCCGATGCGCCTCGGTACATACGGCAGTGTTTCCGTGGAGAATACCGAAGGAGAGAAATAGATACGCTGCTCGTTACTCATCTGAAACAAGCGCGGCGAGACGAGCGAGCCTCTTTTGTTTTTTATGTCACTGTAAGGATCCGCAACATTCACTGGATCTCTGCGGTACTTCCTCTTTCTTCTCGGCAACCGTATCCTTGATAACGTCGACGTCTCCGTCGCAGCAGCTTTGGTATCCAGATTCAGTGGATAATTTTTCAGCGGATAATCCGCGATAAATAACGCGCCGCGTCAGCGAACGTGAACTATTTCCATCTCGAAAAGTCTCGCGACGCAAATGGAATTTCCTATTTCGATGGCCAGTTTCAGGATGTGCCATAGCCGTCGTCCTATGGGACTCGCGAAGGAGGACTCTACTTCTCTCATCCTGCCTCTCTCGGGCGCGTCTCTGTATGAATTCTCGTGTAACGCAATGCTGTCGTATTAGACGTTAAATATACGTACTTATGTCGGAGACCGGCTGATACAAGCGCGTGCCTCGTTCCGGGACCGCGGAATATATTCGCGTCACCGGGTATAATATACATGAGACCTCCGGATGCGCGCACGAAGACAGCGGTGATAAGTTCCATCCCGCTCGTTCTCCACCGCAGCACTCCGCTATGGACGTGCGTCTTAAATCGCGAACTTTCAGGTTGTGCATGAGAGAATGGCTAAATCCTTTTTTAACTTTCGACTCGCCAGGAGAGTTAGTTTTTTCGCGGCTTTCGTGACGGGGAGAATCCCTCGGGCCTCTAAAAAGGAGAATCACAAAGTTCGGGAACAATATTGTTTCGGTAAAATGGAGACATCGAGTTAACTCGATAAGAGTCAGGATGGAATCAAGTTTTCTAAAAATTGTAGATGATGATTATTGAATAACCGATTTAGATATAATTAGCTTTAAGAAAATGATAGTAAAAACTTTGAGGGAGTTTGATGAGAGAATAATGGAAGAAGATAATATCACAAAAAAAAAGAAATCGGAAGAAGATAAAAATTATAATATCTATGAAAAAGATAAGAATTATGTTTGATAAATGCGAGCGATATTATCGTGATTGCATCGTGTCTTCATGAATGGGTAATTTTTTCCCATATCCTTACAAAACGAGGCTATCGAATTATTTCCGACATTTCATAAAGTCTCCAATTTGTAAAGTACACATGGCGATGGTAATTGGCGAATATTTAATTTTCATTCGTTCGTCGCGCGATACGCGAAATACCGTCCCCATAATGTGATACATCGTTATATCGTGCAATGAATATTCGGCCCGCAAGGCTAACGTAATAATCGTGTATCGCCGATTTTGGAATTACGTTTCGTTCGAACGATCCCTTTGCGCATATATTACGTAATACAATCTGATATTTCATAAAGTATCGTACAAATCGAGGAGCCAAACGATAATTGCGGCTACGTCAGAATGGATCGAACAGCGAACTGTTGCAAACGCCAAGCAGATGTATATTGAAATTTCGAATATCCTTAATATCGCTTCGTCATCGGTTCAAGAGATCATAAATTTCCAAGAACGATCGCGGATCCTCGAGATTTTCTTTCTTTTTTTTTTTTCTTCATCGCATACACGATGAGCACGTTGAAAACATTCAGCGTCAACAAGGTAGTTTCCGATTTTGGAACCATCGAGAAAGCATTTGCGAGCGACTTTGCGATCAACAGCATTGAAACACACGAGATGCATTAAACGATCCTTATAAACAAACTGAAGCTTGCAACATCGACATAATCATGTGTACGCTATTTTGCGTTCGTATGGAACAGATCGGCTAACGGTTTCAAAGGCGCGTCTAAATATTTGTCCGTTCCGCGACTCGATACTCTTTCTCTCTCTCTCTCTCTCTCTCTCTCTCTCTCTCTCTCTCTCTCCCTCTTTCGATTTCCGAACGAAATGGTAGCAGCGGATCCACGAATGAATCGTTGCTGCTCGTCCGAATGACATCCGTCTATCTGCGTGTACGATTTCCGCTTGTATACGTTTCGCGTATGTTACGGAAAAAAATATTCTTGCTCGTGGTTCGAGTTTTTCCACCTCGTCGCCTGCCTCGCCGATATAGCACGATTTTTGTTCGAGCTAAACGCTTCTCCCTGATCGCAGCTTCACAGAAAAACAGCCGTGATCGCGATTGAAATAAATTCCACGCAAGGAGCAAATATCTTTTATTACATGCTTTCATAACGTTCAGCATTACGGAAGTGAGACTGGCATGAGTTGAATGGGATAATAAATGCAAGATGCAGGAGTTTATAGAAAGAGAAAATCCGACTGCTCACGTTCTCACTTATTTTTAACATAATTTTCATACGCTCAAATAAACTTCGCTCTCGATGACTGAATGGTACAGACCTGATTGTTACGTATGATCGAAAGTACACATTGAGAATGCGCGATGTAAAAGGCACAGATATATCTGCATCCTTGAATCTGAGTGCCGATCGAGATCGGATTAATTCTGAATCTCTGATCGGACGATCGGAGAGTCGCAAACGCCGTCACAATCGAGTCATTGCGATTTTCACGATGACGAACGATGCGTTCGTGCGCAACGTTCGCATGTGGCGTTCGTTCACAATGAAATTTTTGTCGTGCGAACGTTTTTACGGATTGGTAAACCAACGGCGGGCCGGTGATTCGTGGGCAATTTATCGGTTCGGTTCGACGAGCAAGCCGGGATGCAGAGCAGCGAACGGGAGGTGTGACAACGGGTGCTCGTAAATTTACAATAATTTCGACCAGAGTGCACACCGACGCTCACGCGGTCGCACGAATGACTGCAGACATTCTAAATTATCCTTGCTCTAAAATTCCATTCGGAATGGCGACCAACTTAGTATCCTTCCATCCGTTGCGCCCGAAAAATTCATCGCATCCTGGAGATCAAACCTCTAAATTCCTCGCTAGGAGAGCTAGTAGGACATCGATAATAAATTTACCAAGCGGAGAGATGCAACGCATTAAATTTGTCGTTCGAGAGAGCTTAATAAAACAAGATACACGTGGTATATGTATAGCGTATATGTATTTGTATATGAGTATGTTCATAATGTACACACATGTCCAATATGTTTTTTTTTCTTTCTCTTCTAGCAACAATCTTTTTTATTTCTACGAGAAAAGAGAGGAGATATTATATATTTATGCATTTTCCGTACTGCGAATTACTTCGCGCGCAGGAATATCTCCGAAAATGCCCCCGGCACGAGACGGTTATCTCCTCTACCGGCTGCCTTCATATAAAATGCCCAATTAAAAGTTCTTCTCTGGGATTTACGGCCAGCGAGCGGAGCAAACTTGTTCGATATAGCTCGAATGATACCGAGTGTCTCGATCCTTACGCGCGACTCGCCAGAACATTTCGTGCGGACTCACAACACCTCCGTCGCGCTGCATCATCCCCGTTCTCGGCATCAAGCCGATAAATAATTCGCAAAATTTGCCCTGGAATTCTCCAGAGTCACGTTACGGCATCCTGCCCCTTTAAAGAAAAATTCTCGTCCTCTCTGGCGGCACACGCGACTATCCGAAGGAGAAAATCGTCCCGTAAAGACGAGAGAAGCGGCGGTCCTTTTCCTTTGTATAGCGAGGGCCAACCTCTTAAAAGTTTAAAGAGGACAGTCAACATTCTTTCTCTCGTGTCCGTCTTTTCGCTTAAATATGCAATAGCATCGCACTGCTAGAACCCAGACAAACGGAAATGTCCACGAAATTGTCCGAAGTTAAGAGTATGCAAGCAACATAGAGAGAGAGAAAGAGAGAGAGAAAACGAGGGATATGTATCATTAGTTTTTTTTCTTACCTCGAAACGGATTATGTTAAGCTCAAAGAAGTTAATCAGAAATATTCATGACTCCAATTATTTGCGCGCCACGATGCGCGTCTCTATTTAATTAGTTCTGATAACAGCGAACTTACACAATGTACTTCCGACGATCGCTTTTGGAAAGGAGGAAGAAAAAAAGGAACATGTAAAAATATAAAAGCACAAAGAGCCCTTTTCCACAAGGATCATCCACGTTAAATAACGAAAGGAGTGGAGCTTTCCCTTCTTTCCACCGTTTCGCTTCTGTTTGTTGTGGCGAACGAAGCGATTCAGCTCCCGAGTGAAAGAAATGAATCATATAGATGCTACGAGTGATCATTCGCGTCGAATGACGAAGAACAATAAAGATAAACGTAACTCCGCAGGGGATATTCGGAGTCCGGATATGAGGCCTTCCGGAGACACAGTAGGCGAATTAGGATGTGTTTTTCTTCTCCGGAGACTAATCCGAGGCCGGATCGTCGCGCCAGGGTGTCTTCAAATCTGATCAATCGCGAATGTCTCGTTCTGATCGTTGTGATTACTCGGACGCTGTCGATGTTTTCGCGTGTCAACTTCGGTGATTCGCCGCGAATGATATCTTGAAAAACTTCGCGGCAAGAAAGCAGGCTGCCGTCCAGAAGACGTTTCCTTTTTTTTCTTAGATTCCAGAATTTCAGAAACAGCGTTCTTCTAATCGAAGCAAGGATAATTGATTGCGCATTGAATTCAGCAAGATCTACAGATCTACATAATTGCGAAAATCGTGAAGCGTCATCGTGAAAATTCTTTGTTTGTTGTCTGATGCTGATACACGAGAGTATCGAGATATTTTTTGCGATACATCGCGGAAAGATCGTGATATTTTCACTATTTTCTCTTTCATAGTTCGGATATTGGAACGGTGCTCGCATGCAATCGTCTCGCAGTATTACGCAATGATTCATGTAATCTATTTCGGCTAATGCCGCATGCATCGAATATCGCCATAGGCGGATGAGTTCGATGTGCAATGTTAATGCCGGACGGAATAGGCGTACTAATTAGGGGATATTTCATTAGGACGCGCGTAAATAGCCGGTAAAATCGGTCGTCCCTGAAATTCCGGCCGGTGGCCGTTTGCAGAGCGGTTAAATACATATACGCGCGCGCGTTTGCCTCGCCATACTTTTGTCCCTCCCGAAACTAACGCCGTTAAAAGCGGGATATTAATAACCGGAACTTCATGGGAAACAAGCGGCAAGAGTCGCGACACGTTACTTCATGAATAATATTATCCGTATTACACGCATAACGGAGTGATACTCTAGATTTGTTCGTAACAAAGGGGAAAAAAAAGCAGGAAAGAGAAATCGTAAATTAAAAAGTAAAGAGTTCCGTTCTGAGTTTCGTTTTACAAACGCAGGAGATAATAGATAATAGATAAAATTTATTATCGCACGAATGTGCACGAGTACTATCATCTCATCTTCGTGCCTGATTCGCATTTCCTCATATTCATTTCATGCCTTTCGGCAAGCTTGACATCTTCCTTTCAGGATTATTGGCTTAGAAATAAGCTTACAAAAAATTCACATTCGATCACTATATATCTTATGTTCGCATTACATACGCATTTCGTATATCCGGATAGAATTTCTATACCAGCCTTATGCCGAACGCATTGCATCGAATCGATTATTGAATATTCGTTTCTCCCGCTCGTTGTAAAACGTCCAATTTACGACGAGGATGCACAACTGCTGGTCTCGATTTGAAAAAAAAAAGAAAAAAAAAAAGAAAGGGAAAAAGAAAAAAAAAGAAACGGTCGATGCAGCACCTACCTCGTGGAACCAGGTCAGCTTGTACGACCTGGGATTTGCCCTGACGTTGCACTCAAAGTAGACGTCCGAGCCCTCTTTGATGTCCTTCGGATTCAATGTGGAGCCCATCTTCAGACTGGCAATAGGCGCGACTGCAATCAGAATTAAAGAAAAGCGAATGAGACATCCATCTCGTTTGTCGCACATCGAAGGGATATACGCGCTAACGAGAGCACGATATATCGCAACGATATATCGTTCTCGACTTGCTGTTTTATGCTAGATCACATCCGCGCTCCGTATTCGCACAATGGTCTGATTTTAAAGTGAAAAAAAAGGGAGTACGAAAGATTGTTCGCTCGTTGGCGAACGAAAGATTGTTTGCAAGACTCAAAATTCGCATTTCCGAGTTCCATCTCGTGGCTCAACTCTAACAAATACCGATTAATATTAGAGTGAACTATTCCCAACTAATTTAACGCGTTCGAACAATGTTATATGAGAATTTTTAATGTGTCTCGTGTAGTATTCGAATACAGGGCTTGATCGCGGAAAAGGGCTGAACGCCATAGTACCGATGCATGACATCGCCGATAATTTATAAACGTCGCTTTGACGTGGCATTATTTATGAACCGGTAGATACCAATGCACCGGGCGATAGCGTTGCGGATATTAACGGGCTGAAGTTTAATGAAATCTGCATTTTCGGCAATCAAGTTAAAGCGGAAACGCGTTGCGTTAGCACGGAATTTTATCGTGCGTGACTTTCTCTTACATAATGAAAATCGAGATCGACCGCCGTGTAATAGAGCATAATTCGGAAACACTGACGATGATGAGGTTCGATGCCCCCCCCTGCCTGCGGAGGGGGGGGGGACTCGAAATTTTGTGCCCGCTGACAATCGGATACGCTCGAAACAATCAAATTTCCGACTTTGTGTAATTATTGATGATCTCGTTCAATTGATCGACAGAGAATAACCGGCGATCGGTAGTAAATAAGAGTGAATTAAAATTGCAGGATAAATTTTCATTATGAGCTTCATAATAGGTTTGCTTAATAATACCATTTAAAGCTATTTACGCTCATGGGAATGCGAAATTTTCATTATTCCTGGATCCGACTATAATTAATTATAGTTGGAGCATTTATTCATCGATAAATCAGAAATACGAACATATGTCTTTTCATTTTTTTGTGCACGCGTGCGGACATTTCTTCATGCTGTTTAAATTCGTGGTATAATTAAGTAACGTGCAATTAATTTCGGCAGAATTAATAATGTGATCGCGTATTTGATATTTTCATCCACAGTACGGATATATCGTTAATAATTGCTGAACTTAATTAAACTGAATTAATTACGATCTTAGATCGCGAATTAAATAATCTCTTTTCGATAACAATACTTTACACTGGTATATTATACGGTGTCTTATAAACAGAACTTTGATATTTAATAATAAAGACAGAGCTTTTAAAGGACAGAGTTTATAAGACTATTTGAATAATAGATCAAAGCAATCTGATTGAAAAGTCTTTTCTAATGGAACGAATAAAAGATATAAAAGGACTCGCAGAAGAAAAGTTCAACAGATGTTATTAATAATGACACTTTTATCATAAGTTTTCATCGATAATATTTATAATGCATTACAACTAAGTAATGTAATAATTATATATATATATATATATAAAGGATTAAAAAGGCACATAAATGAAAGATTTCAATGCATAAAGTCATAAATTTCTCTTCGTTTGATTCGTCCATTATCGAGAGAAACCATTTGCTGTTTTACGTCTTGCACGCAATTGGAATATTTGTAACGCAATCGCGTATAATTTCAATTGCAAGCGTCGCATATATTGCGTTGCCGTAACGTTGTGAAATGGTAATTACATGTTAATGTAATTCCATTCTCGCAAACGCGTGGGAAACGACCAATGACAATCGTAGGAAGGGATATAGAGGAGGAAGAGACAGAGAGAGAGAGAGAGAGAGAGAGAGAGAGAGAGAGAGAGAGAGAGAGAGAGAGAGAGAAAGAGAGAAAGAGAGAGAAGAGAGAGAGAGAGAGAGAGAGAGAGAGAGAGAGAGAGAGAGAGAGAGAGAGAGAGAGAGAGAGAGAGAGAAGAACATAAATAAAATGGCATTGATTTCGAGGACAGTTTCGCGCGAAATCGGCGCGGTCCGGTATGAGATCGTTCGCGCAATATTTCGCGCAATATTTTTCTTCGATTTCTCGGATGGTATCGATTTGACGATACGGAGAAAAAAAATTATTATTCCTTCCGAGTGAGCGGGCGATTTTTAATTAACGTGACTTTAATAAAACCCGAGTTATATCGGGAGCGGGAAAATCGATAGCGCGTTGCCGCGAAAATATAAGATCCCAGTCTCTCTTCCGGGCGGAGGAAATCAGAAAGTACGAATAGTTCCCTCATTTCCTTCCTCGCCGTCTGAAATAATCGAAGGAAAACATGTCGGACGATCCCCCCTCCCCCCGCTTCAAGTTTATCTCAATCTCCCGACTGAATAGCCACGAGAAATTGCTGACTGATTAAAGTACTCTAAAAATGTAACGAGAGCGTAAAATTGAAAAATCAGAAAAATCAGAACGAGATTACATGGAAGCGCACGATTTATTCGCGAGATCGAGATCATCAAATCGCGGATTATTAAGAATGTATGGCGCGAGCGTGCGTGTTCGTATCGCGGAAACATCCGGCGGAATAAAAGATTCTGCTCGAGAGCGGAATCGCGTGCGTCGACGAATCAAACGACGAAAGGCGACCGGTAATTTCGGCTTCTCCAAGTAGTTTACGATGTTGATCGCGATCGTGACGGATCTCATTCCGCTGTCATTTATCCGCTCTGAATGCGCATTAGTCAGTTTCCGCGCCGTCGCGAATCTGCACGCAGAAACAGAAAGGGACGGAGACGTGAGCGAGATCGCCAACGGAGCGGAAAACGCGACTTGTGACAAAATTGTCTGACAAACTCGCCGAATGTAACGCTGCAACACGCCGGGCAGCTACGCGATACGCATGACATCTTAATTACACGTCTCATGTTACAGATGCGAGAACAAAAAATCTCTCTCTTTCTCTCTCTCTCTCTCTCTCTCTCTCTCTCTCTCTCTCTCTCTCTTTCTCTGTGTAATCGATAAATTCACGGAAAATCGTCCCAGTCCCAGCCGATCAACTGATACAACGATAAACACAGCACAAATGCACGCGAGAGGAAAACAACGAACGCGGGCCTTCCAGATTTTTTCCAAAGCGAGAGTTAACGCGATTTCTCGACGTTTCCCCTCGGACTTCCCGCATTGTGGCCGTTTCCGCGAGTTTCCAACGGCTTATCGATATTAGTCGATGCATCGGCACTATCGGCTCTGCTCGGGCCGATTTCGATCGCGAATTTCGATCGGGAAAATCCACATTGAACATGCCAGATTTATCGAAGAGCCGGCATCTCGCGAATACAATGCGGGATCTAGGATCCCGTGGGATCGCGCGGGAGGCGTTTACGGCGCGGCAGCCGAGCATTGTGATATTCATATCGCGAATTGCTGATCACGTCGGCAAACACGATCTTCGCGAGGCGCTAGCTACGATATAATCTCGAAATAAATCTTACATCGGCATACGGGCCGCGTCTCCGCACCGCGGAATGCGCCCGCGTAATCGCAGTACGCGCTCGATACGCGAACGCGCGTGCATGTGGCGACACGCAATATGCAGCCTGACGATGCAATCGCGCTCCGAAATTCGCGTCTCCGTGTAGCCACGTCCGCAACCCTTCCCTCTCTCTCTCTCTCTCTCTCTCTCTCTCTCTCCCTCTCTCTCTCTCTCTCTCTCTCTCTCTCTCTCTTTCTATCTCTATCTCTTTTTCGAGATGAGGCTTCCTTGCATATACGCCCGAATGGTTAAACCGCGTTTAATCCCTCCGGAGATCGCGGAACGGGCTGAAAAAAGTTGGGAGTCTTATCTTAAAGCTTTTTGTAGAATTACAGACACTTCGGAGATTTCTCCAGGCTGTTGTATTCTCGTTGAGACGCTTCTTTTGTAGAATTTGCTTCATGATTTTGTCGCCCTGCATTTTAGAGAAAACGCTTCACATTCCTACGTTGGTGTTTATGATTAATTTAATCTACTGCCGTTAAATAAGCGCATTTTGAAATCCGAGATCGTAATTCGAAATTCTGGTCAAGCGTTTTATTAGATAGGCGATTCTCACTCACTCTGTTCGTTTCTTTCTTTACCCTCCGAGGAGGGTAAAGAACGAATGTTAATATTATTTTGAAGAAATCGATTTTTAAGCGGTTCGCGCGCGATCGTGTTTTTCGGACATCGAACGAAATTGGCCGGATGATTGGTTAGTGGTTTCCGATCCGCGTTCGCGATCGCGCGTCTATGGAATTTCGCAAAAGCGAAACGGCGCGAACAATTATCGTGCCGCGCCGGGTATTTTCATTTCCGCGGGAATGCTCAAATCACTACACTCTTTTTCCGCCGGACATGCGTCGCGTATCGATCTCTGTATCGAATTGTCTCGCATGCGTATTATTCTACTATGCCTCTGGGATATCCACGATAATAACGCGCTTCTAGAAATATGAAAAACTGCGTCGCGCTATGAATGCAAAGTCGGTGCTTCCTTCTCACGGAATATGCTAGTGATTCGTGAATTGTTCTCTCGCAGCATAGAGGACTTGAGGGATCCCGAACACGATTTTCGAATCAGCGATCGAAAGTAGATAGCGCAGGATTAGTAATAGTGTCTGTTCTCGCAAGTGCAAGGAACAAATTTTGTCAGATTACTTCGGGATGAGTGAAAAACTGGGGAAACTAGCAAACGAGGTTTCAACGAAAATCTGTTTCTTTAATCTTGTTTGCCAGTATCATAATTTTTATCGATCGGACAACAAGTATGCACAAATAAATCACAGTTCACTCGAGGCAGCCATTCGCGATATCTAACTTATTCGTTCTCTTTTCTCTTTGGCGATCGATAGATAACGACGCTCTATCGTCGACGACATCTCGAGCGATCGCTCTAAGATAAAGCTTGGCACTCGCTTGGATCGCAACCATTGTTTGTCCCGGACACCCCGTGAAGCTCGCGCGAACTATCGCTGCATCCCCGAGCGGATTCGATTCATCAAAGTTCTTGCCAAACGAAAGATTTCAAGAGGAGAACGAAAAAATGAATAAAAAATAAAAGAAAGTAATGGAGAATGGAGAGTAAGAGAGTAATGGACAAAGTAAGGTGAGAGAGAAGAGACCTAGAGAGATAACGGAAGTGAGAGATTTACTCTTCCGGGAGAAAACCCGAGTGCCGGAAGGGCACACTGAGATTATCATTCTTTTAGCGAAAGTCGGGAAATTAGAGACCATTCAAGATCAACGGACGATGTAGATGAACCGAATGAAAAAGTTGGTTTTTCTCTTCAGATTGCAAAAGAAAAGTTATACAATTCGTTAAAAACATTCGTCGAATAGCACAGACTGACTGAGGAATCTGAAATTTAAGCAAGCCTCGACAGCGCGAAGGAAACTTGAATTACCGAGGACGAAGAAGAACGTAATAGAAGCGGGACGGAAAAGATGGAAAAGGCGTGGCACGCTAGAAGACAAGGGAGGAGGGAAGACGAATGTCGGTGAAGAAACGTAAGAAACGCCAACGAAAAACTGCACGAGCATGCAGAATGCCGAAGAAAAAGAGGATGCGCTGCGCGGAAAAGAAGGAAGAACGAAGAACACGTTGTCGGGAAGCACAGCGAGAGCTTGGCGAACGAGCATGAGAGCAACCGAGTAAGAAACGGACGAAAGGCACAATGGGAGCAACCGGGATTTCAAGCAAGATGGAAATCATGAAGTGCGGAAGAATGGGTTAAAAATTTGGGAAAGAGGGGAAAAACGCGCCCGCGTTGATTCTCGCTACGTGCTGTCTCAAGAATTGAAATGCGAAACATAGGGGCGCATCGTACTTCAATCGTGATAGATGTCTGCCTCGACAAGATACTTAAAATTCAGAATCGCTGCGGGAACGCGTCATCATGTTGTAGAGAAGTTCGCTAGGCGAAGCATAGATCCTCTTTTCCATTCCTTACTTAATTCATGAAGATCCGATAACTTTCATAATAAATATTACTTGTTCGTGGAAGCACGAGCAGCTCCATGAAGTATTCCATAAATGACAAACATGGGATCGTAGGAAACCATGTCCGGAGAGTGGTCGTGCGAGATGAAATGAAGTTCTTTATAGACTATCATATCACATCATCGTATGTTCACGCTTGAAACTGCGTGAAGAAACAGGAAAGGGAGACGGACTAAAGTTTAAAAAGGCGCGAGCGAAATGTGAAGTTACAGCGAGATGAGAATAAAGATAGGAAATGAAGAGAGGGATGGAAAAAAAAAAGAGGAGAAGGATTCGGCGGGGATTGAGAGGAGATGTCCGATTTTCCGAGATGGATCCGGTGCAACGACAGCTTCGAGATATGAATCTTGCAACGTGTGCGATAGATCGGCGCGATATCGGCGGATTCTTCTCCGGTCGCGCTTGTCTCATCACACGATGGACTCCGATTGATATCAGCGTGCCGGTCTGGACGAAATTTTTGGGAAGGGTAGAACCACCCATTTGATCTGGGAGGATACGTGTCGATCCTGCCGAGTCGGCAAATCGGGAACTGCCGAAAGCGCGACGGTTTCCGGCGCGATAACGAACGATCTTTCAAAGGCGATCGCGCATCAAGAAGAAAAAAGAAGCTTGCGTTGGAAGAGAAGAAGCGCTTATTTGATTCACTTCCACGACGCGCAAACGAAAACGTTCCTGATTAATGATTGTTGGATGAGGAATTATTATAATCGTAATTGTGAATATTAAATTATATTAAATTATATTAAATTATATTAAATTTAAAAGAAATACAGAAATACAGAAGCGGAAATATAAATATAATTATTTTATTTTTATAAAAAATCAGTTAAATCTCTGACAGGAAAAGATCAAGTTTAAATTAGGATTACGTGTCATGGTAATCCTATTAGTGTATTTCGGCTTAAAATTTCATAGAGATCCGAAATTTTCGTAGGTAGAGAATCAATTCCGAGTCTGTCAAAGAATTACCCGATGAAAAAGCGAGTACAGGATTTTTCTGCAACATGAAGAATCGCCGTAGAAGATTACTAATTTTTAATTAAAATTTCGTCGTTCTTGTTTATTATTCGAAAAACAAAAACTATTCACGAGTAGAATGAATTTAGTGTCATGCGGTCGTATTTCCTTTCGTATTCTCGTATTGTGTTTTCGCTGTTGCCGAGAAAGAATGTCGACTATGGTTTAATTTAATTAAAAGCTTTGCGGTTGCCATCGTGAAAGCAATCTTAAATAACGATTCTTCTCTTCCTTTTTCCTAAAATATCAAAAAGCAACGCATAATTGATTTCATCACGTGATTGTAATCGATTGTATTGTTATCAAGAAACCATCACATGTCACAAGTTAAATTTATCATTGTTTGTTCAAGAATGTGGAGCGAATGTTTCTTTTAAATAATTATATCGCATGATCATCACTTCTTTAACATTTTTCAAGTTCCTCGAACTTTTCATGTAAACTCGATATCAAAGTATTATTAATGTCAAGACGCTGGGAATGCGCCTTCTTTAATCATCGAGAGCGGATCGAGAATGTTAATGAAGGTATCGATTGGCAAACCACGGCCCACGCTACATATCGATCAGCGGGAAATCGACAGAATGATTTAAGGCCTGACCGATCGAGGCTAACGATGAAGCTTAACGATTCAAGGAACGCGAAATTTCCTCGGCGGCGCTTACTCAGGTATCGAATTGCGCTCGGCGATCGGGTTCCGTTTGCAGTTCGAGACCATTTAGCTTCACGAGTAATGGCGGTCGATAATGGTCTCCCAACGTGCGAAGACAATGCTCGGATTTATCGTTTTTATCGTATCGCTGACGCTCGTGCAATTACGCTCGCGGCTTGCTGATGAATCTATAATTTATTCGCACACGCGGCGCGCCGTCCTTTACGTGAACTAATGGCCTATCGTCGGACACGGAAACGGAAAAGGTAATTACAGCACGGTCGATAATCACGAACGATAAACGATAATGCAAACGAGATTGCGTCAGAGATCACGAGGCGCCAACGGATCGCAAAAAGGATCGCAATGTCTAAATCTAATTAAAATCATACGAATATAACAGATAACAGATCACGGCGATTCGGGATATCGCTCATAAACGGGCGAAGGACAGTGCATTCAGTCACTAGTTCACATCGGCGCCTTTACGCCAATCGCGCGGATGAATGCACATTGATAAGTAGAACGCGCGTTGATCAAGCCTGCGCTAACTAGCGACCGGCGCACTCGCTGTTGTGCAGCGTATACGCACACGTCGAGTGGAACAACATCGCGGATTATGTGAGCACACGCGTATACATGTATGGCAGCGGCGTGCGTGATAGTAGTGGTAGTCAATTAGGAAGCGACAGTGGTACATGTCAATATCGTGCCGACAGCGGTAAAGCTCAAATACACAGGTAGATGCGAGCGCGCGAGGATTACCGCACACCAGGTTAATTTTGAGGATGATAACGAACACTCGTGGACTATGATAGTCAATTAAAGTGCAGCGGACTATTACAATAGAGAGTTTGCATGCAACTATACTGCAGCCGGACGCGCGGCGGCTTTGGTTAACTTCCTCTGGTTATAGTTATCGGTGCTCGCACGGAGGTGCGGATAAACACTTAAATGCTCATCGAGGCGATAATTGATAATTGCCTATTTGTCATGATGCGAATGATACACGGCGGTAAGACAAAGCAAGGACCAAGCAAAAACACGTTCGTTTGCAGTAGCGCGGCTTGGAATGCCGAAGGATGATTGATCGTCTTCCAAATGGTCTTCGAAATGATTATAATTATGATATATATTAATGTTACGCGAATTATGACAGATAATTCATCGCCTGTTGAATAGGATAAATGCGATTATTGTGTTATGTTCCCTGACAATGTGAGCGATTTTGTTTTTATGAATAAAAGATGTTTAGGGATAAAGATTCGGTGATAATAAGTTGGAGCTTAGGTCTTGAAGGAGTTTATTCCGGTCGACAGCCTCTTATGGCCTGATACGTGCGTTTATTTTCATCGCAGCGCTACGAGGCAACTTTAATCAAGGAAACTATCGATCGCAGGGATTATCACTCCTAAAGCACGCAGAACCGTACGAGCATAAATCATTCACCGACGCGGCGACATAAATCTTTCCGCGTCAACAACGTGAATCCTTCCCATTCTGATAATCGGACGTTGCGCGATCTGGCTCGTTGAGCCGTGACGATCTCATTAAAATTACTTTTTACCTAGTCTGAGACAGTTTTATCGCGCACAGAATTCGACGATTAATGATTCTGAAGCAATAAATAATACTTATGCGTAGAAAATTTTGAACGAACGATTACTCAACCAATCGATCAACCAATGTTATGAATATATCGAATTAATTATATCATTCCGAGATATATCTTTGCATGCGCAGATATCTCTAGAACATCGAAAGAACGTAACATCATTAACGATTACTTTCAACAGAAGTATCACGAAGAATTTTCTTTTATGCGAGGAGAGGCTCTATTTAAACGTTCCTTTTTCAGATACATTATTTTCCATGAAAGTGCGAGGAACCGCGAGAATCCGCTGTCCGGTGTATTATCATAAACATCCATCTATTTAAATCCCAACTTCTGCTGACATAAAGTCCTTCCTTCGGAAGTGGATTATCCATTCTCGAGCGCGCACCTTCCAGCCTACTTCCGTCGTTCATAAATCAACGGATTCGTCGCCACTCGCAAATTGGACATTCGACCGCAATATCGATACCTCACAACCGCGGATGCACGAATCGTGTTTAAACCGCGAAATTGTCGGTGCCAATGTCATCTCACGGTACGCAACGAGCGCGCGTATCATCCCGGATAAAAAATTGCACGAATATCGCTTTATGACTGCCACATCATGACCACGAGCGACAGTTTCCACATGATCATAACAATTGTTTCGAATAATATGTTAATAACGATATGTTAGTATGGACTCTGATTTCTCTACATTTTGCGATATGCGCGAGTATCTGATTTGCATCTGAGAATTCGAGATGCTAGAGATAAACTCGGAAACGACGGAGATATTCTCGATCTTTAATCTCGATGACTCTTGTGAGTCGAATTACGAGAAAGACGAAGCCTTTGCAGTTATGGATTTTATTTCTATCTTATCTTTCTGATTTCTCATCGAGTCAATGTCGTGAACTCGTACTGGTTACTGATTCTCAGGGAAACACGTACGATTTCTGAGCGGTTTTTTGGAAATGCTACTACTTTCATGGAAATGATTATATGAATAATGAATAATGAATATGCGCATATGCCTGCGTGAATAATTGAGGTGGACGCTTGTTCATGTGCTGGACATTATTTAATCAATCCAAATACAGCTTCATTACGTTCGTGCTTATGTGGGTTTCCGTGAACTGTTAATTGAATATCAAATGCATCGGATTCAATAAAAAGCATAATTGTCCACGGAATATTTGTCAGTCTGGATTTTAGAACTCGAATTCGATGCACGAAGCAGAATGATTAATGTTACAGATTAATGTTTGAGATTTTACAGTGATTTTAAGTGAGGACATGCAAGAGCAATTTTAATTGGGTATTGCATAAAGCGCTCACGCAATATTTGCGATTTTTCTGCATTAATTGCGTTTTTGAAATATTCTACGCAAAGATTTTGTATGGAATTATATATATTCTTGTAGGATTCTATCATATCGCATCACATCGATGTTCCATAAACATCCGCTATTTTAATTCTATTATCACTAGTTGAAATTGCGAAGTTGATATTATCGCGAAAACATGCAAATTACAACACTTCTAAATTGATTGTACGAAATAAAAAAGCAGGTTAATTAAATTAATTTTTAATCGTTTATATTTTTTTCTGTTTTAATGGAATTCGTTTTTGTGAGAGTTTCCTCTTTTCTGATTTTCCGAAAATTACGTCCCAGAAATTGGAACGTTTCGTTGCTTTTATTTAATATTAATTCAATTTTATCCTTACGGAATTGTATTAATTGTATTAAGAGGCAGCCAATGAAAACGTTCAAATATTGTATAAATAAACTAAAAATTAGTAAAGGATTATTCGCATCTTGAATCTTTTTGTCAGAGGAGATCTTGATATCGAAATCGATAATGAATCCCAAACATGATGAAAAGGCTTCAAGGTTAAACAATGTTTATGATATTCACAACTATTCACAAAGTCTTCGCATTCTCATTTCTATATTGCATAAAATTCGCGTAATATTACCATCCCGTGAAAAAGAAATAGTAAACGAGATATAGAAAGCTTCGACGAGTGAGGTAGCTATATAGCGGGAATTGAAAGATGTCACGATGTCCTTATTACCTGACACGATGGCCTGACGAGTTCTTCCCATCTAAAAGCTTTCCGTTACTTTGCTGCGGATACACCAACGAGATATGCCAGAGATGTTCTCAAAAAAGGACTGACAGCGATGACGACTATTTCTATTGGCGTATTTCTTGTGACGCTCATTAATACTCATGATTCATTAGATCTCTCGTTGACCCACTCAGCGGCCCGAAGTAGCATGTATATCTTATATAATCTGTGCAAGTAGCTGGAAGCATCATACTATACATTTGATTCATTCATGAAACTTGAAAAAATGAAGTGACTGTTTCGAATCCTCAAATAATGGTAAATCGCCTTGGCTTTAGTGCGATTAGTACGATTTTCATATAAATCAAATAAGCTGTAGATTAATAGATTAATTCTACGAAGCTATCAAATCACGTAATTCGATCGCATTCGAAGTATCGAGGAATAATTTCTTTTCCATGCGGCGAGGAGGCACAGAGGGCAGCCACATGCATCTGCGGGCATCGATTACATCCGTAAAAGGGATTCGTGAAGTCACGAAGTAGATGAAAAAGTGGTGAGACTACTACGCGTCGTCCATAAACGAAACCATGACTAGGCAAGCCATGAAGAGATCGTCGTGTGACGTTCTATTTCATTACGACAGATGTAACGGGAGGACTGGGAGATTGACGGGACTAGACCGGTTTACGACGATGGGATGAAAAATTTATCGCTAACGTAGACCAATAAATGTACCAGGAGTATGGGAAGCTTCGGTGTAAACGTCAATTTTTTTACAGCTCGCGTATGACGTACATGATGCAATCGTAAAGCAGAGGAAGCAACGTTGGACCGGTGTCTCCGATTTGCTCGCGCTAGCTGCGCGATAATCCACCATCCAACGTTGATCCAACACGAATCGCCCATGCAATCAAATCACGAAGTATCACTCGGTGATCAATTACATCGCAAACTAGATACCGTTCGTCAAACCGTTCGTCTCTAACGGATACGCTTCGCAATCCAGCTAATGAGAGATGCAGAGAACGCGAATGCGAGAAGTTGCATCTATCCGTGTATCGTGCAATGCATCTTATCAATGTACGTCTAACGAGCCGATATTTCGGACTTTTATTACAATCGCACCGTTTGAATTCAGATCTGAAACGCTCTCGTGGACCAACATCGGAGTCGGCTTGTAAACCGCAAACTATTGCATCAAATACAGCGTCGAGAATGCATGAACGGATGCATTTGTCCAAGGAATAGCACCGAGCGGATGAATTTGTCCTGGACGGCAGGCACGAGCACGTATATCGCGGCGAATCGTAATAACAGCGGTTTATGGCGCTCTAGTCGGTACTCAAGCATTGTAAAATAAGCTCCTTCGGAGGATACTCGCAGTCAAACTCGCGGGCGGGTCACTGGAGTGACCCGGGATTTTATGGCACGATTCTGTTAGTTAACTATCGGAGTTTAAAAATTTCCCTTGTCCCTCTCTTCTTTTTCTTCGTCCAGCTTTAGCTCCATCTTCTTTACGAATCGAACTTGCGCGCGCTCAAGTCGCGCTTTGCGAGAGCGATCGCGCTCGAGAAAACTCGAAATCGCGTTTGCCGAATGCATTAGAATTTCGCATTGATTCGAGCATACATGAAAATGCTAGTGGAATAATATTTTACACGATTGTCAAATATAAAAATACATTAAAATGGTATACTTTTATTTTAACCATTTCTAACATTAATTCCAAATATTGTATTGCGCCTATTACATTACACATATTCGATATTATATAGAATTCATAAAGTGAGATTAATTGTAAAGTATAGATGTTAATTCCCTTTTATAATAAATTTCGATAGAGCAGCATTCGAAACTTTTTTCCCGCAAGATAATAATTTGATTTAATCGCAAAATTTATACTCGCTGTGAATTCATGATATATAAACTAGTTTACAAATTCTCTTCTGAATAGCGGTACTCCGCAAAAGACTGGGATCTTCACGATCGGCTAATCTACAAAGCAGATTGAAATTTTCTTCCGAAAGAGGATAATTTGATTCAAGTTATCGCAGAATTTATATGCGCCGCGAATTTATGATTTATAATTTCTGTCTAGTTTATAAATTCCGATACTAATGCGAGGCAGGACATTTGGATGTCACGGATGCCGTATGAATCCTACAGAATTGTAACCTTAAAGCGTCATTTCTTCTCAACTTCCATTTTCTGATGAGTTCTAAACTTTGTTCCCGCTCCTGCAACGTTTCACGACTTCTCTTCCGGGATGATTTCCTTTCTCTGCCAATAACCGTGCTTGTTTCTAAAACCTTCCATCGCATTGTGAGATATTAAAGCACATTTATTGCCGCGCGTGAAGAGATTCTTTATATACCTGCTGAAAAATCAGATCCGCGAACTCGGGCGAACTTTGAACAATGGAATCCATCCGTGTAAAAAACATCCTTTCACGCGCTTAAGCTTTGATTTACCTACTCGCGTAAACATGCAAGATTCCCTAAAAATGTACATTCGATTCGGAAAAGATTATGCTGGGAGGTTTGGAGGAATGTTTCTGCAAGTTTTAAGTCGAAAGCTCAAATAGAGTCGGTCTCAAATAGAGGCAGTAATCGCGTGAACACGGAATCGTATGCGTTCGCGAAATTATGCGACTCACGTGTAGAACTATCAAAACGCTCGCAGTATAAAGATATCCGGCGATGGCGAATGCATAAGACATATAAAGGCATGACAGGAAGTAGGCATATAAAATCTAAATAGCCGCTCGTAAAACGTGAACCGCCTTCGGTCCCCGCTGAATTGGATTTCGTCTCTTTCTCTCGGTTTGTCACTCTTAAAGCTATTCGCTAAAATCCACCGATAAAGCGAAATTTGTCTTCATTTCCTTATCGAATGACTTTTTTGAGAGATATGCTGACGTTACGATTTAGGAAACGCTAATTTACATGCTTTCAAGAAATGTATAAATATTTCGAATAGTATAATATTTATAAAATATTTATCATAGAAAAAAACGGAATAAAAAGGCGCCGAATAAAATTGTTATTCTTCTCTATAAAAGAAATTATAAATCCATCACGAAATCTGCATTTATAAAAAGATATTCGATATTTTGATACACTGTGTGATTCGGTTTACCGAACGAAGAAACAAAAGCAATGAAATAGTAGTAGTAAAAATAATAAAATGGAAATGAAAATATGAAAATAAATAATCGATTCTCTCTTTGAGCAGGAAAGCGTGGAGGAGATGAGTTATCCTTGTTGTTTAATCTATGAGGAACGAAAACGATAGAAACAAGTGCTTTTGTCCGTACCTTTGTGCAAAAAAAGAAAAAAGAAAAAAGAAAAAAAATGCATAATACTGTCAAAAGCGTGCGTAACGGGGGCGACGTGCGTATAAAAATGCAAAATCGGAAAACTCCCGACGGCGGATAAAACAAGAACAGATGCAGCAAATACCCGACGCGGCCGATAGCCGCAACAAAATCCCGGCAATTCCTACCCAAATGAAGTAATGCAAAATGCGCAAATGCAGTGCTTCATTTATCCCGCCGTTATCGACATTCCGTGGATTTTATCCCGTACGCGGTCGTTTGCAGTATCGTCTAGCAAGGATAGTCGGCGAGATGCAGACATTTCCTCGTTGATTCGTAAAAAAGAAGGAAAGGAGTAGAATGAGTTCCCACATTTCATGTTTGACCGCAGTGTCAGCCGGAACTGCGTTCCACATAATGTATTGCACATAAACCGAAGTCTGATCTGGTCTGACTACATGCGATCCATACCTACTTGCGGTTATGGAAGTAGATGCGAACTGCATATAGTCAGACATTCCGTAGCTGCATGAGGCTGCACGGAGCAGAATTTGAAAGATTTTGGCACTTTTACGACACGAGGCATGAAGTTCAGGAAGCACACACGCGAAAGGGCTGAGACATAAATATCACACTAGAGAATGAGACTTTAAGGGAGATATACGGATTTGAACAGATGAAACGAATTCGGGGACGCTCTGGGACGCTTAAGGAAGTCCGAATTTAAATTCCATATTTTTTCTCCAATGCTCCTCGAAAGTCTCGAATTTTTCTGTCGCTGAGAAAAATCCGTACAAGTTTTTACTGTTCGTCTACCGTTCGCGCATCGGCCGCCATTCGCTCCACAACGTGCGCCGGACAAGTTCCGAATCGCCGGATACAAGTCCGTTTTCTCTTTTTTCGTCGGGACGAGCGCTGCCAGAAACATTTTGAAATCCAGTTCATTGGATGAGATTCGAGGTGTCGGATCGGAGCAGATCGCGTTTTTCGACGACAACGCTTTCAGCCGCCAAACGGCGTTTTCGTTCGTAGGACTCGATGGCGTTCGCGATCCATCAATTAAATCGCATTTTGTAGAACGGTTCGTGCATATCGATCACCGGTTTTCATTCCGTTTTCGAAAGAACGACCGATTCGATGGCACAGGCGATCCGTATGTCTCTCTTTCAAGTAATTAGATCTGCGCGTTGCTACGTTACTTTTTAAATATATTATAAGCGAACAATCCTTGAGGAATTCTTAAACTCGTGAAATCTTTTTGATTTGAAATGATTAGATATTTATCCTCCAGTAAAATATTTAGCAAAAATGTAAATAATAGAATCATAGAATCTATACATTTCGTATTTGTTACAGATTCTGATCGTTATCACTTTAGAAACAGAAGATATATCGCAAATGATAATACCTCGACGTTCGACTCGAGGGAATTTAGCGCACGTAGGATGCAATTCACTCTCGTAGGCACTCGAGCTACGTCGAATTTGTCGTTGTTGACGGTTAGCACAGGGGTCATCGCAATGTGTCTCACACGATGTGCGTTGACCTGACTTCCTTATCTTTTGGTCTTCACCTCTGCTCTCGACCCTTTTGCCGCTGCTCCTTGCTCATCCATTTCCTCGCTCGTCACATACGGGTTGGTTACACACACAAGTCTCTTGCACTCACTTGCACTGTGGCAATACACAATTATAGTTGAACTACTGCCGATCTGCTGTCACTGCGAATTACTTTCGTTGAAGCGTAATTTATGTTACTTTATTTCGAGCACGTACCAAGAACATGATCAGTTGCTTTATTTTTAACGACAATTAGTGTTAAATGAAAATAATTCGGTAATTATGAATAGCTGGGGTTTCGTGCTTTTAGCATATTTATATTTGAGGAATTTGTTTAATATTTTTTTTTATTAATTCATGTTAGCTTTGAGCCAGTGAGTGACAGAAAGTATATTTACGAAGAATGCAGCATTAAACGAGAGAGTTGTGTTTATCGGAAGGAAACTTCGCACTTTCTGTTTTCCCATCTTAAATTGAACGCAATGTTTGTTGACATTTCCACAACTGCAAACGCTAAATTTGTTAAATATTAAATCAGCGTCTGTCGTTGCCTTTCATTGAATATATAAATGAAAATTTTTATTTAGTATAGATAAAGATTTTCCTTTGTGTCAATGAAGTTTTTTAATACGAATAAAGATTTTTATGTATAAATGAAGTTTCTTATTTGTACAAATAAAGATTTTTACTTGTACAAGTCAAAATTTTTGAAAATTATTATTTGTATAAATAAAGATTCAGATTGTGTTGGAGTACTCGCCGGTCGATCAGAGCTGGTTAGAGTTAGCTAACTTTACCGTTGGATATTCGGATATGGATTCGGATAATAGAAATACATCTTCAAGTTGAGCGTTACGTTGTTTAATCTTTATATAACCTGCCATAAAATGAGTGCTCGGTTGTTGATTCTAATAAATATCCACGATACCAATATCAATGTCCGTTTTTCTTTACGTTTATGTTCCACTGTTGAATCTTAAAATGCGATTGAATGCGAGTGAGCTAATAAGCGAATAATACTGAGCGAATGCTATAGAGCGAATGAATGCTACTGCGCGAGTAAAACAAAAGTCCTACTTACTACCAAAATCGCTGTCGGTCCTTTTCAAAACAAACAAATCGCTGTATCATCATAATAACGAGACCGGTGACTTTGCCTGCTAACGTTAAACCATATCTAGTGCTTTCTTTTTCCGAGTTATGTTAACCCTGGTTTAAAGACACTGGTTGAAAGTCGCATAATATTGCGACGCTCCCGATCGCCAAATTCTGCTTGATAAGTGACAGAAATCCAAACAGATTGTATTATATCGTAACATATATTTATCTCGTTTTTTGGTACTTCTAAAATCACTTACTTTCGAAATTAAGTTTAATCAATGTATGTGCAATTTTAATTTAGTAATTAGAAAGATTTGAATATTGTAAAATCCCAGGTTTGTTAGCAAAAACTAAATAACACGAACGTTTCTCATTTCTTCTCGCGTTTCAGATTCTCAAGTTTGGTCTTTCGTCGAATTCGAAATCTAAAATCATGAAATTGCAAAGTTTTGCGGAGAACTTTAAAGTAGTTTAAAGAGCGAGAGAATATTGGATAATTCAACAAATACATTATTCACCCTAGCAAAAGGTCTCAAGGAGCTGAAAATTTGTCGAGATCCAAAAATATTACAAAGAGTATGCTGGAATTCAAGGCAAAGGCAAAGATAACATCAATAACTATCAAAGGATGAATTTTACGAAGAGATATTTCATAAAAGCGCAAGGTTTCACAGGAGATACAGGATTCTCTACATTTTCGCTTATCAAAATAAATGAATTTATGAAATGACTACGTATTGAACAGTTCGCATGGATATCGATATTCAAGGAAAATTCCGATAGCCTTTGTCCTACCGAACAACAAGATATGTTTAGACAAAACTGAGAACTCCAGTAGACAGCGGCTTAAAAATCTTCCTTGATCATTTTTCTTGAAGGTTTCGCAGCAGCATGACTTAATTCAGCATTAAAGATCTATTCGTGTTTATTTCTTTTCATCTCATGCAAGTGCAATTCTCGAGTGCGCTTTCGTGTAACGGAACGATTCTCAACCAAGTGTTTCTTTGCATTTCGCGCAACGATAGATAGCCGGCCGATCGGACGAATGAACCGATCGGTCAACTGTCGGAATAGCTTTTTATCAGCCCGTGCAAAGGTGCGGCAAAAATGCATCAACAGAGCGGATCGAGAGATCTGCGAGGATAAAAGAATACGCGTTCGCCAAGATACTTTTAATCCTGGATCCAATTCGGCAAGGGCACGTACGGACTCCTTCGTAATTTATTAGCAACCAGAGAGAATTGTCGGTGCTTTCTTATAAATAGCTGTACTGCTTGGAATCGCGCTCATTGGAGCACTGGACGAGAGAGAAGACAGAAAGATGATTCGATTTCCACGAGAGAAAGCGAAACATTGATGAAAACATTGCAATTATCCCGAAATAGTACTAAGCGCTCGTGTCTTTGCTCGTGAAAAAGCATCGCGACACGCGTGATGTACTTTGTGATTATTATGAATCCACTCTCACAGCGTTTTTATCAGAGTTCATACACGGAGATGGAGATGAACTGCTCATTGATCTCACGATCTCACGATACGGAGGATTAGCATACGCGCAACTGAAAATTTAATACAGAAGAATCCCTTTATGTATAAAGTGCTGGATGTACGTATACGATTACGTTATCAGATGAACATATTTGAAAGGTAACGCCGGTTTAACGCATATGATCCGCGATGAAAATGCAATTATATATAAGAATAATAACTGATCGTTCGTCCATTTTGATTATCAAATGGTTACAAAAACGCTTACCGAAAAATTATCGTCGCGTTTCACACTTCTCTAACTTCTCTCTATATCTAACGTAAAAACGCACGTGTATGCATGCACACGTCTGTCGCGCGTGTAGATGTAACAGATATCGGAACATTTAATTTCAGTGAAATCGCACGCGATTTAATTGCGCCGCGTTTAAACAAATGAAATTCAATCTATCCGTGTCAATCTAAATCAGATAATAGATACGGATAACGTTTCATTCGCCGGCAGATTAAATATCGATCATTTCCCTGGCATTATGTCGCGTGAGTTATCCAACCGTGAAAATAAATCAAGAAGATGGCTTATGTGTTCACATATGACTCTCTCTGTATTTAATATGGTAATCAAGTCGCGATCAATAATGCTGATAACAAAGAAGGCAACTGAGAGATGAGAAGGCCAACAGATCGAACATACGGACTCAGTCTTTCAGGATTTTTCAGGAACCCGCCAGTGAAAGAAGACCCGGAGAGAGCAGAAGATACTCAAGATGTTCGATATCAAGAGAACTATGCATACGCAGTCAGAAATTCAGGCATCTTGATGTCACGAGCGTCTTAGATTCTCGCGCGATGTGGAAATTCATTTGGATCTTTCTGATGCGTGGAATTTCAAGGATTAAACGATCAACGTACGTATAGTACGAACGCAATGACGCATGCATGCGATCATCCAGAAGAATCTCAGCTGCGCAAGAATCCGGGGATCCGGATGATCGAAGGAGATTCCTCGAGAATTGCAATCGCATCGAACAGCGCGAGGCCGGCGGATTTCTCCCCAGCAGTACGCGCAAATCCAAAAAAATCCGAAAAATCAGGCTACACAACGCACTCGACGCAATCTGATGTGTTTTCCTCTGTAGCGGCGGTCACTCGCGCGCTTATATACATATACATATACATATATATATGTGTATATATATATATGTATATATGTATATGTATATATATATATATATATATATATATATCGCGCGCGTATCGATCTCTCGTTCGTTTCGCGCCGAGTCCGACGCGTTGTTGCCGAACGAGAAGCGGCGGCACGAGAAATGGGACGGTAGAAAAAAGAAAAAGAGAAAAAGGAAGAGAAAAAAAACTGGGCGGAGGATGGGCGGAGGAAAAAAGAGAAAAAGGAAAAGAAAAAAAGAGAGAGAGAGAGAGAGAGAAAAGAGAGAGGGAGAGAAAGAAGAAAAAAGAAAAAAAGCACGCGCGCATAGGGAAGTGCGTGCTATCCTGGCGTGATAGGGGTGATTGATGAGTGGCGTTGGCGATCGGCTCGAATTCCGCGGCCAATATTTTCGGGTGAAACACGGCGCCGTTACAGGGCGACGCTATCGCCGGCGCGCGTCGGATTTCCCGGGGTTTGCATTTATGATTCCCCAATTAGCGATCACCGGCACGGACGGAAGGGCGGGGTGCGATTTTACCAGCTCGTCGCTTGGCCGCATAAATGAGCGAGCGTTCGTTAAAGCGGAAATCGTTCTTCCGCTCGTCCGGCTAATCGTCGATTCGCGTGCGTGTATCTCGATCGACGCTCTCGATTTTGCATTTCCACTCTCTCCATTGGCAGGCAGGACGTTTTTTCCTGCTCGAGGACGTACGTTGGAGATGTTTCTCGGTGAATCTGTCGATTAACAGGAAACCCTCATGTCTCGCGAGCCAAGTCAAACCTCGCGAAGTGATAATTGAGGAAAGCCTAAGGCGATTATTGAGACGGCAATGGATTTATTTACGCGTGTTATTTCTTGGACATAATCGGACATAATGTGCGGCACGATAGAAAAAGCCGTTTCGTTCTTTCGGCTAAAATGCTCGCGGCGCGCTGCGAGCGATCGACACACGTGAATGCAGCGGACAGTTTCCCTAATCTTCTTTTTTTTCGCGTGCATGCAAATTTATTTGCGAAAATGTGTCGTTAACAGCACGGCGTGTTTTCCGCTCGGGGCACCAACTTCACAAAACGCTTTAACGAGCGAATTTACTCGTATTAGATCAACAATATTTGGCAAATAGCCAGCTAAATTGGTTCTCTAAGCTTACGGTTCGCTTTATCGCCAAACAAATTCGTTTTTATTTTATTGATCCTCTCTGATAGAGCGTTACTGAAAAAGACATCACTGGCGTGATGTTTCGCAGTTTCATTCTGCTCTTGTGAAGCCCGAAGAACGCTCTCAACACGGGACGAAATTAATAAATAAAGCTGTATTATGTCGAGTGCGTACGAAACGCGATTTCTATTCCGTTTACTTCCCATTGGTGCCTCTCGGTATTTCTTAATTATCTTAATTATCTTAATGAAAGAATCTAACGCGATCGGTGATGCGATTACGATGCGATTTATGTAGCACGCGATTTATCGGATTACAATTCGCGTTGCACGCGAAATATTCGCGACATGCCGAGGAATCCACGACGATCCTCCGGATCCGTCCTAATAACTCTCATCGTTACGCAAATGATTCGCCTGGCGGACTAAAAGCCCAGCCATTTTTCCGCACTCCCGCAATTCGGACGAGCGGAATGAACTCCGCGCTTTTTTCGCGGAGGATCGAGGAGTATGCGGCGCAAAGTAAAGAGAATCCTGTCCGCGACAGAAATGTATCTCTCTCTCTCTCTCTCTCTCTCTCTCTCTCTCTCTCTCTCTCTCTCTCTGCGTTCACCATCGCGAACAGAGATGCATCTCTCAACGTCACTGCGCGCGCTTTTACAACGAACCGAATTACAGCGTCGTCTGTTACTTCTTTCGGCGAGAGTCGCATATTTGTCCTCGACGCGCTTTAAATTCAATCTCCTTTAACCGAGCCATGCATAACGCGGCCATGCACGGTCACTCCTTCCGCGAGCGAACGCATTCGCGGAGAAACATTTTTTTCATACTGGCAGGAATTAGCCGTGCTTTGCAGGCAAGACGCAGACAGTCCCGTTTGACCTGCGTTTTCATCTCGCTTTGATGTGTCTCTCGCGATGTACTTAATATCGAGAGCATTAAATAACAAGCATAGTACGAAAGCGGGGAATTTTCGAAGTCGCGGCGTCTTTTTGGTGGCAGCCGCGAAGGCACGGGAATTCGATTATGCTTCGATACTGGAAGCGAGAAATTTTCATTACGACGGGCGGCGCGATAATTTCGACGACAACGAATCGGATTAGATCGAATAAAGCGCTGCGTGCACGTGTATTTGTCGTGTAAACGTTTACATGTGCGATCCGACACCCGGCACGCGTTCTACCGCGATGCTCTCTCTTCTCCCCGATGGCGCTCCATCCGGCCAACGTTTTGCGTTAATTTTCTTCCCGTCGAAGTGATATTCGCCATTCCTACCGCCGCGCGTTCCGCGTCAAGCACGGAATTAATTACGGCGACATGTGAATTTCATTCCCGCGCGCCGACCGACGCCACGGCCGCTAAACGATAACGGCGCGCGCGCGCGCACGCGGCGTGACACAATTAATTACGAATTTACGACGATCAGCTACGAGTCATTTGTCCAGCGGCCGGGATTTACGCGGGATCCGCGCGTCGCTGCATTTTCGAGCCATCATTGTGGCGAGGCTCTATTTCCTCGTTGCAATTCCGCCTGTCGCGATTATGTGATGTCTAAATGAAATACAAGCGTGCACTTGCTCGACCGCGGATTTCTCCTACAATTTAGAGTCGACAGTCGCGTGAAGGCGAGTCTGCCTCTGGTAATATATATATATATATATATATCCCCAAATTTCTATGGAGATAACATGCAGCGACTTCAAATTGTTGACATTTGCGAATTCTCTCCTCCTTCCTCTTTTCTCTCTCCCTCCCTCTCTCTCTCTCTCTCTCTCTCTCTCTCTCTCTCTCTCTTTCTCTATCTCTCTCTCTTTCTCTCTCTCTCTCTCTGTTTCTCCGAGGCTTTCGCCGAGATCTATATTTTTTCCGTAGCGGAACCGAACCCGCCTCGATATCGTGTTCGATTTCTCGTTTCGGATTTATCGCGAATAAATTGTGCCAAGAGCCGTACATACGTATGCATGTACACGCGCATACATACATGCACATACATCGGAGAAAGTCGCTGCGCTCTCTGGAAAAGTCCGGCGCGATGGAGGCGCGTTTTCGTGCCGCATGCACGGAAATCACGCGGCTGCTCGTAAAGTCGAGCAGGAAACTTGTCGCGAAAGTCGTTCGCGAAAGCTCAACTTCCGTAAAGCTCGCTTACTCCACCGTTCCTTTTCCTCTCTCTCTTTCTCTCTATCACTCTCTCTGTTGGCGAACAGACTCGTACGTAACAGCCGGGAAGACGGCCTGCAATTTTCCGAACGACTGCGTCTCATACGTTTCCCGATTATAAGCGCGACGTCGTTCCGCATCGTCGCGTTGCTCGCGCGCGGCTATGCATGCCGGTCTCCGGCGTGATCTACGGCGAATGAAAGTTTCCAGAATGCGAGACTGCGCCGCGTTACCGCGCCGTAATGATATTCCGCGCAGGAAATTCGAAGGGCGACGAATGCCTCCTCGGTGGCTGCCTTTGCTGCGTTCTCTTGCAACGCGTGTGCGTACGAAGACGCGGCGGATGTTGGGATAATCAGTCTCACCGCGCTGGATCAGTGTTTGATCTGTCGGAAACTTCAAAGGCCGACTTCTCCGCAGCGCCGCGTGAGACCGGAAAGAAACTTCGTTTCGAATCTCCAGTATCGCTCGCCAGCTGCGATCGGATCAAACGAAATCTCGAGCCATCGTCGGAAGCGGATCAACTTTGAATTCGCGACACCGACTTGCGTTTGCATGCTCGCGTCGCTCGTTTAAGATGATGAGATCGTTGCTCGGCTTTTCGTATATACAGAGTCATCTAGTCATCGCGTTACATTCGTGCACCAATTTCCCGATCGTAACGCAATCCTGTATCGCAATATGATATAATTATCGCGATCGGTGTTAACTAACAGCGAGCGCAGCTTGCTGATGCTGCGATAATACCTGATGTCGATTCTCGCGCGAATGCCATTATGAAAAGTATCAGTCTGGCCGACGGTATCATTTAAACACGCTGATTGGCTGGCGCGGCTCTAACAAACTCCTCGTCGACCAGCGTCAATCAGCGATCAATCAAATTGCCCTGCGTACGGCAAACAATTCGCCGCGGAGTCGACATTCGAGGCGGCGCGCGGTCGGTCCTTTTGTTCGGCGACGCGTCGGGCAGACAGAAAGCTGCGGTTGCGTGGCTCCAAGTTGTACCGAGCCAATCAAAGTTCCACAGCGTGCTAGTTAAACACGGTAGCCGAACACGCGACCGCCGTTCGCCACCGTGTTATGCGATAACCGAACGACGGAGCTGACCGGCCAATTCCGGAGCCGCGTGATTCACTCACGTGTCATTCTGCAGCGTCCAGTTCTCCCTTCCCTTCCCATCTCGCGAAAGTTTCGACCGATTCTCTGAGGGAGTTTCCACTTGCGTATTCCACGCGCGATCTCGAGAGTGCCGCGAGCTCGCACCGCACGGCCGCGATTTTTACTTCTCGCGGTTTCGCGGGACGAGGGCGGCGGCGTCGCGGATCGCGCGAATTCGGCCGAGCTTACGCGCCGGCTTACGGAATCGCGATGCGGCCACGCAATCAGGCAGAACGACGAGGCGTCGCGGGTTCGGCATCGGCGATGCAATTTCCACGTACGAGCCAGCGCAGGCAGATGCGCGCCGTTCCGTTCGGGGGTTGGTCGGATGCAGCGTGTAGCGCGACCGCGTGTGCACCGTGCGTGTACACATTGCGCTCGCGAGCGTGGATAAGCATGCCCGCATTCGCACGGGAACTCGCACACGAGTTCGCGCGCGCGCGCGAACGCAGGCGATCGCGCGCCGATTAATCCGCTTCGCCTCGAGTCGCTGAATTAATCTGTTTACATTATACATCCCGGCCGGATCTAATGGCCGGGTGGACCCGATCGTGCGACACTCGATACGCGATTATATCCCGGAAGTTACGTCCGCGCGCTCCGCGGCCTCGGCGCGGGAAATCGAATCGCGCCGAGCAGTTCGCCAGCCGCCGGCGACCGCCATCGCCGTCGCCTCCGCCTCGTTATTACGTGCGAATCTGAATCGGATTAATAGTCACCAGCGGACGGCCCGGTCCGCCGGGACAGCGAGCTGAATGCAATTATTCGCGATGCGCTCCGGGCGCCGGGAGACGCGGAATGTAAGATTCCAATCGTGCGAGTAGATTGCGCTTTCTTTCACGCGTGCGTAATAATCGATTAGAAGCGGGATCCGCAGGAGAATGGAACCAGGATGAAGAATCCAGGTCCGAGATGAGAGATTGCTTATTTATTCGCGATTAAACATCACTCCTTCGCCTGCTCTAAGAGACCTCTTCCAAGTCTCGCGCCGAAGGTCGTCGAAGCAATGCTGACGACTTCGGAGCGGATGATCTCAGCAGTGGCGAATTAATCGACGCTGCTAGTATTTACAGCGAGACCGAATATTATCCCAGTAATTAACTCGCTCGTGCACCTGTTTCAGCTCGAGCCTCGCGCACAGCCCGCATCGCAATTTACTACGGTAATTGTAATACTGCACGGATATCATTACGCGACGAACACGTGCCCGCGTGTATTCGGTATTTGGCATACAACTCAGAAATTCGCGCATTTTCTTCCATCCTCGTCGCGAGATCGCGCGATGATCATCCGCTCGCGCGAGCTGATTAATTGAAGCCGTGATCCCGCTCGATCTCACGCGACCAGCTGGCATGTAAACAATCGCGGATGGTTATTTATGACGTTTCTTGTCTCGCCGCGACAGGCGATTATTAATTAAATGCCTGGTCGTCTCGCCGTTATTGTCGCTGCCGCCGCCGCCGTCGTCGTCATCATTGTCGTCGTCGTTTTCTCCCTTTGATGCGCGCTTGCGCGCCAGTTCTCCATCCAGCGCGACATAAGCCCGAATTCGACCCGAATTCGCGATTTACGACGGCCAACTTCGGCAATTCCCCGTATTTTGCGCCCGCGCGAGATCGGCAGATTGCTGTCGGGCGTGGCGGACGACTCCGGATCGTCAATTCTGCGCAAAATTGCGACGCGGGACCCCCGCGGCAGTCGCGTTATCCATTTACCCCCGTCTCTCCCTCTCCCTCTCGAAGCTAATCAAGCACTTGCTCTAATTCGTTGTAATTAATGCGCGCGCATTTCATAGCGCGCTTTGTAATATCTCGCGGACGTAAAAGACCGATCGAGAACAGCTCGGAGACACGGTCGCGCGACAGCACGAAGAAGAATCTTGATGTTGCGATTGATAAATTATGCCGCGAACGTTTAGCTCGAAATACATCCATACCAATCCCCGGTCCGAATATACGACGCATCTTTCTTCCGATGTCTGCTCTTCATTTTTCATCGCGCAATCCGCGTGGATTTATATGTATTTCGCGCGTTTTCTCCAGCGTGTTCAGCAGCGAATTTCTCCCCCGTTCCGCGACACCAAGAGTGAACTAGAAAGTATCAGACATCGCGATGACATTACTATATCTCGCTGCTGACGTTATCTGAGCAGTCAGATAACGAATATTGCGTCCGCCTTCACGAGCAAATATCCCAATTTTATTCGTTCTTTAAGCCCGGGCAGAAATCGCGAGCGATTGATCGTTGCACTATTAACTCGCGGCTGCGAGTTACTTTATCGTAACGCAATCGTGTAAGGCGACGTAAGAGCTCGCTGCGCGCCCGGTTCCCGCGCTGATAAATAATCGCGCGGGACGTACCAGCCGCGAGCATTTATCGCGAGCGGTGATTTGTGGGGAGCCACCAGGGTGCAGCGGAACGGAAAGGGATGGAAGGGCAGAGTGGTCGCGCGAGAAATCATTTCTTTTTTTTCCGGCCGGAGAGACTGCACTCTTTGCAAGATTCATTTCGCTTAATCGATTCTCGGGCGACAGCTCCGCGATCGCATTTTCCCTTTTGCCTCGTTCGCGAATAGCTGTACGGACGCGCAGCGGGATTCGATTTCCCCTGACCTCGATTAATTCATGCGGTGGACTTTTGTATCTTGCCTCGTATGCAGGATGCATCACAGAATTCATCGCGCGATGCGGAATATCCGGCGATGAGCGATTCGCTTCTGTTTGGAAACGTCAGAAACCGGAACGGCGGTATCTTCCGATGATTCGAGTCAAATGATCGATTCCGATTACTCAAATGACTATCCAGATCAGAGACCATCAGAGCGAAATTGAAGAAAAGTTTTCTCTCGTCCTCCAACGTGAGGACACGTTCATTTCCGCGAAAGCGCCGCAGATGCACGCGCGTTTCCCATTTTTCCTTCACGAGGCGTAATCCTTCCGGAAGAAAGCGGAAAGGGATGTAAGGAGAGACTCCGCGTCTCTCATCGCGCGATTAACCCTCCCTTCTGTTTCGGACGATTTATTTTGGGATAACGGACTCGCAGCTCAGGCCTCGCTTTAAGTAACGTTGCCTTACGTGCAGAATGCACGCGCGGCTGCAATTGCGGACACAAGCCACACGAGCATGCCGCACGGACGGTCCGGTGGTAATGGGCGGGTGGGAAATAGCTTTCCGGTAAATGAACACGCGCTATGCCCCGGCATTCCGTCCAGGGACGACGACTCTCGTCGTCGTGCGACCGAACAGATCGTTAACTGGCGTGACGATGCCGCCGACCTCTTTTCCGTCCGTTTTCTCTGCCGCTTCCCGGCAGCGCACCCGGCATCCTGTTTCCTTCCGTTTCATAAACTCGTCCCGCCTGGCCGGCGGCACCCCGGCTGCATTAAACCGCAGTTTTCAGAGTTCGCTTCGTGTATCGCGCGAATGCGGATTATTCCAATCCGGTCCCCGGTGTCTGGAAACATTTTCAATTCCCCGTTGCGCGGATGAACGAAGAAACAAGACCCATTATTCCTCCATTTGTTCTTCCGTTTATAACACACGCAAATTTATTCTCGATATCAATGTCGTCGGAATTTAGTTTTTCCTTCGGGAAGCGCGTGCAGCTTCTCTTCGGGACAACGAATAGGAGAATCTACGGAAGTCGATGAATTTCGGGCTGCCCGATTGTGATTTCCTCCTCGGATTTATTTATATTATATAAAATCAAGAAAACGATTAACGTTACGGCGAATTTAATTTCACGCGCCGCCGCTGATCAAGCTCGAGCAAACCGTTAAACGCGATTACGTCCGAGCCTCGTTCCTCTCGGAGGTGCAACGGATGATCGTAAATTCGTCCGATTGAGCTCCCATGAGGAATAACATGGACTTGATCATAAAATCGCGCGCTCAGGAACGTCCCCGCGCGACGCGAGTTATTAAATCCTTCGATTGGACAGGAGCGAGAATCAATACAAAAAGCTCGATGTCGAACTACCGTGCTCGAGCAACGGACGATTCGCCATCAGCCACAGGTGGGCAATGCCGTCCATCCCTTTCAGCCCTTCTTTTGTTTTACTTGGATGATCCTTCGCGAGGTCTTATCCGTGAGATATTTAATCGCCCGAACGCGGCGATATTATCCGCTCTTGATGAGCTGATCCTTCTCAATTATCGCTCCCTTTTCTTATCGCCGCGGAGTGAAATTACGGATACACAACGGTCGAACTGACGATTCTCTTAATCTACCTGCATTTAACGCCAGAATCTGACTTCGTGAGATGTCATCGTGGGATAAAAATTCTCGTCTCACGTTTCAAAAGAAAGAACATTTTCGTGGATCCCGTTTCTCTTTAATTCCGAGGGAACTTTCGGACGTGTCCAGGCTCGGTAACGACGAAAACTTTCGATTAAATCCTTTTGCTTGGACTTTAAGTCGCTCTCATTAGACGTTAGTGCGAAGTCGAATGATGTTGAGTCTGAGAAAGCGCGCTCGTACAGTGATTCGAGCCTGACGTTGATAGATTCAGCATTAGATATGTAGATTGCTGTGCTTATGGGATATTTTATTACAATAATGGCCAATCATTTTCCAGATGGATAATTCAATCTCGTCCGCGGTTACGCGGAATACGGGTGACAATGTGTCCAAAAGGCGGATATTGGTCCGCTATTAATCGTGTTATAATTGAAAAATACAACATCGGTGCTATCAAATTCTTAGCACATTTTAAAATATAAGCGGCGACTTATATCGCGTATCGATAATGCGATTCGCTAAAATGTTACCTAAAAGATGGATATCAATACCGTTTGCTCTTTCTATAGGATATTTAAACACAAAGCATTTCATCAAGTAAGCAAGCATACTTCTGCAAATTCTGTTTGCAATAATTTTCCGTTCATTAAATTCAAATACTAATCGGTTTATTAGAAATGAAAAGTTGTGCTAATAAAACAAACTATTTATTTAAGCTAAACTAATATTAGTAATTACTAATTATTAGTATTACTTATTATTTTATAAATTCTATATAACACACACGACGACAACCAGTAGAATACGAGAAATCTTTTCCCGAGCGTTGTGGGTCACTGTAACATTGGAAAGCCATAAGAATCAGTTTTAAATTATGATTACTAGGATATAATATCCAATCTTCCGATTAAACGTTATATCTTAACATCATTTAACGTTAAGATGGAAGGCGCATCTTGCGTATTTTAATATAATTAAATCTTTCGGGGGAATCTTCCGGGATTTCAAAATTAAAGCTTTCTCCACAGACAGACAGATTATTTACGGACCGTTCAAAGTTATATTCGTACTTGGGAGAGATGAAAGCGGAATAGTAACATTACGGGAGAGAGTAGGTAAATTTTTGATAAACGACGGGCCGAAAGGTCGAATCAAATTTCATTTCGCTGGGACATTTTATGCGACGCGAAGTCATAACGAAGGCGCGAGTAGAAGCCGACTAACGAGAACGAATTTTATTTCACGTTCGTATCCTCCCGTGGAGATAAACTCGTTTTACGAGCGGGACAAACAGAAAAATCCGGACGGCGCCGCGTTGTTCTCCCGCAAAAGTATGTTGTATTATACAAACGGACTCGCAGTTGGAAATTTCTCGCGCTGGAGTTTATATTCATCCGGCGGTAGTCGTTAATTCTTAAGATGGAATTTTAATGTCAATTGCGACATATATTTTCACGTCGACGAATATAAACGACAACGACTCAACCGCATCTAATATTTGGCGCGAGAGAGGGAGGAATAATCTCGAATCGTTCGATTTGTAATAAATTATATACATACATTCCGGAATAATCGTGCCTGCTTCATCGGATCGCCGTATAAATAATAACGCGAAGCAACAACAAAGTTAAGCTTTCGCTCCGGAATCGACCGCGTCTCCTTAAATTACCCGGAGAAGCGTAAATGCGGGAATCCTTTCTGTTTACGGACGTTGTTGGCGCACACTAACGTTACGCGCTGTGTAAGCTGCAACGTTGCGTGCAACGAGAACTGATTCCTCCGATGGCAGCTGTCACGCATAGTTTTGCCGGCAAATGTCAGTTTCTCAGATGAACAAAAGAGGAACGACGTGGTTGCATCGGATAGTTGCATGCGTCACGTGCATCGATAATATTCGCAGTTGTGGAAACGTCGCCCTGAATAAGGCTACTCCGCATACAAGTTCGCATACAAAGCAGGTGTCCTACTTCGCTGTACCAGAAACGCGAGGTTATCACTCTTAAAGATGGTTAAAATACTCAGAGACACTAAGACGAGTCGAATGTAGACTCTTCAGCGTATTCGAGAGACTCTTTCTTCTCTCCCGCGCATTCTGCAGCGAGGATCAAGAATCTGCTGATCAGCAGCGATCGTATTCGATCTGCCGGATATTTTCACGCGAGATCAACGGATTGACTCGATCGAGATTTCGTCGCGGATTTCTCGATGGCTGCATCGGTGGCGATTAATCGCCGGGCTAATATAACGTCGGATGCAAGGATAATACGTGCTTGCCGATTGGATGGCTGTAAATAAACGGATAACGATGGCTCTTCGTATCTATCCGCAGCGAGAGCAGACGTTCCTGATTCGCATGCGCGACGCGGCGGAATCACGAAATGGGCTTTGATAGCCCAGTAATCTCGAAGCGAAGGAGAAATGGAGAACCGAATGCAGAGAGGATCCGCCGAATCACGGTAGATCGTAACGTTCGGCCGCGGAACAGAATGGGAACAGTCTGCATCGTACTCTTTCGCCGGCGAGCGGCGAGCGATATAAAAGCGCGTCCCGATAATGTTCCGCTTCGGATGACGTGCGTCTGAAAATGTATGCCAGAAAGGTAAACCGGAACGGACCGGTTATGTTGCATGTTGCGCTACAAAGGGCTGTTGCCACGCACAGGTGCCTCTGCTATTTTGCCCTTTTGCTCTCGAATCCGTTCGCTTAAGCAGACGCGCGTTACTTTCCGCGTGTCGCACGATCGCGCGCACCCTCCGGCTTGTCGGCAGTGAGCCGCATGTGAGCCATCGAAATCGAATTAATGTCCCTTTTCGCTGGCGCAGGGACACTTCAGACTGGCGGAAGCAATCCAAATTGTTTCGCCGGAGTTCAAAGGGTGAGCAAAGGCCTTGAGCAAGATTCGCTGAGTTCTATGTGATCGCCGAAGCGGAAACGACAGTCTGTTAATATACGCTAACTTTCTGGAAAATGTGATTGCAGATATCGCTTGTCGTTAGCTCGCCGAGTAATGTTTAACACGATATCTCGATATCTCAAACGCACAGCTGATAATCTCTTTCGGATGATACGAGATCTTGTTAATTCTCGACGATTCCAGCGTAACGATGTAATTGTTGCGCTAAAATTCAAAGGGCGAGATCACTCTGCAATTCTCTCCTCAGATTTTCTCATATCGCGACGATCCCATGTTTTAATCGATTCGTTACACACTGTTCTCGTGAAATTTTCTGGCGTCTAAAAGCATGCATGCAGTGGGAGATAAAATTTCTCGCATCATTTCCATTTGGTTTCATAAGCGAGGATCTGGCTCTTTACGAAATTACGACACGTGTAAGCGTCGATTCCTGCGAATCCGATTCCACTCATAACGATTGATCGGCAAATCTCTCGCCGATCTGCATGAAAATAGCATTTGCACGATTAATCGATTCCCGGATATTCCATTATTACCCTTATTAACCAGTATCACCGCACGCGCGCTAGCGATTTTCTGACGTTTACGTACGCGGTGAAAGTATTAACCGCGCAAGTGGTTATTCCCGGCTGTTTACTTCCACGCTATGTGGTCAAGGCAAGCAATTACACCGCGCAAAGTTCGGCCTCGGTCACTCCAATTTGTAGCGAAAAGCTTCAACGTACAGGGTGGTCAGTGAATATCTACCCGCTTCGAAACACCGGTATTCCGTTTTAAGCGTCCGCGCGCAATTTTCTTTCACGGAGATAAATGAGAAACCTGAAAATTCACGAAGAAGCCGAAATCGATTCGCGTGTAGATTTAACTGAGAAATTTACCTTATCAGATGTTATCTTATCTTTTCATAGTAACAACCGTCTCGGCATTCAGAGAAGAAAATCAAACAACTGGAAACTGATCTAGCCCTTATCCACCCCGATTATTTAGAATTACCGTGATCAAATATACTGCGATTGATGCGTATTATATTTCAATTAAGAAAATCGGTTGCGCTTCTTTTGCTTTCGTTTTTTCCCTTAAATTTCATGATAATATTTAGGTAACGCGGCTTATCGTGTCGTGTTTGCCGTGTGTTTGTATGCACCGTTCGTTGCACCATGTTTTTCTGCAATATTGCTTATTAACGCTTAATAACGTTCGCAGCTTGGCTTGTCGTTTAATGTTATCTGATCCTGTTTTGCATTCAACTAATTTTTTCAGTGGATAATGAATCTGTTATCATGCCGCAAGTGCCGGATATCTAAATCTGTTGGCTACTTATACCGATTTTACTTTTCGATCGATTATTACAGTAATTCCAACATTGCATACTGCGTTGTTTCTCGACGAGAAGTTGATTCAGCCGATTTTGAAACGCTTCTCTTCTGATATGGTAGCACATATTTAATACAAGATGAATACGCACTCGATAAAGCTGGAGCAAAAGCTAAAGCAATAACGATTAATTTGTGACATTGTATTTGATCAAATAACGCGAACAATTTACAATTCATTAATCGTTTTGGGGAAATAAAAAATAGATATTTCATACAGATATACACATGTGCAAAGGGCTAGAGAATGAAATCGTTTCAGCCGTGAATATACGCGGCGGTGTTACATTGTTGCGCTTTATTAAATAATAACGTTGAAAACCAATTAGAATATTGTGAAGTTTCGCTGAAGATACATCTAATCTAAACGCTATTATTATAACAAATGACTCATCACGTCGTTGAACTCCTTTGAGGGAACACTTAGCTTTCCTCGCTTCCCGGAAAGAAGGAAAGACATGGTGGCGGATATCGGAAGGCGCCCTGCGATCGCCATTTTCCTTTAGGGACGATCGAGAGACTTACGAGGATCGTTCTTGTTTGAGGGCGATCGCACGTCCGTTATTCGGACGCGTTCGAATGAAATTCCGATCGCCCGCTTGCCGGCTTTGTCCTGGAGGAAATCTTGCCCTGCACTGGCCTCGCGGAATTTATCGTAATAATCGCATTCATTCCTCCGCCGAGAGTAGTAATGGCCAAGTAAGTCGTTGTGCGTCATGCACACCGATACCTCAAGAGAGCAAGAAAGAAGGAAGAAAAAAGAAAAAACCGAACATGCTTACGCCAGACATTTCGTGCCCGTCGCGCGGATCGGAAGAGCTCGTTTACGCGAGATTTTCGACTCACTCGATTGTCGAAACGAACACTGAATACTAATATCGATTTTCGTTCGCCGACGATGGAAAAGTCACTCGTGACAAATCGGTCGCGTGATACGCAGATCGCCGTTGCGCCATCGATTATCGCTGGCTGATTACTTACAGTGCACTTTCAGCTTCCATCGATCCTCAATGCCGGCTTCCGGCAGCTTTGGATTTTCAGCACGACACACCAGAAACTTTCCCTCGTCCTCCACCGTTGGCGTGAATTGCAGCAGGTTTACGCCGTCCTGCAATTACGAATAGTGATGAGTCGTTTTTGTTACTGATTTGCGCAAGTTTTTTTATTTGTACGAGTTAAACTTTTTGTTTGTATAAATGACATTTTTCACTTGTACAATGTAATCTTTCCATTTGCATAGACTTTTGCTCTAGACTTTTCATTTGTGCAAATAAAGTTTTTTCACTTGTAAAAATAAACTTTTTCATTTGTATGAGCTAAAGTTTCTATTCGTACAAAGTTTTCTATTTGTATAAATAGAGCTTTTATTTGCACAACCTGAGCTTTTCATTTGTATAAATAAAAATTTTCTGCCGAAGAGACAAGAAGTCTTCTATTTGTACAACCTGTGTTTGTTTCAGGTGTTACCAAATACTTAATTGATAACAATGTTACTACGTTCTCTATACGTAAGTTGCAATTTTTCAAACACGTATATATCCGTTATACATACACGTATATTTTTCGGATATGTTATTATATACATTTCTCGGAACAAGAGAGTCGTACATCGCAGTAAAGATTTTGATTTCTTTGTCTAAAACCAGCAGAATACAAGAAGAATTATAAACGTGCGATGTATATCGTGCTTTGTCATTGATTAATCAAATATAATGAATTTAGAATGTATCGAGCAAATAAATAAACAAATATCTTCTATTCCGAATTCCGGATAAACATCCGATATTAACACATTGGCATATGCTCATTAGGGCGAACGAGAGGACGCACGAAGTAAATAATGAAATCATTTTTCATCACCTCCGACTCTCATTATTTTATCATAATATTTTGCTGTTCCTTCGTGGTCTGAAAATCCCCGCGGTTTTCGCTTATATTATTCTATTATGGAGATTACGTAATCGGAACGAATCATAACGCAAGAAGTGAAAGATAAATGATTTCATAATATTCCTGTGCCGTTTTACAATCTCTCCGCCCTCCCTTTTGCGATGGAAAATTGCGGTCGCGCCGCATTTTTGTTTTATCGTCACATATAACCAGCAGCTCGCGCTGTTTACGAGATTTTAAACACGGCGCCGAACAGCACAGCAAAGCGTACGTTTTATCGTAACAGTGAGAGCATATATTTTTCAAGCGCGAACAACGAACGCGTGAAATGTTAAAATAAATATGCGCGTTTTCGTTTCCAAAAATATGACCATATTTTCCTCTTGCGAAAAACCGCGCTCGAAATTACGCGAGATAACGCCGCTTTATTATTATCATTTTCCGAGCTTTTTCACCCGCGGATTCTGTCCATGCCTCGCGGATCTCCGCATGCGGATTATCTGCGATCTTTCTTCGTTCTGTTTCCTTTATCTTCTCCCTTTAAATTTCGTCCGCACGCGCGTCTCTTTTGGGAATAACCGCTCTCGATAGTTCGCGGAATCGATGTCAGATCTTCGAATACTGCCACAGGATGCGGGCAATCAGAGTGATTCGCTATAGCGATAGAGCAATTTTTTCGCCGGAACAGATTGACGGCAGGCAAATCGCGAAATTGTGTTGAATTAACGCGTGAATAAACGCGACCGTTATCCAGAAATTAATTCCTGTCCCATGGATTTCCATGACAATCAATGTCGTCGCAATGTCGGAACTCGCGTAATGCGTCCTTACATCGCACGGATTTCCGCTCCCGCATTCAGTCGAGAATATTTTTTTCCTTTCCGTTCCACCCTTCGAGAGAATCGGCCGCGTCATCACATTAATGACGTTCCATCGGTTTCCGCTTCCCCGATGAAATTTTCACTCTCACCGCGTAGGAAAATAAACGTGCCCTTCAGCCCATTTTATTCCACAATTTACATATCGCAATATTGGACTGAGTTTTGCGCAGCGTGCTGTATGAATTATTTATTAATGATGTTATTAAAATTTTCAATATTATCGTGACGCTTTTCCTATTAATGAGACATTTAAAATAATTATATTACTGACATTAATGTATTATTATGCAGAAGAGATTTAATATGTAATTAATCTTATATACACATTAGAATACATTTAAATCAATGGTTGATGATATTAATAACAGTATTACTCAAATGAATTTTAAAACAGCACACGGATTTGATATGAAATCAAGAAATTTAATGTGATTATATATCCTAAAAGATTTAAAAGTTTTACGAACAAACTGCTTGCTAGAAAATTCTCCCTTATCATTAACCTTGGATTTTCATCGGAATCCGAAATTTAATTTTAAAGTTAGCATAACCCTTGTAAGGCTATGCCACTATTATCGGCGAAGCCGTTTGAGATAGCGAAATGGATGCTGAGCTGATTTCTGCACAGAATTCTGCGCAAGCAAGAGACAAAGGAAACGTGGAACGATGCGCGAGGAGTCTCGTTCCTTAAGATGTTGTGTCTTAATATCAAATGTGCGTATCGATGCATCGAGAGGGCGGAAACACGACGGTTCTGAATCGAGCCAGGAATGAAATAGACATTGTCGTATCTCTGAGATGCCTCGCGAACTAATCCTCGAGAACGCGTTTCTCCTCGCGAGATTTATGGCACCGAAATTTCAATGCCGTCGCTCACGGAGACTCGCAGACGCCAAATATGCACGGACACATCGTGTACGCTGCTGTGCACGTCGTGAATATGCGTGATGCACCTGCCCTTTCAACCTTTCGCACGTGAAAAATTCCCACGCGATATCCTCACGATACTTTCCATTTTCGTCTCTTTCTTCTTTTTTCTCCGTCTTTGCTTCTCGTTTTTCTTTTCTCCCTGTTGTCTCTGCCTTGCGCGCGAATTGTACGCGAGAACAACGACGAATGTGATGCGGATTTGAAAAAAGCGAGATCAAACAGCCCCGGGTGAAATAAAAATCGTTAGCTTAGACTGTGCGCCGAGTATGTTTTGGAATTTGAAAAATTCCGGTCCTAGTTTATCGACAAAAATTCCGGAGTACTATCTTGGCTGACAATACGGAATTTTCGAAATTCCGGTTCGCATGGTAGAATTGTCGAGTATCCCGTGTATTCTGTATAATAAGTCTGTTTAATTCGCATTTAATTACATGAGTCGCGATTCGGTTGAAATTATCACGAAAAATAATGCGCGATTAACGCAACAATGTAAAAAAATTAATTTGCGGAGCAGAGAGTAATCGGAATAAAAGCACGATGTGCACCTCTCTCTACCGAATTACAAGAGAGAAATAAAATTAACAGAACGATTTTTACCTCTTAATTTAATAATGCTTTATTTTTAATGGCATTTTTAATCGCACGTATTCCATTCTCATTGATCCCGTCGATAACGATTTGTAACGGACAGATCTTCGCGAACTGGGCGACATGCACGAATTTATGCGGCAATTCATTAACTCTATCGCGTAGAATCGATGTCCTTTGTGCTGAGCGGACAATAAACCTGGATCCCGGCAGAATCACGTCCGTGTGCGGAACATATATTGTACACGTAAGACGCAATTTGCGTAGCACATTCCATCTCTTTGTGTCGCGCCACTGTTGCGCTTACCGTGAAAGGGCCGAGATTAACTTCTTCTTACCTCCCTGAGATGAAGACGCACGCGAGAGAAAAGGCTACAGGGACGCGGGAACCCTTCTCCACCTTTTCGCGTATATAGACACGGCGCGGATACACACGAGCGAGTATGTACCCACAAAACCACGGCTCAGATCCGCTCGTGCGGAAACTCGTCCGTCTCTTCAGTTACCCGTTATATTCACCCGTGAGAGGCAAGAAAGAGAGGCTTCACGGAGCTTTACGTCGCACATGTTAAACACATTCGGCCAGTATCACGTGATTAATAATGTTCCTCTGCTACAAAATCATACGTTCATTAGTTCTGCTACAAGAAGACGATAATTTGCTCAAGTTAACTCTATCTCCGTGTTGGCTGCTCACTTAAAATCCATCATTAAAACAGATAAGCATTGAGTCTATGACAGAAGAGATTTATATCTGTAATATTGTATCATGCGTTTTGGTACGAATAATCATCGATATATCGTGTATCTAAATCATCGACGGAGAGAAAATCCATCTCTATCGTGAGCTTCTTCGACGAGAAGGAGCGATCACGCGACAGCGACTGATTAATCGATTATTGTTAATCACCCGAGCGTTTTTTCTCTAGAAAGAGCAGAGACGCGCGAGGTCATTCCGTTCACGGTACTCTCTCTCTCTCTCTCTGATAAAAGAAAGGGAGGAAAGAAATGAAATAAATCCGCTGTCTCTTTCCGCACGCGCGCGATTTTTCCCTTCGCCCTTACCTGTCGCGTTACGAGCGAAAGAGCTCGACGTGAGAAACGCGGAGCTTTCTCCCTTCACCTGACCGTTATAGTAGCAGCTAATATCCTCGACTAGATCAGTATCGAAAGCTCTTTACGTTATTGATGCCGAGCGGGCAGGCAGACACGGTGGATTCTTAGCTCAGAGTCGCGACGTAGTGGACTCGATAAAATTCAGTGTCGCCGATACTGCCAATCAAAGTCGCTTCTTCTTCGGCGAGTTTTTGGAGCACTCGCGAATACAGCTCCATTTGCCGAGAAAGCTCCATTTATTTCGCGGACTTAACGCAGACTTTATTCGACTATCGGGTGATAAATAGGAATCGTGCGTGGCAAAAGCCGAATTTTTTTTCCAGGAAAAAGCACGAGTATGTCTCAGGTGCATACTTGAGAAAGAAACTTCACGGAATCTCTTTGATTTCGGACTGTTACCTTTCGGGCATTGTTAAAGCTATGCTCTCGCTTAAACCGTTCGCGCAATATCGCTTGATTACTCGCGATTAGATTCGTTCGGAATGTTCGACAGGGAAATGATAGATGCGCGCAAATCGCGACTAGTTCGCGATTCTACTCTCTCAAATGAGTTTCACGCGGAATGAGTTTTTAATTGAAAAGCGTAGCGCCGGATATTTTGTCCCTTGTTCGCTAGCGATTTTTGATATGTCCAAAAGCATCGAGTTTCCACAACTACTACGGAACGCGAGAATGGGCTTTTCACGTTCGCGCACGCGCGTGTGCTCATTATTCTATTGCTATCTTGCGTGTGCCATTATATCACTTTTATTATATTTGCCCGGTAATTTTTCAGACTCGCTCGCAGTACGGTGCATTATTGCGATAATTGTATCTTTCATAAATTACATCCTTGCTCTTTGCGCAACGGCTCGTGATGCAATTTCACATAATAACGCAGCATCGAAATTATTTACGCGACCGATTAATTCTTCATGTTCATTGGCGTTGCCACGTAAAATTACACGAGACTAAGGCCTCGCGTTCTCGTAAATAAATGAAGAGTAGCACATATTATTGGAATTTGTTGAATCACGCCGAATTAAGCAAAGTATAAGTTAAATAAGAATACATTATTAATCATCATAAATAAAATCTATACAATATCTATTATTTTATGAACACAATTTATAGTTTTGATTTCATGTTTTGCTTAATTATTGAAACCATCTTCTCATAAAATTATAGCAACTCGTGCACTCATGTATTCGTATATTGTTCAACACTTTGAATGCTATCGAACATAATATTATTGTATATTTCCACCGTTGTTGATGTTTCCAATAGAAAAGAACTAAGCTGGGCGTTTAATAAACACGAATACATAAAGCCTAGGATCGAGAAAGCAATGTTTAGCAAAAGTTTACACTTTCTCAAATCAACAACGAGGCATGCCAGACGTTCAGAACGCGACTGCTCGCCGGCAATGGGAAATTTCCGGTCGATTGAGGAGTAACGATTCGTTCCGTCTGGTGTAAATGTACTTTCGTTTCGCGACGTGTGTTTCCCTCGACGCGAGAGATATCGCGCGGCGTATCTCTGCCAGCGAACGAGGCGGGTTCGCGCGCGTTACGATAAAACGCTGCTAATAACTTGTGGCGATAAAATCCGTCGGCTGATAATGCGCACAAAGCCGCGCACAGATTTGTGCTTTGGAGCGCACCTCTGGAATTATTAATCGAATGCGAGTCGACTTGAACAACAGAATGAGCATTTTGCAGTAATTCGCTTGTATTGCTGTTTATTTGTATCGGTCGATTCTTAGTTTTCTTTTTTCTTTTCGTTTTTTTTCGAGAGATAATAGAACAGAAGAGCAATTCCGAGAGTGAAATGATGCGATTCGCGCGCGTATTTGCGCTTCAAATTTATACTTTCGCGCCTGCTTCGGTCATTCAAATTAATACGGAAAATTTTTTTGATATTTTTCGGCACATTTCTTTATTCATTCGCTCTCTACGTACTCGTATCCCTCATCTAATAAATATTCATAAAAATTTTCCGGATTTTACATATTCTCTTCTTTTTGGTCATATCTATCTTACGGTCCTCCCGCTTATTATTAACGACGAGTCTCAGAATACGATTTTAACAAGCTAGCTATTAAACAACGCATCGATAAACGAACGACATGTCATGTTAATATTCTCAATTTTCTGAGCGGCGCGCTCGATATAGCAATACACAACGACCAGAATTCAAGAATGCCATTCGAGTTGGATTCCGTCTCACATCCGGCGTGGCTCAGTATCTCGTAAAAAAATCCTATGGCTGGAGAGATCCTCATCATTTCGCGCTCGTACGCTATGTATCTTTCTTAATCCGGCACTGCAGCTTGGCATTGAATGAGATCGGCCTTACAGTCCAGCGACGTTTTAACCATGAAGATAAGACGGAAAGGATACTGACGTTCATGCAAATGTATCTGCTCGGTGGATGCTTCGGCATAATGTACGTCGGGAACCGGTTTCCGTGCACCTTTTTACTTTGCGCGATGTAACGTAAATACGATTAGGTAAGTCAGTTTATAGTCGCTTCGATGTTAAACGAGAATTCAGTCCGTATGCGTTTAAACTTAGAGGCTAGAGAGTAAAACGCTTCGATATTAACTCTAGATTATTCTGTCCTCGATGCTTATCTCATGAAAGTAAAAAGAGTACTTGATGATGAGCGATTCGATGAGATTTTGACTCGTTGAGACTGATTGCCAAGAGATATATTTAACAAAAATTAAATGTCTCGAGTATATAAGCGTTTTTGCTTTTGGGTGCGCTTTAGATTTCTGCAACAGATGCGAGAATCGCAAAAGCAGACTCTCGAAAGATCGAGAATCTAGAGAAACTTAGAGAAATCAATGATCCGCGGAACGTTCGATCGCCGGTTCGATCATATTTTTCATTGATCTTTGCGATATAGCTGAACTTAATAATGTAGAACTTCATGTACCTTATCATTATTTAACAATGTGTTACTATGTATCGTGTTTATTTTCGACAGTATTAATTTACATGGCAACTTAGCATGAGAAGCCCTTTGAAATCAATTCGCTGGTGGGATGAGCGGCGCGATGAAACAACAGCTTTCGAATACATATTCATTGTTATTCCTCGTCATATGCGGTGAATCAATCGTGAGCTTGAAGAAAAGAGAAATTTGCAATAGCGCATCGAAATATCGATACTTGCTTGCGAGTATTTTTGACATTTTTCTCCTTGGCCTCGAAACATTTCGGATATGGAACACATAGAAAATTTATTATATCGTGGAATATGGAATAAGTATAAGTATAAAATATGGTATAAGCGAGAGCTTCTCATATATCTGCTTTTATAAATTTTATAAGCGTAAATGCGTATTCGAGTACTTGATGAATGCTATAACACGTCAATGTTGCAGGTTTGAGTCACTTTATCTGCGTTTTCGATTTTCCCGATTTTCCTCCATTTTGGAAGCGCACATGCTTCGGCGCGGATGCTCGCATTGTCGACCGAGATGCCGCATCAAGGCGTCGGCTATCATTTTCGCGCGCTATCGCTGTTATTTTCGTCGTCGCCATCCTTCTCATCCAAATTCATACACGAGTGACTGTTGGCGACAGTTTTTTTCGTTCGACTAATGGCATCCGCGAATTAAGCATCGCCATTCGGACCGTCATCGACACCGATGACGTCTTGGTTCGAAGCGCCAGTGTTTGATTAAACACAGAACAATTCCCTTAATGCGAACGTCGGCTATCAACCCGGAATGGAGAAGTGAAAGAGAGATAAACGGTGTGTTTCGTATTTACCGGTTTTATTCGAGTCGGCATCTCGACTCGAGAACGATTCGGTTACGCGGCTGATTCTCAATTAACGGAAATACAGTCCCCGCATGATTTTCCGAATAACGAGCGAGGAATAACGCGTTTCCTTTTTCACAACGCGGTCTCTAACGAGGCGCGCTCGCGCCTGATGAACACGATATTTTAACGAGATCGCAGAGTCGAATTATGCTGGGCTTATAAGAAAGCGCGCCATATTACAGACATGGATGGATGCTTATTTTATCTACGACGTATATAATATACGACGCGTCGCAAAAGGGCTCTCGATACTGGAAGCAAGCTGAATATTATTTTAACGCGAAGCGTTTCTCTTCCCTTGGATTCGTTTTCTAAGGAAACTTCCCTCTGATCAACGGAGATTCGCAATCATTCGCCATTAAATTAGGACATGAGCCGCTGCCTACATGAATTATACAGAATCAATGCCGATCGATATCGCCGATATATCTGATCACAGATTAATCCTCCCTGAGGGGAGAGAGAGAGAGAGAGAGAGAGAGAGAGAGAGAGAGAGAGAGAGAGAGAGAGAGAGAGAAGAGGGGCGGCGACGGCGGTGGCGCGAGTAAATATTTCTATGGGCGATCGTGATCCCGGTCGACCATCATTAATTACCTAAAGCACACAGTTGTCGCGGCCAGCGATCGTGTACGCGTGTTGACAAACGTGTTTAGCAAACACGCGCGCGATTCATGCGGGCCGATTTTCGGGGGCTACACTTCCTCGAGCGTCATTGTACATTCGTATGAGCGGCGGCGGTTATTGATGACGCTGACGCCGTCGCCGTTGCCGATGCCGATCAATCCCACTGCGATTGCGCCTCCAGATGGCCCAGCGATTGCAATTACATGCGAGCGCATCGATAAATTATTATCAAGCTGTCTGTCACTCCCATGAAACTATTAATTCAGTCGCGCCGGTGCATCGACGCGCCGATAAATTATCGCGCTCCATGCGCTCCCACCCCAATCGCTTGCCTTTACCCCATTCCCTTACCTATATATATATTTTTTCTTTTGCCGATATATTGGTGGACGCGCGTAACGTTATTTAACGGCAGGCCGTTTAATGGAAATTTTCCCGATCTGACCGATCATTCATCGTATCGACGAAACTCTGACACGCAGTCGATGATCTATTCGTTTTGACAAGCTTCATCGAATCGAATTGGATTCGCTCGCCTGGAAAAATGTCAAAATATTCCGATAAATCTGGAGATACCTTAATCGGAGGCCGAATATTTATCGTATGAGCAATATTATACCGTGTCGTGTCGTTTAGAACTTTAAAGAAGGAAAATCGCTAAATTCTGATCCCACATTTCTCTCTGTGTTGCTTTTACGATATAATTGAGTTACAGCATAATCCGCGTGTTCGTTTATTCTTTATCGATTTTTGCTAATGTGCTTCCTCTTAATTATCGTAAATCAGAGCAATGTCGATAGTCGTGTCGTTTGAGATGTTAAATAATAAGAGCCCGTTAACGCGAATTCCTGAAAAAAGAGGAAACAGTAATCATGCAATTGCGTCTATTTTCAATTCTTTTAAACAATTCTTTGAATAAATCGTTTTCTATATTCTTTTCTAGTCTTCTAACTAGAATAACAATTAGTTACAACTAAGTTGTCCCGCGAACGTGCTGCTTTTTTAACAAAAGGAACCTCGAAAGACCGTACAGAGAGATCACATTGTATCCATTTTTATATATAATTATTGGATCTCGATTATTGGTTCTCGAAATTAGAGAATTCATTCTGCTATGCGAATGACCGCATTTCTAGTTTTTGCCAATTTCATTAAAGCAAGGCCAACTTCTTTACGCCGGAACGATCAGTGCACTTGCTCCGCATCGAGATAACAATGTCCTTTTAATTAAAGTAGTTTGAACGCACATAGAGCATGCCAGATGTACTGCATGATCTTTCAACCATGAATACCAAATAACAATGTCATTATTGCTGTAATATCGCAGATAATTCTTTTTCCAAGAAGGCGAAGAGAAATTTCGATTTCACAGACATCATACGTAAAACTCGTTGCGATATGTGTCCGGTCGACCGACAAAATTGTACGGCCGAGCGAAATTTCCGTTAAACAAAGTCAACTCGAATTCATAAGACAGCCCTTTAGAAGTTTGCGAAACGGGGTGTCCTATGTACATTATCTCTTGGTTGTTAGTTGAAGTCTTTATACAGGACCTGTCTTGGATCACCGTCCCTTTGCGTAAATATACTCGCCGCCCTTCCGCCGACATAATCGAGAGAAAAATATCGGCTAGTACGCGGGGTGGTACCCAATCTTTCTTAGGGTGAGATAGGGCACAGCCCTCGCGAGCTACCTCGCAATACACAAGAATGTTTCTTATATTTCCAGTATGTGCGACTTTTGCGGAGTTTCATCTCGTCTTCGTGCGGAAAAAAATATATTCCCTCCCCGCCGCCTCGAAAGAGATTTCTCTCCAAGAATATATTATGTCGTAAAAAACAGGGAGAGATTTCATAATTTATAACTCGGGAACAACAACTCGATCTCGTTGGATTGGTTCTCAAAATTCGCGCAGCAATGGATATTCAGACCTCGATAATCGTCGAACAATCACTCAACGATGCAACGAATCGAACCGAGGTCGACTCTCAAGTCTGAGTCCAAGCTGTCGTCGACTTCCGGCAGATATATCCACGTGAGATCCTTTGCTGCAGCATTTTTCGCGGGAAAAGGATCAAAGATGCTGGGATTTCTACTACGACGACGAGCTAGATTTAAAAGATGACAGCTCGATTTCTTTGCGGACATTCAGGCCGGCGCACATACGAGGAACTTTCTCCTCGCGATTATCCGCCTCTCGGTTTCATCCCTGAGGATTTCACCGACTGTTATCCCGATATCCAGTATGATCCACTTTAAAGGGAAACTTTAAGGAACGGCTTGGCAACGAGTCCGATGTTGCGGCGAAATGTATGAACGTGCGCGCGCTCTCTCTTTCTCTTTTATACGAGAAAATTCGCGCTTTAAAAATTATTGTAGAAATTTTGGTTTACTACGAGCGAATTTTACTGCCGGCGTGAGCATCGCACACTTTTCTGCCGCATACCTGCAACAATTACCAGGCAAATCAACTTTTTAGAAACAAGGCATCCTCTTTATGGGCAAAGCGTTTTTTGTAAATTAAGCATCTCTTTGAAAACAAGTCTCTCGTTCGTAGCGAACAAGAGAAGCCTAAAAGATTAAGATACGGAAGAATTGTCAAAGCGGACAGGTGCGTCACGCGAAAACCGACGCGTATAATTAGACACACGGTCTTTTCGACTCGAGAAGCTCTAATAAGCTCCCGTATGCTTAATCCGTATCCGTAATAAAAGCGCTTTCAGTGCTTTTTCATTCGCGAAACCCTTCGACGCATACCGGATGAATGTACGTCTCTCGGAAAAGTAATTGAACCTGAAATTGGTCGGCCGTGCGAATGAATCGCGGGCAATGGAATTACCATTATCCGTATTTCAGCGGAATGAAATCTCATTTTGATTTTTTTTTTCCACGAATCCACACTGATCCAGGAGCAAGAGTATTTTAAGGCTTTTACCTTTATATATTTGCATTATATTTCGATAATAGCAAGAACAGAAGATGATAAGTCATAATAAACTTCATTTCGATAGAAATAATACGATAGCGCTAAATAATATTTTGACAATCGTAATAACAGCGCATGGAATTTTTTTTCTTTGTTTTTCATATGGACGCATCATGAACAAGATAGTTTATGACGCAAGATCCTTTTTCCAGATTAATCCATCGGCATGATAGACTCGCGCTTACTGGCTTCGGCCTCGCAGGATTAAATTCAAAGGGAAGCAGTATTGGATTATTATCCGATCGAGTCCCGACGAGAGAGATTTAAAGCCGTCGAGTCGATGTAAAGGAATATTCTCCACAATAATAGACGAGACAAGACACGTCGGGAATCACGATGCGCCCTGCCCTTGGCGTGTTCTCCACGCCTGCCGCATCGTCGAGCTATTTTTTCCAGGACGATACCTCTTTATGCAAAGATTTTTCTCCGTCTCGACGTCCGACGCATCCCTCGTGATTCCCGATTTTGCATTAGCATAATAAAGCGCGATATAATGTGAAGCCGACAGCGAGTTTCGGTATATCGATTCTTGGTGTAATCAGCGAAAATTGCAGCTTGCGTATAATGCACGTAAATTCCTTTTCAGGCGAATTCCTTTTAAATATGAAGCGTGTTGGAAATTCACGTGCCATGCTTCCGCAATCACGATAGGCTCATAATATCAAAGTCGGCACGCGTAATGGAGAGAAAAAGAGGCAGAGAGAGAGAGAGAGAGAGAGAGAGAGAGAGAGAGAGAGAGAGAGAGAGAGAGAGAGAGAGAGAGAGAGAGAGAGAGAGAGAGAGAGA